>OX421981.1:8910856-9510856 GCA_949128135.1 Parasteatoda lunata | reverse complement strand
TTCGGATTTAAAACAGCATTAACTGGTACATATCAACCTCTCATGGATTTTCTCTTAGATGAACTGAAATTCACATCTCAGGAATATTTGTCTGTTACGATGACTTAGCCATGAAAGCAAACAGCTTTGAAGAAACAATTGTAAGATTGATTAAGCTTCTTGTTATTTTAGCAAAATGCAATATTACCCTTTCCCCTGAAAAAATGTTCATTTCAACAAGAATAGTATAGACTTTTTAGGTTTCCATATTCAAAACCAAGCTATAAACCCAATTAAATCAAATCTTTTTTTTAAAAAAAACTTATTTTCCTATTCCAAAAAATAAAAGACAACTTCAAAAATTTGTAGGTATTTGTGACTACTACCGCCATCTAATTCCTTGTTACGCAACCTTTATTCAACGGTAAATAAATTTGACCACTTCAAAAGCAACTTTGATTGGACTGAAACTCACCTAAATTGTTTTAAAAAACTACAAACAATTTTCTTTTATCATTCTTTTGTACATTTTCCTCATTAGGATAAACATTTATGCCTTAATACTGACGCTTCAATCCATGGGATTTCTGGTATTGTATTCCAAAAATTTGATAAAAACTTATTGCCTGTTTCTTACTTTAGTGAAAACTTAAAGTCATCCGAAAAACGATACCAAGCTCTTAAGTTAGAATTTTTAGCCTTGTATAAAAGTGTTGTAGCATTTAAACCTTATTTGTACGATCGTGAATTTACAGAGTTGACTAATGCCAAACCTTTAACTAAATATAAACATACAGTTAGACCAACTGATGTAACTACTCTTTGGTCAATGATTTTCGGTGAATACTCAATTAAATTTGTTCACATTGCTGGAAAAACAAAATATTTCAGAAGATTTTTGATCTAGACTTGAAAAAACCTCACTTTCCATTACGTTAGAAACAAACCCAGAATTTGTTGACTTTGAGAATGAATTATTACCCGCTCATATAAATACTAGTTCTCAAGCCCTAGAAACTTTTCTAATATGCCATTATTCACTGTCTATAAATCCCTTGAAAACAACAGAACATTTCTAGAACAGCAGATAAATGATCAAGCCCTTTCAAAATTAATTGATTATTTAATCCTAAAAAAATCAGTAAAAGGTACCAAAATTTTTATATAGATCCTCGAAAAGGAATTTTATGTTATAAGGATGGTGACAATCGAAATAGAATAATAGTAATACCTGTCACTTTGAAATCTATAGTAGGGTGACCCGGGGTAATTCACGATCACTCTGTTTCTGAGGTAAATAATGATCACCTAAGTTTTACTTAAAAAATAATTTTTTTTTTTAATTTGAGTCATGGACAAGAATGCTTGTACACTTTACTAAAGTATAACTACATTTACTTAATAATAGTTTTTTGTTAAATCTTACAAAATAAGTATCTTTTAAAGTGCTTTCTGTATTTTTGATGGGTCTTAAAATGTGCACATTTCTGCAAAGATCCCCCTCCTTCTCTTAATAATAAATATTTTGAGTTACTTTTTTTTTCTATGATATAAAAATAGTGTAAGCTTTTGTTTAATTGTTTCATATTTACTGTAAACATTATAATTGATTATAGGAAACTATATCAAATGTTGCCCCCTACAGATAGGGTAATTATTGATCACTGGGGTAATTCCTGATCATTGTCATTTCTTTTTATAAATAGTATTAAAAATAGCTAATAAATAGCTGATTGTCTCTTCTTAAGTAACAGTTCATATTTATTAAGTGGAACAACCATAAAATATATTTTAACTGTAATCACAAAATTTGTTTTTAACTGTATACAAGACAAATGTGTTCTGATTTGCACCATTTCTGGTTTGTCTTACCTTGCTTCTATCTTAATTTTATGTGTGTACATTGTTAGAATAATTTTTAAGTTTATAAATTAGCCTAATATAAATATGGTGAGAAATTATAAGCCTAAAAAGGATACTAAGCTTCTAAGAAGCAAAATTAGTGATTTTTTTAATGATTGAAAATGAAAATTTCAGTGTGAGAGCTGCTGCCAGAGCTGTTGACATACATTACTTAACTTTACACTCTCACTTAATAAAGTTACAAAATCCAGCAAAAGAAACCCATGTGGGAACTCTTATGTTCCAGCAGAATATGAGAATGAATTGGCTTCTTGCCTAAAATGTATGATGATGCAAAGATTTTTGGAAAATTTAAAGTGTTAATCTTTATTCTTGCTTTTTAAATAAATCGTTTTATTAGCTGCTTAAACATATATTTTTGATTTATTTGTTTGATCTTGATGTCTTATTTGTTAATTAGAATTATTAATTACCATTGTATAATTATTTTTAAACAGCCCCTTTACTATAAAAACTGGTGATCAGTAATTACCCCAGAAATGATCAAGAGAAGGGGTAATTCCTGATCACTAAAAATTTAAAATCTTTTAAATTCTAATTAGATTTTCAAACAAAAGAAGGTAGCAGAAGACTTATCTCATATAGCCTCAAACTTCCAGTAAATATTAAAATTCTATCTTGAATAGTTTTTTCACAAAATAGATGTTTGCATTTTTTGATCAGGAATTACCCCAGGTCACCCTACTAACTTACTTAAAGTTCATGTTCATTTTGGCGTAAATAGGACTTATAATTTTCTTGAACAGAGATATTTCTGGAAGGATATCTTTACATATACTGTTAGTTTCGTGTATTCTTGTCTTATATGCATTAATGGTGGAAAACTTCTCACCCTCTACAACCAACTCTTATTTCAACTCATCCGTTGATATCGATGGACATTTTACGACCTTAAATCGATATATTCTAACCGTTATTGATCCATTTTCTACTCATCACTTGTTATGATCTCTATTGCTACTGATACTCTAACACTAAATCACTGCTTATGCTGTAACTGATTACCTATTTCCATATATTTCTGTGTTTGGTTGACCAAGTTGTATACTAAAAGATTTAGGAGCTCAATTTACCGCTGAGATTTTTTGATAAGTTTCAACCTCATTAGGAGTTAAACTCATTCATATATCTATAGGACATTCACATAATTCGAAATCTGTGAGAATTAGCACCTCAATTGGTTCTACAATTATCTGTTTACTGCAGTAGAATATGTCATTCCAGGATGTAGAAGCTTCTTGGAGAATAAAAACATCGAGTCTATTCGTGGCTTTACTGAGAAGAGATCGAAACTAACAGAATATGGCAAAATTATGGCCCTATGGGAACACCAAAAATCTCTGTAATTTTCCCCCAAAGACTTTTAGTCATGAATTTCGTAAAATTAACTAAATCATGGTCTTATAATATGAAATAAAAATTAGTGATGCCTTAGAGCATGGCATAAAACTACTTATTTAGTTAAATTTACTTTTCAGTTCTGTATTTTCACTTAATTGTGTGGTAATAAGAATTCTATTTTTCGGCTAACCGTTACCATATGAGCAGAGAAATCACTAAATGCATGATTTAAATACCGTATATTTTGGATTTATTAACCTGAATCATGAGGGTCTTTTTTTACCAGAAATTTCTTTACCATACAATACGGTAATTTTGCAAGGATTTGTTTCTTCGTGCATCTCACGTCATTGCCAACAATGTGTTTTGAAGATAATTTTGTACTTGAATGTTCTTGGAAATCAAATAAAAAAATAACCATATTTGTACCAATAAATTAATTATATTCGTATCTTTTCTATGGTTCGAAGGATAATAAATCACTATCAAATCAAAAACCACGCCCTTGGGACCTCACCATGCTGAAATTAATTCATATTTGCTCATATATTTCTTTTATTTTATGAAATAATTGAAATAACTGCTTTTACAGCCTCGTGATCTAGAAGCGGCAGCTCCACAACCACGAAAGCCACAGGTTACAAGTTCGATTACTGATGACGTTTCAACTAATGCCCTTTTACCACCGTCTTCTAGTTCACCAATGAAAGCTGGACCGGTCATCATAACGCAAAAGTTTATCAGTACTGAGTTGACTACGATATCTGAAGAAGTTCATTCCGTCAGTCCATCATCACCAAAAGAACTCTGCACATCTTTCATCGACAGTAAAGCGACAGATGCTCTTCAAAGTGAGATATAAAAATACCCAAAAGGAGTCTCTTAATTTCATTAAATGATATTCTTCTTAATTTAATTCCAAATACGAGCTGAAAAACTTTTATTTATTACAATCAAAATTTGATCTTGTTTCTATAAGAGAATGTGTTTTCGTAAGGGCCAATGTTAAGCTTATTTACTTAGTCAACTTACCACGATAAATTTTCACATAAAAATTAACGTTTGATGCCGATTTGTGTTCTTTTATTTATCTAAGAGAGTATTTTCACTCTTATAACTGGATCTTAATGAGGAACAACACAGTAGAATTTGAGAAAAACGGGAAAAATTTTGTTACATTTTTCAATTGTTTATCGTTTTAAGATTATTAAACCAAAGTAATGAATTGCTTTTCGTAAAAATGTGAAAATTACAGCAGAATATACTGATAGAACACACTACGCAAAACGCGCTATGACAAACATAAACAAGTGATTTTGGTGTAATGGTTGCCCACTCCTATCAAAACATTTTAGTAAAATACTGTCATTTTAACTACAGTCAAACTCCGCTATAGTGGACATGGTTTATTGTGAACTCCCGGATATAGTGAACGAAATGTTCGCTCCCGTGCCTTGCTATACATATATAATATATATTTCTTTTGTTTTGCGGCTATTGTGAACCAAAAGAAGAGAGGAAATTGGATGTTATGAACTTTTTTCAGTGATTTTCTGATTTTTATTCTTCAATTTTTGGTAATTTTGAAATTTCTACATATACCGATTTTTAAAACTATCTATTGAGCCATAAGCATTTTTCGTGTTTGCTTCTTCTGTCTCAGTTTCTCATCCCTAAATAAAGGTCATCCCTGTACGCAAGACGAAAAGTAATAAAAAATAAAAGTTAACACATTTTTTGTTACTACATAATGTTTTTCAATCATTTTTGTATTTCTTTTTATTGGTCATTTATTTAAATAATGCGCAATAAAATGGATCAGTTCGGAAAAATTAGTTAAAATTGGTTGCATAACAGCTATAGTGAACTGAAATTTCGCTCCCTTGAAGGTTCACTATAACGGGGTTTGACTGTATTTAATTGAAATAATTTGCTTAAATTATGTAAGAAAAAAGAATTAATGGTACTTTCAATATGAATAGTTTAATGCGCATCTTAATTAGCTGTAATAATTTGAATGAAGTGGGCAAAAGTTTAAGCAGTTTTGGAACAATTATAAATAAATGTAGACCTAACAGCCAAAGAATATACTCAAAATAAAGATGACTACTACTCTAAAAACAGATGATGTCTACTACTCTGTCAGATGAGGGTAGATTAACAAGAAAAAGGGGTAGACTAACACTTGAAACTACTGAAAATGATGAAGAAGAAAAATCTTATGGACTTCATATGATACATTATAATTTGTTGTAGAATTTCATATATTTGTATGGATTTCTGATCACAAAACTTTAAACACAATTCACTCGAAACTCTGTTTCTCTTACTTGCTGTACCTCTAAACAGTGCAATTATTAACCAATTTACTTCAAATTCTGACATCATGTTCACAATATACATAATTTTCGTTGCATATAAGGATTTTTTAATTGGTATGACTGGTATTGAGTATTCCACGAAAATGTAAATTATTTTATGTCATTTTCGGAAGAAAAAAAATTTTAAAACACGGCCATTTTGTTAAAATAAAATTATTTATTGAAACTCTAAAACTCTTACATTCTACGAAAACTATATTCATGTAGTTTAAAAAAATCAAAACGAAATATAATTTAAATGACTTTTTTCAGTATTATATATAAGCTAATTTACGTATATATATATATATATATATATATATATATATATATATATAGTTACAAAATTCATTAAAGAAACTTTCTTTTTTCTGTTTTGTTCTCCTCCCTTAATGCAAGAACAGACAGTCAATGTCAAAAGGACACGTTTTTTTTCCTTTGCTTACGTCGTAATACCAGTACCATAATTCTGAAATAAGGTTTATGACTTTTTAAGTCATTGCTTATAAAAGTCCTTTCAACATCTTCCACAAAGCATTAATATTGGCTGTTATTATATCAAACTAAAAATAGTTTTCTTGCAAAACAACGTTTCAAAATTAAGGAACAACTATCAAAAAATGACGTCGATATAACTCGAAAATTCACTTCCTTAAATCTAAAGTTGCACTAATTAACATCCAAATATTCTATATCTGATAACATGATTGATTTATGCCCTCTAACGGAAATATTACATTTTGACTTATAGCATAGTTCATATTTATATCTTACATTTGAGGTGCTTATATTGTGTATGTAATTCAAAATTACGTGATTCAATGTATGTCATTACTGTTCTGTGAGTTTGATATGGTGAACGTAATTTCTTTATGCAGTCAACAAAAACCATTTATTAAAGTTCAACTATGTTTTTATGGCATATCTTTAATATTCCGTAATTAAAACTATATTACTTGCCTAATTTCCCATATTAGATACTACAAATTACCCGAAATACAAGTTTCTCTAATCGAAGAAATTGTAGCAAAATTTTTCATCAGCTTGTTCTTTTATAATTAATTGCTTATACAATAATAAGCGCCAATTTGTCCACCAAAAACCTATTTATCGATAATATGAGCAATGTATGTGATTATTGTATGAATATTGGTGTTTTGTGCTCTTATTGTGACAGGAATTTAAATTAATTGTGCCAACATTGAATATTGTCTAGTGAAAAGAAACTTTTTTTAAACATGACAAAATATTTATGTTTCTTTCCTTACAAGGGTTTATATGCAGCACTTTTATTATTTATTCATTTATTTGTTTTTCAGTACATTTAATTTCAACTTTGGAAGAAGTAGTTTATTGGTGAGCTTTAAAATCTGGACATAGCTAGAGATGCAAGCTTAAGAAAATTGACATAGTTTAAAATGCATGCTTACAAAAATGGACAAAGCTCAAAATGCGTGTTTTCAAAAACGGAAAAAACTCAAAATGCGGAACTGGACATAGCACGAAATGAGTGTTTACGAAAATGGGCATAGCTCGAAAAGCTTGTTTATAAAAAATGCGTGTTTTCAGAAATGGACATAGCTCAAAAAGCTTATTTATAAAAAACGGATTTAGCTCGAAATGCGTGTTTACTAAAATAAACATAGATCTTTACAAAATTGGACATAGTTTAGAAAACACGTGCAAGAAAATGGACATTGCATTTCATTCCATTTTTCAAGCCAGAGTTGGACGTTCATTACAGTACTCGATTACAATTGTAATTAATTACAGATAGTTACTACTATGTAATCGATTACTTGTAATCGCAATTACAATTAATTAAGATTACAAGTAATCTCTGATTACCTATGATCATGATTAATTACTATCACACTTACAAATGATTACAGGTATTCATGATTGTGAGTAATCGTAATATATGATTACAAATAATGATGATTAGACTTAATCTTGTTTACAAGTAAACAAAAGTATACGAATGCAGTTTGAATTCCAATTATCATGTGTATGATAGGACATACAATAACAGTGTATAGATATACATGCATAAAGTATGTATGTATCTATAAACAATGTCCGTATGTATAGATGTACGTAAGTACAGTACGTAAAAAATAAACTGAGAAACCTGAATAAATTTTAATATTATGAACGCATTGCATTAAATGCATAAATAAAATGTGAATACATCAAGACTCTCCTTCCACTAAGTTCTAAGGAAGTCCCTTTGATCTGGATTCACTAAGATCTGTCTATACAGTTTTCAATATCTGATGTGAAATGATACCGATGTTTACGAAAACGAAGTCTAATCGAAAAAAGCTCCTGTTGGGGAATTTTTCCTTTCAAAATATATCATATATTTAATAAATCATAAAAACATTCGGAACCTAATAATAAGTCAATTTTTCCAGGTTTCATAAAATAAATGTATGCCAAAGAAGTAAGGTATTTTTTGTCTTTTAACATTTATATGCATTGTTGGTAACATATCTGTAATTTTCGGAACAATTAAAAATTCTAACACCGAAGAGAAATCTCCCTCGAAATTATAGAAGAAATCTTATGATTAAATGAGATAAATGTTCAATTAATACCAGAAACTGGAGTTAATATTTTTCTCCTTCTGAGACCTAATTGTTTTGCAAAATCATATTGTATAAAATTTGCCATAGAGCATCATCAATCAAAGCACGAGCTTCAATAAAATCATTATTTTCTGCGATTCGAATCAGTAAATTAATCGTCACAATAAAATCAGTTTTATTTGCAGATGCCAAGCAATTAAGCAAATCGTTTCCTTCGCACGTGCCGATGGCTCGTTATTTCTCGAAAATTTCGATGCAGTTTCACTTTAAGAGGGATTACTAATGTGGTTGGGAATAGTGGCGTCAGTTAACTCAAAATAATCCGGTTCATGAAGCAAGGAATAATGTGTTTTTTTTTTTATGGCACGTGGAGCATAAATATTTCAATTTGCTTTCGCTTAACAGAGGATTCCCATTCAGACATTTTAAACACAATTTTTTTTTAGGGAATATTCAATCTTTCATTTAAGTTCATTTAAAAAAGAATTAGATTTATAAATTGGGTGTAGTCATTCACAAATAATACAAGGCTTATAATAATTTGAATTTGTGGATGTTTTTTTGTTTTTGATTGCGTCCAATTTGATGAAATATCAATAGAATTTAGCATAAATTTTCTGGGTTCATGAATGTTTCTTGTTCTATTTTTCCAAGACTGTCCTGGTAGTAAATTTTCGAAAAACTGACAACGCTTTTTTAAGAAATCAATTAAATTATCCCATTCAGATAATTCAGAAGTCGTTAAGGACATTTCAAAGAGTCTTCAGGACTCCTTGTCACTTTTTTGAAGGACATTCTTTATATATATATATATAACTTTTTAAGCTAATTGAAAAAAAATTACGCAAAGTTATAAAATTCGTTGATCCAAAGATAGTTCCATACAAAAAATAACTTTTAGTAAACATTTATTACTTTTTATTGTTTTATTTATGAATGAATAATCGAAATAATTTTAAATTGTATGGAATACAATTTTTGGCATCACTTTAAAGAATATAATTTATATGACAAAATACAGAATTTGAAAGAAATCAGTTGAATAGCTCCTGAAAAATCGTATATTTAAAATTCGATTTCTCAGGAACTATTCAACCGATTTCGCTCAAAATTTTGTATTTTGCCTTATGAATTACATACCAGTTGATCCAAAAGTCAGTAAAACCTTATAATTTTTAAACTATTTACAATAAAATGATGCGGTTTGCACAAAAATGCTCAGAAACACCGGAAATTTTTTTAATAATGAAAAAAATATAGATTTATATTAGATTCATTTTCGACTAAAAGATGGCGTTAAAGTTGAATTAAAGTACTTATAAAATTATATTAGAATTTATTTTAAACAATAAAAACAATAAAAGTGTTTCAACATTATAGCTATTCAATGTGTTTCTCATCATAGAGAACTACAGCCGTCCGAAGATATTAGGGGGTCAAAACTTTGAATTGCGGCTACCCTCTATATTTTGGGTGTCAGAAATCTAAATTCATTGAAAAAAAAAGGTATGTTTATTTATTGAAAGTACGTTTTTGTGTCTGATTTCGTATCTTAAAATCTTAAAATATCCTCAGAACTAATAAATTAGCATATTTGAGGTCACTATCTCAATTTATTAAAATGAAAGTCCTAGAACGTGAAGATTCGATCAAAAGTCAGTCAGGGTGATCTTTTTTTTTTTTTTCTTTTTTTTTTTTTTTTTTCTTCTTTTTTTCTTCCTTTTTTTGGCTGACTGTACATGTAATTTAGGTAAATACGTATGTTTATACATTCGAGTTAGATAAAAACTTCTATATGTTGTATGAAAATACGTAAAAACTGCAGCATTATACAATCTTTATTACATAATATAATCCATCATGATTACTTGTAATCACGGTTACAGTAGTAATCAAAATTATTCAAAGTTATAATTATTATTAAAAGCAACCGATTACTGTAATCAATCTGTTACATTTTTGAACAACTCTGTTTAAAGTTAAGGCCTATAATAATTAGAACTTTATCTCCGTAAATTAAAATCCGATTATTATATCAAAAGTTATTACGGCGTACTATTTTTTTTTAGTACTCTATAATAAATATTAATCTTTTACTCATACAATAAACAAGTTTAAAAGTAATAGTAGTCAAAAATTTTACATTTTTAGTAATAAACTTGTAGTGCCAATTTTTGGATATTGAAACTTAACATTTTAAAACATCACCTAAAAACTTTTCCTAACTGTGTATAGAGTTTTGATTCGGCCTATATTTTGGGCTCATTGCTTAGCATTGTAAACGTGCAATTTGAGGCATGTCCGTTTTCGTAAACTCGCATTTCGAGCTATGTCCAGTTTAAAATCTTATCCTCAATCATTTACCATTGTTCTTGTTTAAAATTAACATTTTCCCCCAACAGATGGCGTGACAGAATCTTTTTAATCAATAAAAATTTTCTGTAATGTTATTTGTTTCTTTTTTTATTATTCAAAGAAAAATAGAATCTTAATGTCGTTCATCAAACCATGTTCTTATAATCAATGAAAGAAATCATTAATTAAATATCGTAAAACTTTAAGTATTTCTTTGCTGAGCTAAGTTGTTAATGTTTTCGTTTTCCCACATTATGTGTGTTTCTTTAATTTTTTTTATAATTTACTATTATTAAAGTTTTCATATGTTTATTAACGTTTATTCTTGTTACTTTTATACATAGTTTACAATAACGACATATTTTACTACTGCAATTTTATATACTTGATAATTGCTGCTTATGCAATTAACTTTGATCTTTTAACTATATTTCAACAATATATATGCATCGTGATGTCCGAGCATATTCAAATCTTAAGTATCATCGAATCTTAGTTACTTCTTATTTTTTTCTTATAATGTCATCTTGCTTAATGTCAGCTAAACAATTCATGCGTTACACTGTTAGAAATTTCTTGGAAAAAATGATTAAATAACAATTTATTGAATGGTTATTTTACCATATTTAATCAAAGCAC
Organism: Parasteatoda lunata; assembly: GCA_949128135.1. Lineage (NCBI taxonomy): Eukaryota > Metazoa > Arthropoda > Arachnida > Araneae > Theridiidae > Parasteatoda > Parasteatoda lunata. Next base: position 9,499,668 of record OX421981.1, on the reverse strand, counting down.
TCAAATAACCCTAAACAAAATGGTAATCAAACTGTTAAATTTGAGAAAAATTGTTTATTAACTGCTTTCCCCTAATATGGTTAGAAAACCAGAATTTTATCGCACCAACTAGAACGACCTAAGGAAGCTACTTAGTTCTTTGCAAATTCGTACATATCATAGCCGAGCTGGTTTATCTGTCAATCTCATGACTGACAGAGCTGGAGTTACCGTCCTAGTGTTGACACCTCAATATTTCCTCCATTCCCATCGACAGATGAAGAATTATCAGAGTCCGGCACTCTCCAATGCCCATTACCTTACGAAAAGCTGAGCTCCTATGTCTAGTTAAATAATTAATTTTTTTTTTTTTTACGTTTCTGAAAAATTCTAGTTGTAAATGGTTAAAAAATCGTATAGTTTTGTATTCATGGTTTTATCACCATACTTATTGTAAATGGTTTCAAAACTAAAAAGGAAAAAACAGTTTTTTACCGTAAACTTTACAGTTAATCAGATGAACAGACAGCTGCCAGTTATTTTACCATAATTTTAGAATGACAATTTTAACAGTGTACCTTATACGCCGGTGCTTTTTTTTCCTTCGATAATTTACCTTACTATCTAGAAGTCACTTTGCACTTTGAAAGTGCTTGTTCGCATTGCGAAATATAATTTGCTCAGACTGCTCGTATAAAGGCGTAGGTGAGTTTTCTCCTAACAAAAGAACAATAATTATAATACTGAACTCTTGTTTACAACGGAAAACGTAAAACTTAACTTATATGCATTTCCTGATCTTATTAAATTCTTGTAGCTCACAAATCTATATAAACAGCCAAAAGAAAATCCAATTTTAATCATAATGTTACAAAAAAATCAAAGTAACTTGCTAAAACCTTTAAAAATAACATTGAGAAGCAGTTTTTATTTTTTTTTTCCTGTTGCATGATCTTTTTTTTACAGATCTTAGATACTTTCGTATGAGCGATTTCAAAACTGCAATCAATTTCATTCTAATATTTTTTTAATGACAGTTTTAATCTATTTTTTGTCCAAATGTTCTTTCGAGCATAAATGTTCCATAGTGTGCTTCTGAACTGTTAAAAAATCTTATATACAACAAGGGAGTTACGATATACATTCAGAGGAGTTAGAGCACATCATTTGGATTAAAATTGCGTAGGAACCCATGCCACGAAATACACTACTAATAGCTCATTCCTATAGACAGGGACAGTGATGACGTATTTCATGACGTCAAACCCCGCCTCCTTTCAAACTCGTTCCAAACATTTTTTCGAACGAACCATTTATATGGCATTTCCTATTTGAATTTAAGACGGCTAGATTTTTAATTTATTATTGAAATAAATAAATTTATATAGCGCTTCTAAGGAACTTATTCCTAATTTAAGTAGTTTTCTTTATACGGGGTATCAGTAGATTTTACGAGTTAAGTGCATTAAATGCTATTAGCGTCAATATTTGCTTTAAGCGTCAATATTTTTAACTCTTGTTTCATGTTTATAATAATGTCTTATTTTATTTAGAATTTGTTACTTATTCTATACCTACATCTAATTTTTTTCTTTAGTTTTGGAAAGGCATGCATTGTTTTGCAACGTTCTAAAATAAATTTTTAATCTATAATTAGATTATATTTATCAATACTAATGTCTGTTTATTTAATTATGTCTAATGATTAAATTTGTTGTTATTGTAAACTTTGTTTGCTTAAGATTTTCTGATTATTGCTGCTAATTCTCATAGGCTTTAGTTTCTAACTACTAAATAGGAATAAATTATGTAACTGACTTATTTAATACGTATACATATGGTTAAATCTGCACAGAGTTATAGTTTTAACTCAGATTTATTTTTACTTGAGATTTTTTCTTGTTTATATTTGTCAACATCATCATTAATTAGTTTTTAACAAGTTTTATGCATTAGTTTTTTGAGAAAATTAAGATACATTATTATTAGATAATTAATATTAGATTATTTCTTAACGTAACTAGTGTAGTGCTATGTTAATGTGTAGTGTTATGATAGTGCAGTATAGTGTTATGTTAAAAGGGTCAATACTATGCTTAGTTTCCAGAATTTTAATATATAGAATAGCTAAATTAAAGCAAATTTAAGAATTTATGAGAATTTATTTTATTTAATTAAGATTTTTAATTAAGGAAAGCATTAAAAGGCTTTACATTTCCTATATTTTTGTTTTAATTTCAAGTTCTATATTTTGTTTAGACGACAAGATAGGGAGCCATCAATAAGCTAATTTATCATCAATTTATCTTAAAATCTCAGATTCCTATTTTATTCGATAAGAAAGTGCAACATGAATTATTTTAGAATTTTTAAAACATACTTATCCCATACATAAACTTTTATTTAACATTCATATTTATTAATCTATGTATTCACATAGGTGTTTAAATTTTACTTATTTAATAATATTAATTTCACGTGCATTTCAAATTAAATATAATTCAAATTTTTAAGAAATTTTTTTATTTAGAAACTTAACTCTTTTTTAATTAATGTATGTATACATATTTAGTTATACAGCTTTTATATTTGGCAAATGTTACTGTTATCACTTTTTATGGAATAAAATTTGCATTTGACAGTCTAAATCAAATTTTTTTAAATTACCTTCATAGTAATATTTTATTTATTACAGTGCTTATGTTGAACGTAACATTCAAGTCACCATTATCCAAATTTTTTTTTAATTTCATAGTACCTACAGTTTAATTGGTTGTAAATGTGTTTTAAGACCTGTCAACTCTCAAACTTTTGTTTAAGTTTTATATAATTTTTTTCTACTTCCTATCATTTTAGTAAATTTACCAATAAATTTGAGCTATTTTAAAAACGTGTATCTTAAATGTTTTATAATTTTCACTAATTTATCTGACTTTATTCATGCTCCTTACATAACTTTTTAATTTGTTTTAAAATTAATTATTTACAATTAATAAGTTGTCTCAATATTATAAAAAAAAATTTTTTTAATATAATATACATATTTTAAGAAAAATTAAACATAAATTAGAAATAACATTTTCCAAATAATAAAATTCACAAATTTCCGATTTCCAGATTATAAATAGAATTTATATGGTAAATATTAAATACAAATTCTCCCAATCATATATACAAAAAGTTTGCTTCTACAGCATTCTCTCTTCTTTCAATCAATTTAGGTTCATCAGAGAAAAACTTTACGATATGGAAGAGCTTAATTACACTTTTTCTTGCCATTTCAGTGGTTAAATTCGACTCTATATTAATATATTCAAAGATATAGTTGACCCACTTTTAACTACATGAGAAACGCCATAGTGTTTCTCCGTTCAGAACAATGTTTGGAACGAGGAGAGCTAGTGACGTCGTTGATGACGTAGGACTTACCCTGTCTATTATGAACTGTTCCTGCATGAGCTTCTGAACAGTTTATTATAGTGAAGAGAACTTAACTGCGTATGACGACATTTCTGTGCATGGGTTCCCATGCATTTTTAATTCTGATGATGTAAACCTAACTCCCCTAGAAGTTTGTCGCAGCATTTACTGTAGCTCGTTCACCAGGAATTGGCACTTGGCTCCGCCTTCATCACGTGGTATGTAAGGATACTATTTCGCTATTTTTGGGAAAAGGTTGTAAGCAATCCTGAACAAGGTTGTTAAGTTGCGATCGTATGACAAAAAAATTTATTTCGCAATTTTTATGTGCATTTTTTAACATTAAATATTTCAAAAATTTGATGATATTCCACTCCATTTTTAAGATATTTCTCTCTTTTATGATATTTCTCACTTTTGAGTGAATAGTTTGTCCTTTTTGAGACATTTTGCTGCGAAAACAGCAGTTTCTAAATTTCAAATATATTTAATTAGCTAGAGGAGAAAGATATAATAGCAGAGGATAAAGCGAAGTAAGTGACTGAAAAAGAATTCACTGTTTGTGCCTGGCGCGCATTAAGGGTTGTCTCAATTTCAAGCGTGGAGATGGTTCTCTTCTGCGTCCGAGCAGGGGGGGCCAAGTGCCAACTCCTGGTGAACGAACCATATATCTTTTGTTATATTATAAAGTTTTTATAAACTTGTACATTTCACAAAAATAGACTGAAAACATCATTTAAAAACCATCTTTACTTATAGACGCAACACTTGTTTCAGATTTGAAATTCCTACACCCCAATTCATTGCATAAATGCAACACAAAAATTTTTTTCCACCGTAACCCACTTATTTACGATATCTCAAACTCAGACATCAAGTTTTTAAGCTCATCTACATCTTAAATACTTTCTCCATTTTCTAGATTCGGTTATTCCAATTTCAAATCATTTCCTTTTTCCACATATACCTTGTCAGTTCTTTCCTATTTTAAACTAGATCAAAACCTTGGCGACGAAAATTTAAAGGAAATCTTTTAACCTCTGTTGACTTTTGTCTTAATCGTTTTGGCAAAAATACTTAAAATTAACTTTTTTTTATTTCATTTATTTATTTATTTATTTACTTGCTATTTACTGAATTTTCTAACTTTCATTTTGTCGTCTTCCGGCAGTTTTTAGATCCTAATTTCTATTTTCTTCAGCTTGCATAATAAACTGATTCTCTTCCAGATTTTTCTCTTAATGTTCAATTCAATGTGAATGTTCAATTATCTTTATATTCTCTGCTTCCAGTGCCAACAACTAATACATTCATCCAAATAAATCATAATCAGCTGAAGATTTAACTTGATATTGAAACTACCAATTGTAAAGATATATCATTCTACAAAATCATTCCAGTTTAGAAAATAAATAACATGAAATTCATTAAATTTGTAACCAATTCATATGTCTTCGATTGTAAAATAAAGGTCAGTATGGATACGTACACATTAGTCCAACCGACAAACTCCATTAAAACATGCGTTTGTTTATGCGGGTAAATTAAAGTATACTGAGTTAAAGTGATATTCAAATAGGTAAAAAACCGTATGGGTTTATTGTTGAAATTCAAAAAATAAAACATGTTAATAAAAGAGAAAAGTTACTTTTGCACCTTAAAATTCTACTACAGTCCCTGGCCAAATTATTAGACGGATTATAAGATTCTATTTGAAATCTTAATTACCAGGTGATACTCCATAACTTTAGTGTTTTTACGTTGTTTATGTTCGTGTATTAATTAGTTAACATTGTAATGCAATACATTAAAATTAAATACAAATGAGAAGTATATAACAAATCTCCTCTGTAAAAGCTCATTACATGTATGTTTTAATATAAGAGTATTGCACATAAACTCGTGCAAAACATGCAATTATTAAAACACTACAGTGCATCTAATAATTTGGTCTAATTATTATAACATACTAATATATAATAAATATTCTATATTTATATAATATATCGTCTAATTTATCATATCGTCTAATTTTACCAATTGATACACGAACGTAAACAAGTGCAAACCGGTTTCAGTCCCTGATAATTAAGATTTTACGCAGAATCTTAGTGCGTCTAATAATTTGGCCAGAGGCTGTATAATATATTTAATATAATTTAGTGTTGATAATAAAGACCAATATTTATTTTCAAGTGATTCTAAACTACTGATTTTCCACGTTCATAATAATATTTACTCGTATAAACAAGAAAAGTATATATATTCATACAATTTGACTTGATCGGCAATTTTACTCTTTAAATTTCCGAAGTAATGGATTTTCCGGATTGTTGAAAAATTTGCCAAAACATGAAAGTTGTGTTGAATTTAATCTCAGTTTTAAAGCAAGCTTCACAAAAATTGAAGCATTTGATTTAAGATTGTTAAACTCTTTCGAGAAAATAAGCACATGCATTAACTTTTCTTCAGATACAAATTCAAAAATCAAATCTTAACACATTTTAGGTCGAAAAATCAGAAAAGCCTTGTGTTCGAGTGCTAATTGGAATATGGAGATATTTTCCACTTTATAATTCTCCGTTGTTTTCTCTTGTAATCAAACAGGTTTTGACGTATTTATTCTCACTTAATCATTAGATATTCATTAGATTTCGATATCATTTTCCAGTTTTCTTTTTTTTTTTTTTCTTTTTTTTTAATAGTAATTTGTGACCTCTAATGATATATATATATATATATATATATATATATATATATATATATATATATATATATATATATATATATATATATATGGTGATTATAGGACACCCTAAATAATCATTTGAAAACTTATTTATTCATATATAAATTATTAATATATACATATTATTGATAGATGCATATTATTAATTTAATATTTCAATTCATTAATTTAAAATAATTCTATCTTTACGCATTCAAAAATTACTCAATATACAGGTTATTTTTACTCAATATACAGGTTATTACTCAAGATACAGGTTATAACTAATTTTCAAAGCTATTTTTTTTTCAAAATTTTATGCCTGTTGCTTACATTCAGTAATCCTGTTCTAAGTTACTACCAGTTTACGAACTACTAGGGAAAAAAGTTTTGCATCAACCTAAACCCTCCCCAAAACTTTTGTGTTAAAAGGTGCTAATGTCTGTAAATCAATTGATTCGTACTTTTAAAATATCTCAATGAAATATTTCAATTAAATTGATTTCATTAAAAAATTTTATTTATTGTGCACAAATATCTCTCTTTATGGAAACATCAGTATTATGAAATGTTTTAAATAATTGTTTTTTGTGTTATACTATGATATAACTTGACCGTTTTTTAAATAAATTATTGTGAACTCTTTTTGTGCTCTGTGTATAAAAAAATAAACTATTTTAACCAATATCATGTGTTTAGTGCTTTTCTTTATTGGTTCTCAATGTAAAAACAGAATCTAATTTTAATACAGATTTTCAACGAAATTATAAGTTAGATTTTCGGAAACGGTTTTTGTTTAAAATCGTAACTAGCCAATTAAACTTTAATATGGAGTATGGGAATAATAGTTAACGGCAATGTCAACCTTAATGTATGATATGGTACCCCACCATATAATTGACTTAACTTGTTTTTTATACTAGTGAATTGGAATTATATTTTTGTAGTGGCAGATACACTACAGTACTCCCCCACCAGAATTATATCTGTGACAGGATTCGATGAACGGATACCACTAGTTGATTCATTTCTGTTTTGTGAGAAGTCGGAGAACTGTATTAAGATCACGGTATTTTTTTAGTGCTGATCGTGAGATCTGTATTAAGTTCACGGTCATGGTCGCTCCTGTGTTGCTTTAGAAATCGAGTGTATACGTTGCACGATGTGTGTGATCGAGACTGAGTAGCAACAACGCGAGGAGATAGATAATGTCGCAGTCACAAATAACAAGTCAACTATTTAATGTGGACCAGCCATATTAGTAGACGTGTCAAGGTAGGCGTGTTCACATCACGTCCCTATCACCAATGTGGGGATAATAGCTAACGGCAATGTCAACCTTCTTTTAGGATATGGTACCAAACGATAGATTTGAGTTAACTTGTCTCATATACTAGTGAAGTGGAATTATATTTGTGTAGTGGTAGATGCACAACATGGAGTTTCTTTTCTTTCACTCCTTTCTTTCTTAACATTAACATTCATAACATTTTTTTCAAGTGTCACACATTTAAGCAGATCTAGAAGCTTGAATTAAACTAAAGCTATATGAAATTATCAATTAAGTAAATTGGTCACTATCTTATAAATGTTATCTTTCAATTAGGCTGTTTATTTGTTGAAACATGAAATTAATTTTACGCGAGATTTTGTTTATTACTAAATTTTACCGTACATATCAACGAAGTCCTAAATACAGTGACTATATTGAAATAAGGCATAAAACAAATACTTTATTTAGAAATTGATGCTCGCGTAAAAGTTAGACTTCGGCATAAATCAGAAATATCAACCAGAAAGCCACGTTATTAATTCTCCCTCTAACGCTACTTTCTTTCAGCTTTATACATATAGTTAATCACAAAAATATTATGTCGTAGGCTAATTGGAAAATCCGGCTCTTTCATGAATGCCGGTGGAGCTTATCAATGTATATACAAATCTCACTGTAACAAGTCTAGCAAAGATGTTGGCAATTCACAAAGAGTCAGTTTTCATATATACGAGTAGTAGTAAATATATTATCGTTAAGTACCTAAGTGAATTATATTTTCATTTGGTAATATCTTCTTCATATAATTAAGAATGATAAATTTATAATTTACTAAATTTATAACAGAAAATGTTTTTCACATACAATTTCAAACAAAAATTTGTAATCTTAAATGAGTTAAATAAGTAGGGATCTTAAGTATCATATTTTCTAAAATATAAAAAATATCCTAAATTCTATCAATTATAGAAAAGTCTGTTGATAGATATTTTAAAAATGATTTAAATATAAGATCATAAAAAAGCCCTTATATACGTTCCTAAATTTAAATTCCCTTCTGTGCAGTGAGCAAAAAAATAAACAGATAACTTTAATAACTAAATAACTTTTGATATAATTATCGAATCTTCATGTTCTAGGACTCAATATTAATGGTTCGAGAGGGTGATACCAAGTATGCTAATTAATTAATGCAGATGATATTTTAAGTCACAAAATCGGACACAAAAACATATTATTTCTAAATAAACACATTATGGGAACAAACTGGAAACTATGGTCCCAATAATTTGGTCTGGAGCGCGGTCTAAAGTTTGAACCCCTTAATGTTAATTTTACTTTTTGTGTATTTCAGCGTATCTCGAGATATTTAAAGGCGAATTGAAATTCTTTAACACAACAATTATAAAATTCATTTATCCTAAGATGCACAAAAAAAAACTTTTAATAAATATTTATTATTTTATTTAATATTAGTCGAAAAAATTTCAAATTTTAAAGTATATAATTTTTTACATCATTTATAGAATATAATTTTACAGAGCAAAATACAAAATTTGAATGAAAATGGTCAAACAGTTTCTGAGAAATCGAATTTTTAAAATACGACTCTTGTGAAATTTGATTTTTCAGGAACTATTCGACCGATATCTCTCAAATTGTGTAATTTGCCTTTTAAAATTGCATTCTTTAAAACGAAATAAAAAAGTATATACCTTACAACTAAAAAGTTTTTCGACAAATATTAAATGAATTAATAAAAAATGATAAATATTTACTAAAAATTATTTTTTGCCAGGAATTATCTTTGGATAAATGAATTTGATTATGATATCTGATTGTGTGCAAAAATTTTTCAATTCTCTTAAGAAATTCTCGAGTTAGAGCGAAATACGTAAAAAGTAAAATTGGCATGAAGGGGTCCAAAGTTTGGACGGCTCTCCTGACCTAACTATTGAGACCATATTTCCCAAACTGTGGCTACCCACTATATTTTGGGGGTCTGAAATCCAAATCCGTTGAAACAAAGTCATGTTTATTCGGAAAAAGTGCGTTTATGTGTCTGATTTCGCAACTTAAAATATCGTATTAGCATATTTGAGGCCACTCTCTAGAACCATTAAGAATGAGTCCTAAAACGTGAAGATCCGATAATTAGATCAAAAGTTTTTCAGGGTGGTTCATTTTTAGTTTTGCGCAATGTACATAACAAAATATTTATCTAATATATAAATAAGAAACACAATGAAGTTTAATCAAATACAAACTATGCATGTGTCGTGACAATTTTATTTAAATAAAAATACAATCTGTTTGGTTTCTCTCTTTTAGAAAGAGATTTTTTTAAAAAATCAACTCTGATTTCTTCATTTCCTTTTTTATCCTTTCAACTTAATGAATTCAAAACAGAAACAATCTTTTCATAAATTAAATGAAAAGGATAATAAATTACAGTGTATAAAACTTGATTTTCATTTAATAAAACTTTTGATCATGCATATTTTTTACTTGGCACCATTTTCTTAGAAGAACCACTATTAGAAACACAAATTGTGTGGACTTTTGGTATCATTTTCATAAAAGAAATTCCACTTTTTGCGTATTCAACGTAGATTTAAAACTGTTTAAACAAAATTCTGCACACAATTTATAAAATTCGTTAATCTAAAAATATCCAAAAATATTTCTAAGTAAAAAAAATTAACTTTTATAATTTATTATTAAATTTTAATCATTCATTTTAATAATGGTTGAAATATTTTTGAATTATTCGAATTACAAATTTTCACATAATTTTAAACTACATAATTTTAAAAAATAAAATCGAAAATATGAATGGAATCAAATAGATCTTAAATAAAAAAGAAGTTTGGCCTAAGGCCAATCGAGCCAATTCCATGATACCTAATACTAATATTTTGACAAAGGAAAAAACCTATACATTTATGAATACATTAAAACAAACCTTTTGCAAAGACTAAAACTAAAAATTTTATATTCTGTTTTGTGTTATCTTGAATTGCACGTAAAATTGAATAAAATGTAACATTTTTATGAAAGGAATAAAATCAGCTCATTGTGTGAAAGGGAACAAAACCTGACATCAACAAACTGATAATTAAACAGATACAGGATTCTGATAATTTAAGGATGCTAATTTTTAAAGAAAAATTGTGAAAAATTCTATTACTTGCTAATTACTTTTTCACAATTTGAAATTTCCGTAATTGTAATCTACTATAGAAAGAGCTTAATATGGTGTGTCATAAGTTGTCGCTACTAGCTAAAACTTTATTTATTTAGGCTAGTTCATCTAAATAAAAACAAACATTAACTTTTTTATGATTTGAAACAGGTGAAGAAAATGAAATCCTTTTTCTCCAATGGCCACCTGTAATAACATTTCGTCAATTCAGGCATTTTCAGGGTGTTGGCCACTCTTTCAGGTGCACCATATTAGGTGGGCCAACGTTGTCCTACAGTGAGGACAGATAGTACAGGGAATGAAGGAATATCCATGCTTTGCCCGGAATTCGAACCCAGAACCTATCTGATGCAGGGCCAGTTCCCTGACTACTACATAGTCCAGCCTGCTGGAAATTAAATATTGTTTCAGTGATTTGAATAAAATCAATACCAAGTCAATTGAACTAAATTTTATGCATAAAAAGAAATATTTTGTACTCTGTTTTGGTTTTGACCCATTTACGCGTCTGACATTTCGATCAATACAAGCGAAGCATTTTTTTCTTTTTTTTATAAAGCTAATAAAATGAAAGAAAGTTGTGAAGAAGAAATGGGGGTCTTATGTATAAAAAAAAATTTCCCGTCTACTCCTTAAATCTTTTGAAACTATTGCTTCAATTGAATCGATTTTGCTTTCGTATTTGATTGACATAGAAAAAAATACATTGAATACTATAACTCCCTTACAAAGACATTAACTCTACCAACAACAGAGAAGTAAACAAGTGCAAATACAAAACTACATTTTTTATACATAAAACCTTAACTTCTAAACTATTAGTTCTATCGACGTGAGTTTGATCTCATTCAACTTAACGGCAAAATATACATCAGAAACAATATCTCGCGCGTCTATATAGCAATAATTTAGTTTCTCTTTGACCCCAGAATATGTACATACAATAGACACTTTTCTCCATATATTCAAACCTATTTTTCGAGAAGTTCTAATATAATTAAAAAAGGGATAACATATTTGAAATCAGCCCATCAAACAAAATAAAAATTAGACATCATGAAAAAAAATTTTTTCACAATTCAAATTTTTTTTGGTCTACATAATTAATTAGTTGTTTCATTCATTGATAAAAAATTTTAAATATGAATACAAATGTAAGAAGAAAATGAGATGTAAAAAATAGGAATTATGTTTTGCTATAATGGCATGATATTAATTTTACTTTTTTTGCAACTATATTTATTTTGCTTTATTTTTTTGTATTCTTTTTATTTCTCATTTTTAATTAAAGGGAAAATTTCATCTTAGTAAAGGTATAAGGAAAAAAATAGAAGATAGTTATTGATTTCGCAAATTCTATTGGGGCCAATTGCATTGTATCGTAGCTCCGTTACAACATTATTGAATACTTTGAAAAATTTCTAAAAGGGTATCTATTTTATTGAAAGCTAGGAAATTAATGAATGCAAATCATCTAATGCAGGGAAGTTGCGTTTAAAGATCACATAGTCAAAAGTATTAAAACAAGTTCAATAATTACTTGGAAGCTTAAAAGTATACTCTAATTAGAATTTCAACTACCAAAATTTATTAAGCTGATTTCTAAAGTAGTGACAAATTACTTCTCTTGTGTTAGTTGTTGAGAGTCTTTTCTAGATTGAAACAGATCCTTTAGGTAACAATTAAATTATTTAATAGCATTTAATCATATTCTCTAAAAGTGACAGGATGATTTAGAAGTGATAGTGGTGCACAAAATTATAATCTCACTTAGTTTTTTTTTTTTTTTTAAACAGAAAATCGTGAATTATTATTTTATCACAAATTGTTACTAAGTATTTCATGTTTTAAGTAATATAGGAAGCCAGTAATAAATAAAGCTGGAAAAATAAGTTAAATATATTGTCTCAAGCTTATGAATTGACTGATTTTTAAATAAATTTATTAAAATTATTCTTTTTTATGGTTAGGAAAAATATCAGAAATTGAGCACTTTATTTGAAATTAAAAGCAATTGTGAATATCGTTGAAGAAATGATAGAAACTGTTTTGGACATTTTAAGACGTAACTATAAAACCGTTTTGGATATTTAAGAAGTAACCGTATAAATTATTTTGGACATCTTAAGAGGTAACCATTGAACCTGGATATTTTAGTCCGTTGAGTTTCCTAGTAAAATCGTTATTACAAAAACTCTTCTAAGATCTTGAAGAAAAAAATTAAAATTAACTTTATTAATTGTATGACAGTTTGAATTTGTTACTTCTATTAAAATTAAATCTACTCTGCGGATATAAATGTATGGCCGGAAATTTTAATTTTTTTTTTATAAAAAATACTTAATTAAAATTTAAATATTGTTAGAGCTGGAGCTTAACAGTATTATTTAATGTTATGACGAAGAAAATATTGATAAAAATATTTATTTATTTTAAATTAGATTAAAGTTAGGTGAAGTTCTAATTTTGCTGTGGAATACAAGTCAACCTTAATTTAAATTTCAGCAAGAGCAAGTAATTACTGTACTGCAACTGGCCCACCAAATAAAAATACTCCATGACCTGAAATAGAGTTCCCTTGCCACTTTGCAGGAAAATACATTTTTTAATGGTCTACCTCTCAATGTACCGCACATTCTGGATAGTTTAATTTCAAAACACGAAAGCAAATTTGTCTCAATATTTAATCCAGGAGTCTTCTTAATTAGGTTCAGAATTACTAGAATATGGAGTTGACTTAGTTGTTTCCAATAGAATATTCAACAAAAAATACTCTTGTCCAGCAGAATAGTCTGTGAAAAGTAATTTTGTAAAAAAATTATAAAGCCCAATTTAAGGGGCAATAACTGTAATAAAATGTAAAGCATTTCGAGTCTACTATATCTTTACAAGTGCGTAATGTTAATTTAATTTAACACTGTGCATTAAAACTAAACAAATTAATAATATTATTTTGTAATGCAGCTTATTGCTTGGACAAAAAAATGTACAGAAATTATCTGTGGACAAAAAAAAGTAAAAAGAATACCCTTAGACAAAAAAAATTAATTCAAATACATGAGAGATATTAAATTTTATAGGAACATTCTTTAAAAAAAATACCCCCTAATATAGCCTAAATGATAAGTTTTCATCATAATCATTTGTCGATAAAAGATAACTCATATCTTTAACGATTTTTTTTTTTTAAGTTATGACTTTTTTATGTTGTTTTTTTAACACATAGGACTATAATTATGTAAAATGTTATATTATTTTAGCATAAAATCCAAAAAAAATTTCTCAAAGTATATTTTATTGTCCTTCAAAAAATATCACCTTAAAGCAATATAATTAAAATATTGTAATTTGAACTTAAAGATGAATATTTCAGAGTTTTTTTTTTTTTTAACTGTTTTAAATGTCTTAAGATTTTTAGCAGTATGAATTACAATTAACATAAAATATTTTAAATTGGTAAGGACTTTACAATTAGTTTCAAATATATTAGTAAAGCAAAAACGCAATTATTACAAATCCAAATAAACACTATAGAATGAATCATTTACTTATTTTTAAATGAGTAGAAGTTCAAAATAGCATGTCTTTGTATATGTCACGGCCAAAGCCTGAAGTATGGCCACTTCGCGAATTAGCCATACCTCTTGGCCAAAGTGCGAAATAATTGAAACGATCAATTATTTCGCACTTTGGCCATTTCAAGAAGTGGCCACGATGTTCCGGCCAAAACGCGATGTGCTCATTCAAGAATGCCCGGTAGGCGGCGCATCTGCAATTTCACTGTGAGGTGAGTGCTGTTTTCCTCGTCTAGGTCTAGTTAAGTGGCACTTAACTAGACCTAGTATTATTTCGGACATTTACCAAAGGTCTAGTCATACTAGGTCTAGTTAAGTGCCACTGCCCGGTATACCCTACACTGATATTTTTTATGGTTCAGTGCCACTGCCCGGTATACATTTGCCCGGTATACCCAACACTAATATTTTTTAAAGGTTCAGTGCAGCTGCCCGGTATACATTTGCCCGGTATATCCTGCACTGATGTTTTTTTAAGGTTCAGTGCCACTGCCCGTTATGCATTTGCCCGGTATTTATATTCTAATCTATCGTTAGTAAGTATTAAAATATCGAATAAATGTAATCTATCATCAGGTATCGTACAGGTAATCACATACCGGGTGGTACGGTCTGACCATAATTTTTTAATATTTGTTTTATTAAAAAGTTAATTTGCTAATATTGCCCCTTTTGTTTTCTTTTTTAATTTAAATATATAAATCTTCTAATTTAAAAATATAAAAAGATAGACAAGTTTTTAAATTTAAATTTAAAAAAATTTTATTTTTTACTTTGTTTCAAATGGCCACATCCCCCCGCTAGTAATTTTTAAAGAATGAAATTATGGTTATACAGAGCCAATAATACGTGCCAATGATTTTTTCTTCCTACTTTGGCTGATCCTCCCATGCCACTGGCCGGCCAATTCCCGAAATCAAGAAAAGATCGGACATTGTCCAGCCAAATTACAGCGTTCTTTGCTAATTCGCGAAATGGCCGAATTCAAGCTTTGGCCGTAACATATACACTTTGTACGTTCTAAAACAGCTGCGGTCAGTATGCGGGCGGGTGACCACTTTGATCAGCCTGTTCATTAAACTGTTCTAGCGTAGAATGATTGCCGGCTATGAAATCGGGGAGCCATCCCCTCTGTAAAGGATTCTATCTTCGGATCATCCTCAAAGCCAGACCATAGCCCATTGTGCTGCTCTAGTGCTTTAAACCAGCTGTGTAAACCTTTAAAGTATCGCTTTATACTTTTTAAAATGTTTAACAAACAAAATATTTTTCAAATTGATTGTGAAACTATAAAAAATGTATTAGTGAAAATGAACAAGACAAAATGTATTCTACGCAAACTAGTATATCAGTTCATAAAGGGTCAAATTTGAAAATATGGTAAAAATTTGAAAAAGCTGATTATTTTTATTTCAAATAAAAAATTCAAAAATAACCAAATTTTAAAAAAATGAGACAAACATTCGTATAATTTATTAACAACATGCAACAATAAATATAATCTAACTATTTTGGATAGTGCAAGAAAAATTATCGTAGATAGTCATATGTTTGATTTAATATAAAACTTCCAACATAACATGTTTAATATAAAAATAAATTAAGCAGTGTGTTTTTATTAAATGAAATTTGCTGCAGTCATATTTTTACTACGTATATTTTCTTTATATTTTGTGTGGTATTTTTAGTTATACTTTTGTTTTGTTAGTTTCAGCAATAAGATTAAAAGTTTTGAAATGCATAGAAGATTTCAGACAGAGCAATAAATTTTAAAAGCAACATTCTTTTTCATACTGTTTAAGAACATAATTTTGAACCATTTCAATATTGTTAGTTAAACGAAATATATCCGGAAAATAAATAGTTAAATATAATTTAAATTAAATATAACTCCTTCCTTTAAACCAAATTATTCCCTTAAGTAGGATTAAATATAAATTTTTAAGAAGTTATAAAAAACATAACTAAATATATGAAATTAAAATGTACCCACGTATTTATTTTATGAGCTTTAAGTAAATAGAAGGATATTTTATGAGTTAACAGGATAAAAATATCTGTCATGCATGAAGAATCTTTATAGCTTTGTAAACATTTTGAAATTCAATTATTCAAAATGCTTAGAGAAACATAATGAAAGAGAACGTTCTGCTTTATAAATATTTGCTCGAATTATTTTTTGAATATTTTTAAAAAATACATGAGAAATTTTATATGCACGGAAATATAAGTCGAGCAAAATTTAAAAAATAAGATTATTTTGACTCTAGGTTTTTTATTCTTTTGATTTAGCTACCAGGAAAATGCTTCGAGCTAACTTACTTCATCTAAATATAATGCGTGCTTGTGTGTGTGAACCACGTTGCTATTTGCGGGTACAAATTTCTTAGAAAACATGAAGCTTAATTAAAATATGCGGACTAGCCGCAATAGTTTAGGAAATAAAATGCAAAATAAAAACGAGAATAAGTACTGACTGATCATCAAGAATGAAACTCGGAAACCTGTATAACAACCAAGTGTACCAACAACTCTACCATCACATCATCAATTTCAAACGATTTTAAAATCAGATAAAAAATATTGAGAAACTAATCAAGACTTTATACTGAAAAACGAGAAAATTACCATGTCTTTCAATTAAACTTAATCTAGACTAATTTTCCTGTACTATTTAAAAGAAAAATAAATGTAAGTGTAACACTATGTTTTGCAGTAACATTTACCAAACTGGCGAAAAATGGCAATAATACACACACACTATGAAGATAGTTTTGTCGTCAAAAATTTGAGAGTTCCTCAAAGATCTTTTTCGTAAGAAAATGATTGCCACAAGTAACGAAATATAGCTCAAGGACATATGAAACGTCAAAAATTTAGACTTTTATTTCTGGCAGTAAACGATGCGAAAAACTTAAAAAACAATAAGGAAATAAAATAAACAATTATATAAATAAAGCGAGACACCTTTATAAATTTTGATTTAATGATTGGATTTTCAAGAACTAACAGTCTTAATGTTTCAAGAGGCTGACTTAAATTATGCCAATTAATTTGCGTTTTAAGTTGTTTAACAGCGTATTTTATTTGAATAAGCTTTTCTCGGCGTATTTGAATTTTTGATTCCCAATATATAGGCAATAATTTATGTTAGAGTGGTCATAAGTCTTAAATATTAATCTCCCTTTGATGTAACAAAAATATTTTGCAATAATTCTTTTTAATGTTCAATTGAAAAATATATTATCTGACAGGGATAAGATCAAGATTGGGTTAGTTTATGTACATCATATTTAAAAAGTGATCTTTAATGACTCAGTTAAAACACTTCATCTGTTGAATACATGTTTTAATAGTGTTAGGACTATTAAGATTTCAGTATTTCAATTTTCAGTAATCTGTTGATGCATTAACGCGCAAGCAAAATCCCTCAAATGATTTAATCATTGAATAGTTGTTTAGTGTTTTAAAAATACAATACCTCTTTCTGAAGATATTTTCTTAAAAAGTATTCGAATTCATCGAATGTCATTTTAAGTTAAAAGTCTCTCAAAAAGCAATTAGAATACAAGAATTGTTAAAATTATTTGCTTTAAATATGTCTGTCTAAATTTTCATATTTATATTTGGGAGGTAAAATTTGGGCAACTCCACCGTTTCCTTCCACGTATGAAATAAGTAATATTTTTGTAAACATTTTGTTAATACGTCTAATATAAATTTATACTACACGGAGAAAGGAAAATGTATGCTTGAGATAATGGTCGTGTTTCTGGCTTAATGGGATTACCAAAATGCTCGGCAATTTTTACCGAAGCGCTTTGTTAATCATTTTGGTACAATTAACATTAAAATACGCTTTTATATGTATGATAAAATTTGGAAAATTAGGTAAAATTTGGTAATTTTATTATTATATCTTTGAGCATGGCATAAAAACCAATTGTTCGGTTTCATTCACTTTTCAGTTTTATATTTTTCACTTAATGTGTAGTTATAAGAATTATAATTTTGAAAACCAGAATTTCCTGATAAACGTTACCATGTGAACGGAAAAGTTACCCAATGAATGGTTTAAATATCGTATACTTCGGTTAACCAGTATTGTAGTCTTTTACCATAAATATCATTACCATACAGTACAATAATTTTACCAGAATTTTTTTCTCCCCGCAAACAATCTATTTTTATAAATAAACTACAAATAAACCTTTATATTACGCATAAACTTTTTCTTCGCATATCTCTCGGTATTTGACACATAAAATAAAAGCAATAAAATTGTTAAAATATAATTTATACATCAAAAAAATGTCTTTACGCAATAGTCGATTTAAATATGAAAAGCAAAAACATTAAATTTTAATGAGATAAACAATTTACTTATAGGAAAATATAGCAGCAAATACAACCTAATGAAACATTTCTTTGTATAACATACATATATAAACAACACGACAGAAAACTTACATACATATAACACAAAAGTATATGCATCAAAAAAATTCTATACATTGTTAAGTTTTAATTAAATAAGATAAAAATAGAAACAAGCGTTCTTTTTCTGAAAAAAGAATCACGTCAACGATCAGAATGAATTTTTGCAAAATAACTTACCGTAACCTTTTTGCTCCGATAAACTAATTCGTCAGATTTTCATAAGGTTTTTTGTTTTACCGTTTAGTTTCTTACTTCGAGTTTACTTCGACTGTTTAAATTCAGATCCTAAAAAACCATTTCATCCAAAGCATAAATTGTTTTCTCCTTTTATTTCTTTTAGATAAGTTCCGCCTCAATAATAATACCGCATATTTTGATAATGTAGTATGCATGTACGAAGCTCATCCCGAAAGCAAGTTTCCCTATTTTTTTAAGAAAAGAACTCACACTTTCAGGAACCTATTTATTGGCAACAAGTACAGCAATGTTTCAGCTATTTTTCAACATATCCACCACCTGAATTGAGACACTTGTTGTATCGTGGGATCAACTTTTGCATCTCTCTGTCAGAGATCTCTGCCGCCTGTGAATGGAACCAGTGTGTGACAGACGTCTTCAGCTCTTCGTCGTTGCCAAAACTCTCACCGGAGGACAAAAAATTCTTGAGGTGTAAGAAAACGTGAAAATTGCTGGGAGCAAGATCATTGTCATAGAGGAGCACAACAACTGCAGTAAGTATTTCACGCCTCTTGTTTTGAATGGCGCGTCACAATTTCCGCAGTGTTTCACAGTAACGGTCAGCGTTTACTGTTTCATCACGTGGATGGAAGTCAATGAGCTTAATGTTCTTCCTGTCCCAGAACACCGTGCACATCATTTTCCGTACCGACAGCGTCCTAAGCGTTGAATTTTGTGTTCGGGTGTCAGGTTTTTCCCACACGCTGGTTCCATTCTCAGGCGGCAGAGTTCTAGACAACGGATACAAAAGTTGATCCCACGATACGACAAGTGTCTCGATTCTGGTGGTGACTATGTTGAAAAATAGTTGAAACGTTGCTGTACTTGTTGCCAATAAATATGTTCCTCAAAGTGTGAGTTCTTTTTTTTAAAAAAATAGGGAAACTTACTTTCAGAATAATATGCAGGCTTTGTTATATTTTTGAATTCATTCTTGACAATAAAGCTTAACTATGACGATGTCGAAATATCCTCTATTTTGCTATTTACTACTTGAAGAATAGGGTAACGTATAAAACTGTATTTAAAACTTTTAGAAATAAGCTAGTTCCCGTGTCGCAAAAAAATAATAAATACGGAATTAATTTTATTTTATTTTATAAAAGTCGTTGAACAGCCGACTCCATTTTTTGGGTTTACAACTACAAATGTTCAAATCCGTAGCCTTCTAATTTTGAACCCTATCCAGAAAACAAGGAAACTCCTGGACCAAGTATTGAGAGAAATTTGCCTTCGTGGAAGATTTTTTGATGGAACTAACCCGCATTTGCGTTACATGGAGAGGAAGACCACGAAAACCTTCCACGGTTAGTTTGATGACAAGGGGACTTTAACCCATGACCTATCTACCACTGAGTATATTGCGAGTCAGCACTGTGGTCGGCGCAAGCCGGATGCGGAATTCGTATCGACCAGCCATTCCTGGGATTCGAACCCGGTTCACCTCATTGAAAGGCGAACGCGTCTGAGCCATCGTGGTTTCAGGATGGGTTACTGTAAAGATCTGTATTATTACTTCTAGATCAAGTATTGGGAGAAATTTGCCTTCGTGAAGGACTTTTTGATGGAACTAACCCACATTTGCGTCAGCACTGTGGTCGGTGCTTAACAAGCTTAATAGTGATTCAAAAGTTTAGACTTGGGCCCCAATATGGATAGTTGAAGTTTGTCTCGTCCACAAGGTAATCCGCCATTTTAAACATTTTATAGGGAGCCGAAAGAGGGACACTTTACTAGGTAGACAAATGAAGTACTACTTCTTATAGATAAAAATTTTACGCTGAATCGAATAACATCAAAATCAAGTTAAAAAGACTATTAGTTCAGAAGTTACAAGGTATTTTGTAAATATGAATTTAAAAATACAGTCAAACCCCGCTATAGTTAACCTTCAAGGGACCGAAATTTCAGTTCACTATAACCGGGAGTTCACTATATCCATACTACAAACAATTTTAACTAATTTTTCCAAACTGCTCCTTTTTATTACATTATTTAAATAAATGACATATAAAAAGAAATACAAAAAAGATTAAAAAATAAAATGTAGCAACAAAAAATATGTTAACTTTTATTTTTCAATACTCGTCATCTTGTGTACAAAAAATTTAGGGATGGCCTTCATTTACGGATGGGAAACTGAGATAGCAGAAGCAAATAAGAAAAATACTTACGGCTACATTCCAATCAATAGATAGTTTTAAAAATTGCTACATGTATTTTATGTAGAAATTTCAAAATACTAACAAATGAAGGAGAAAAAATCAGTCGAAAACAGAAAAAAGTTCATAATATCCATTTTCCTCTTTCTTTCGGTTCACTATATCCTCAAAAAATGTATGTGTATAGCAAGGCATGGGAGGAGTGAATATTTCGTTCGCTGTATCCGGGAGTTCACTATAAGCCATGTTCACTATAACGGGGTTTGACTGTATATATACATTTTTTATTACTCTTATTTACGTTTCTAAAATTCCTATCTGGTCAAATAAAAAAATATTTCTTATGTATTTTTTATGCCGAAGTTAATGAAACAAAGATGATAGGAAAAATATTTTAAAAGTTATCGCAGTTTCCATGAATAAAAAGTACAGTTTTGTACTATCGACATCTCAGACATTGCTTTAAGCAATAACATAAACAACTAAATATGATCTGGTAAAAATACCGTACTATATGGTATTGACATTCCTGGTAACAAATATATATATATAACTCTGGTAAATAAAACCGAAATATACTGTTTTTAAATTAATTATATTATTCTTAATTTTTCTGTTCATAAGGTAATGGTTCACCAGAAATTTTGATTTTCAAAATTTTAGTTCTTATATACTACCCATGTAGTAAAAAATACAAAACTTAAAAGCTAATGTGACCAAATAAATAGCTTTTATACCATATTCTAAGATATAATGATAAAATTACCAAGTTTTACAACATTTACCAAATTTTATCAAATATTTTATGAAACAATATTTTATTATTAATTTTACCAAAATCATTACAAAGTGCTTGGGCAAAAATTACCGAACTTTTTGGTACTCTCATAGAGTCAGAAATAAGGTAAATTTTACCACATTCTGGAAGTTTTAACCATACTTATTTTACTCAGTGTTACATGGCTTAAAATTTAAAAGTAGTATACTTTAAACCTTATTGGTTTTATGTTTCAGCATAATATTAATTTTATTTTTTTATTATTTTTTTTCATGTTTCCACGACTTCAACAGTAATCTTAAGCACAATGGAAAGAATTGTTCCAGACATTAACTAAATTTTAAATAATTGAAAATAACCTAAAATATTTTAAAATTAATCATTTTAAAACTTTTTCTAAAGTATTGTTTTTGTCATTTAGAAATATTTTATGGCACTTTAATTGTAAAACGATGAAGATCTCTTACTTAAGGAAAATATACAAAACTGTCAAACGACACTCGTCCAACTTAACGAAAATTTAATTGAAACAAAAAATAGTTAAAATCTCGATAGAATGGAGGGAAATATCAACAACAAAAATGGCTATTTAATTAAACATTTATTTCGTTTACACATATTATTAGAGCTTTATTACATATTCAAGGACAAACCATTTTTTTTTCGTTTAATTAATGGCATTTTAAAAATGAAATATTTAATGACTTTATTCGATAGAAAATTGTGATTCAACAAATTTAAAAAAAGTGAATACATGACAAGATATAGATTAAAAACTTCAATTAATGAATAAGTGCATAAAGCCTTATTGAAATAGCTACAGAACCCTACATTTAATTTAAATTAAAAGTATCTAAAAAGTGTAAAAATGTATGTGTTATATTTTTATTCACTTATTACTATTTCTAATTATTTTCTGCACGATATTTCGAATTATAATAATTTGAAATTAGACTTAACATTTTCATTATAAAAATTCCTATAATAGCAAAAATTGAAAAACTATTGCAACCTGCAATCTTTCTGAGTTAAAAAGATATTAATAATTCACTTGATTGAGTGACTTTTTTGGTTCGTTTTTCTTCTTACATAACTAAAAGACACGGTAGAACATTTGTTTTGGTGAAAGGAATGACATTTTCTTCTTCTAAGGGCCATAAATTATTCCACTCTTTTGAACTTGGAGAATTCCACTTAAATCCATGAACCATTTATCGTTTTTTACTTTAACAGAGAACTTGAAAGTTTAACAAAGAGCTGCAAAAAATGACA
The DNA here is from genome assembly GCA_949128135.1 of Parasteatoda lunata. Taxonomy (NCBI): domain Eukaryota; kingdom Metazoa; phylum Arthropoda; class Arachnida; order Araneae; family Theridiidae; genus Parasteatoda; species Parasteatoda lunata. The sequence continues at coordinate 9,476,599 of OX421981.1, read as the reverse complement.
TTTATTTGAAAACGTGAGATTTAAAAGCTTCCATTTTTATGTCTGTTTCAATTCAAAGCATTATAAACCGGTTATGCTTATAAAATCATTATTTTGTGTTATTTTTGATGATTATAAACAAATAAAACTTATATTCGACCTTTATATAAATTTCAGATTATCTTAAGATGATTAATAGGCACCCGATATGTTTCCTGGCCTTCTCAGGAAGTTATTTCCAAACTAATCTTGATAATTATTACAGATTATATCATTATTACACTCTTATAAAAATTGATTCAAAGTTATACATTAATATCAGTTCATTGAAACATAACATGATGCAATAATTTTGCTGCACCCTTAATAAGGTAAAAGGAATGTGGCTCAAATTAGTATCATATTAAGGTAAAAAAAAAAACTTAGAGCGTTATTATATTTCAACACGCTCCAAATTTTCTAACAGCGATCTTTGACCTCTATCAACGTAAATGCTTCGTAAATCTATCTTTTAAATGAAATAATATTATCTACTTAACTAAAAAATAATCTATTAGAGAAAATAATAAATTTTCGATTTTTGTACCTCTCCTGAGTTTAAAAAACTACATATTTACACTTTCTTATCATCTAATATGCTAAAATAGACTGAATCTCTGATATTTAACTATTAATAGATATCAAACAAGAACAATAGCACCTCCTCTGCCTTAATGGTCGACGACAACAACAGCAGCAATAGATATCAATAGTTCATTTTTATTTGATACTTGGTATATTAGCTGGTATATTTTTTTTTTTTTATTTATAAAGCGTTTTGTCATGTTAAACTGTGGTTGTCGATTGTTACGCCATTACGCTATACTGTTGATAACAGATTTGTTTAAAACTGTAGAATATATCTCCGACTAAGTATAGTACTTTTACAAGAGACACATAGCTTTTTACTTTTTTAACATATACACTACACTAAAACATTGGGTGAGACTCTTCCATTTTTTCATACCTCTCATGAAATACTTAAGAAATTATTTTAAAATCTTGAGGTGTCGTGTGATTCCTCCTATGTATCAATAAAGCTTTCAGTGGTATAATCATTCAACACCTTTTCATCATTCACCGATTCCCTTCCATCATTTACTAATATTCCTCCATCATTCACAACTATCTTTCTGTCATTCACTAATATTATTTCATTATTTACTAATTCAATTCTCTGCATGTTGAATTGGTTAAGGATTGAAGAAATATGGCAGCTATACAGTTCATATCAAGGAAGTTTTTGATTGAGAGTAAAATGAATTCTAAAAATATATATTACGGACTGGGGTTACGGTACATCTTGTATGTCTCTAATAATTTATCAAATCAAATTTAAAACTGTAAGAATATAAAATATTGTGTACACTCTTCCCTGTTAGAAATTTCTCGGAAAAAATGGCTTAATAACAATGTATTTAATTGTTATTTTACCATATTTAAACAAAACAGTCAAATAACCATAAATAAGATAGTAATGAAACTATTAACAGTCAGAAAAGTCGTCTATTAATTATTTTTATCTAAAACAGTTAAATAACAAGAATTTTATTGCACCAACTACACTGTGAAAATTCTGGGTAAATGTTTAACCAATACTTGGTGCAAAGTTTCTAATTGCACCATAAATTTGATAAATGTAAAATTATTTTACTTAGGTTGTGCCTTAAATTGGTAAATATAATCAAGAAATGCGTTTATAGCGCAATCAATTGCACCAAACTTTCATACTATGACAGGCACAAGCTTTAACCGTGACCGATAACTTATTTAGTAGCTGTTGACTAATAACGGATTTTGTTGTCGAAGCTTGCTATCATCTCACGCAAGTTATCTATTTCTTTTGCAAGTAAGTAAACTTTTCTTATTTAGTTGCAATCAGTTCTCTTCTTTCATGTCATCTTTAAAAATTTTATTGTGTGTTCTGAAAGAGTTAGTTTCAAATTTCTTCTAGAAAACTATATTCGTTGTATGAATAATTAGATATTGTAAAATCTATATTTGCTCTTTTTCAATAAGTAATTAGATGCATCCATTTTATGCACACAGAAAGTGACAAATAAACGGTGAATATGGCAATATTAAGCAGCATAGCTTTCCGCCAAATATCCTCCTGGCGAATATGTTCTAGTTCCGTGCTTTGATTGCATTCTACCGAACAAAAAAATCGTATGTACTTTCTGTAAAGATTAAAACTTCTTATCAATATCTATGCTTCTGTTTTGATTTTCATGTTCTATATTGCTCATTTCCGTTTGTAATGTCACATAATTACACGAATTTTTGTCTATACATTCTTAAATGCCTTTGTTGTAAAATTTTCAAAGCTAATTATATTTCAAATTAGCACTTGAGATTTCAAAAAGGCAACCGTTGTCATGAAAACTCGGTTTTTCTTTGGCGCACAAGGTAGGAAAAAAAATCAAAGAAACATATTAGCGATAAAGAAAACAAAGCTCTAATTTTTTTTTATTCACCAAGAATCTTACTGAAATTTGAGCAAAATACTGACCAGAACAAGATTTGTTTTAAAGCATTTAGAAATAAGCTGATTTCTTATTATAATTTTTTTTAAAAATTGATTTTCTTATTAATATTTTTTTACTAAGCGAAACAAATTTTAAATTGAACAAAATATCGTATTTAAAAAGTTAATAAATACATTTTTCATTAAACCTAAATATGAAAAAAATGCTTGGATGCTCATAGATACTTTGCTATAGATACTTATTTTTCCATGAATTTTCATTATTATTATTTTTTTATTTTATTTATTTATTTATTTATTTATTATTTTTTTTTTTGTAATATAACCACATTTGCGTTTTGTAAGGAAGGGAAAAGACAACATAAGCATAAAATCGAACGTTATAATTGATCATGAAAAAGGTCATATGTATTTTTTATAATATTTACAGTTGTTTATTTTTTTTAAATAATTTTTTTAAAAAGTTTTATTTTAATTTTGAAAGTAAATTTTTTTATTCTGAAATATAACGAACCTTTTGATCTATCCAAGTGATGATCATATTGTTCATTTAATATTTTAACAGTTGACAGTACCTACTGCAAATTTTTTGCGGGGGTCACCCTGCATAAAATTCAATTCAAAATTTATCATGTGGAGAAATTCTATTTGGGTGCTTTGGTGCATTTTAAGAACAACAAAAATATAATAACATTTTAAAATATCAAAACTTTCCTTTTCAGGATCTTTATGGGTGAAAGGAATCTTATGATAAAAAATACCCCCACTCCTATAAATAGTTGGTCTCGAAAAAAATTTTCAGATGGTGAAATGTTACAACATTTTTCTCCATAAGAACGACAATTTCTCATTTTTTTATAACGTTTTTTTTAATAGTAATTAAAATTTGACTTGCTTTCATTGATGTTTCTATGTTTTAAAAATGTAAGGATTCAAATTTTGTTTCTTCTGTAAAATTATTTCAATTCCTATACATTTTATTATCATAAATTACACTATTTTTAATCTTCTTTCAATAGCGCAAAGGCACCAACAACTTCAGTGCTTTTAATCAAGAAAGAAGCTTAGGAAAAAATATTGCTATAACAAGTGCAAAGCTTATTAATAAAAATATTTATTCTGCCGAAATCACCGGAATTTTAAAAAGTTAAAAACAGTTTTTTCAAATTTCAAAAGTACTAGTTTCAAAAACAGCTTACAAACAAGGAATGTGTATAGTTTCAAGTTTTGAGAATGAAGAACATTTGATTGGAAAAACAATTATTATTTTGTGAAAAGGCTCCAAATTTTTATTTCTGTGTAATCTTTTTAAATCTTGCTGTGTTTTTAACAATCAATTGAAAAATGTGATGTATCTAAAGTAATATCACCAGAAAAATCTATAATAATGAATGCATAATAATGAATATAATAATCAACATGTAATAAAAATATTGCTTTTTCTCAAATACTCACCACCATTTACTAATTTGTAAAATAATGACAGTAATTTTTCCCAAACGTTTCTTATTTTTACACTTCTTAATTTACTTCAAATTTAATATTGCCAATGTGTGTCGTATGTACAATGTAATACATACGCCAATGCAATTAATATTGGATTGTTTCCTTAATTATAGATTGGGGGTTGATCAATCCAATATTTGCCTACTCTTTTATATAAATTTTTATTTGTGAAAGTAATATTTTCATTTTTATGTAATAAAATAATTCTAAAATGCATAGTAATAAGAATTTGCTTCAGCCCAAAATTAAAATTCTCTTTAAAGCATTAGTGGTACTAACTCTATGGCATCGGTTGGTTCTTTAACGAATGAAATGTAAAAAAAGAATTTTAATCTTACATATATCAACTTGAAGAAAGAACAAATTTTTATATGAAGGAACATATTTTTAAAGTGCCAAAAAAGCAGAGTAAGATAGCATCATTATTAAATATTTATTAAAAAAAAGAGAAGATAATTTAAGTCAAATTCATATATATCAAATTATAACTTAATTATTTAAAACTATAAAAATTAAACTATTTTTATTTTAGATGTATTATATGATATATATATATATATTGGAGCTAGTGAAAGCACCAATATATAATAAAACTGAATACCAATTTCTGTATCCAGCAAATGAATACCAATGTTTGGTGCAACATAGCACAGTGTAAGCCCGCCAAATTAAGGTACTTAGTACCTTATATATAGCCGATAGAGCCTATCTGTCAATCTCATGACCTACAGAATGGATGTTCAAGTCCCAGCTTTGACACCTCCATTCCTTTTATCACACATGGAAAATTTTCAGTGTCCTGCACTCTCCAAAGCCCATTATCTAAGCCTAGCTCCTTTGTCCAGTTAAATTTCTTTTTTGAGGAAGATTTGAAACCATAATAGCTCTAAATGGTTAAAAACTGTATAGTTTTGTATTCACGATTTTAAAACCATACTAGCTGTAAACGGTTTAAAAAGCGTAAAGGTGAAAAATATTCTTTACCGTAAACTTTACGGTTAATCGGTTGGACATACTGCTGCCGGCTATTTTACTATTATAATTTTAAAACTATAATTTACTATTTTAATTTTAAAATGAAAATTCTAACAGTGTTTTAAGCTTGTTTATCTCAAGAATATTTTGTGCAAGAAAATAATTTAATGAATATTTATTACTTTTCATTAACCATGATGTTTTTGCCGTGATTTCTCTCACTTTAATTGAAAGTTAGTTACTTTTTATTTTTTCGCAATTTTAAATACCTTTTGAGTTCATCAATTTTTATAATAAATCAACTTATCTTAGCAAAAAGAATTCTTAATAAAAAATCTCAAAAGCAAGAAAATTGAAACGAATGCTCATATTTCTTATCAAATTCTATGTAACAAAACAGGGAATGAAAATTTTTAAAAATACTCTTTTGAAAGAATTAAATTTTATCAAAAACATTTTTGAAGAAGATTTAAGTAATTAAGCTATTAGCTTTGGGTTTATTTTGTTCGCAGTGTGAAAATCTACGCATGGGTTCGCTTTCTCAAATATAGGATTCCGTTTGTATACTTTTATTATAGAAAATATTTCACTGGAAAATTCTTATTGAGGAATAGGGGCTTTAGCCTGCACTTTTTATTTTGTAAGAGACGACACATACGAAAAGATGATAGCAAGCAGTGAAGAACAAACTACAGTAAAATGCTGGATATATATTTTTTTCTTAGAAATATTTTATGAAAAAATAAAAATGATAAATGCACTTCCTTAAAATATATTTTTGAAGATTTTAGGAATTTTTCTGGTTCTCATAAAATTAATCATATCCTTAAAATATATTGTACAAGAAATAGATTTATAAGCTAGAGAGAAATAGATTTATAATAGATTTAGTGTTTCAGATTTTAAAATTATGCAGACGTATTGTTACAGTTCATGTTATATGATCTAAACTAAGTTTTTAAAAGCATTTAATAATTATTTGAGTATTAACATTAAAAAAGTAGCATTTGAAATTAGTAGACAGCTTGAAATTAAGGCTATCCAATAATCGATTCCTAAATACTCTATTTAATTTTACTGCCATTTTATTTTTTGAAAATTATCAAATCAAGTTAAGCAATTTTTATTAAGAGATAAATATGATTTTAAAAATATAGGAGTTAATGGCCTGAGAGTTAATTTATTAATATAGCTGAGTCTACAAGCATTGTTAAAAATATTTTTAAATAATTAGTAAGCTTTTAAAATTTTTCTGCATTCAAAGTTAGAAAAAAGTAAAGAAAACAATGTTATACACTGGTTATCATAAATTAAGAAAAACATACTAAAATAGCAATAAAAGAAATGAAAAATATACTTTTAATCACCTTTATTCAAATTTTAGAATCAATTTATGTACTTTAATCGGTAATATTTTTCAAAAAATGTTACATTTTATAAGAAACTGGACCAGTTTTTCTAGATATCGAATATTTTTATAAAAAAATTATTCTAGTAAGATTCTGTAGCTTCATTTTTTACACACAATTTACAAATGCTTATCTTCCAATTAACGGAATTCTACAGTCCAACTGGGCGACAACTTACTGTCTTGTCACATGTAGGCGAACTTCAATTTAAATTTTTTTTCTAACATCTCTGTGCCATCTGTCAGCAAAACAAACTATTTCAAAAACTCTCATAAATATTGAAATGCTTAATAATTTAAATGTTTAATAAATAATTTAAAGATAAATTTTAAAAGCATAGACAAATAAGGATATGGTAATTGGGTATATAAAATTTTCTGCAGCATAAATTCTAAAACATTTTCCTTTGGGAACTTAAAATCAATATCCACCCTATTAATAACTATAAAGTTCTAGATCAAAAACTCAATATAATACAATAACTTTAAATTAATATCTACTCCATTATGAAATAAAAATTTAGATATCATTATGTACCAAAATTAAAACTCAGTACATAAATATTTTAGATACCATCAGGAAAATTTAGATATCTATATGTACCAAAAGTAAAATTTTAGATTTCAACTTATCATAACAAACATAAAATACGTAAAAAATAATAATTTATATTTCTTAATAAATAAACTAACTACAAAGAAAAATTGATTGTGTTTGCATTAAAAAAGTGTTTTAACATAAAAATATCTTTAATATGTAAAAATTATTCTACAACCCAATTTTAAATACATTAAAAAAGAGATTAAAAAGAAATACACTTCAAAAATCTACTTTCATTTTTTATTTGCCTCAAGGCACTGACTTTCTATTTTTTTTAAGTCCCATTAGTTAATGGATTCGTATGCAAACTTTTAATAAAATTAAAAAATGCGTTAAATCACTTTCGTTGTTTAGATGTGATTATTATATATTCTAAAAAATAGAAAAAAATATAAATCAGATTCGCAAATAACTTTTTGTTAATGAGAAAATTCTCAAAGGTAGCATTCTGATAAATGCTTATAAAGTTCGTTTTTTTTTAATTTAACAATAATAAGATAAATGGGGCAAAAGTATAGATAAAGAAATATTGCAATTTTGTAATCAAGTAAGCTTAGCTTATTAAATATACAAAAACTTAGTAGCATTAAAAAAGTATTTTTAATTAAAAACCTGCTTATATTAATTTCAATGATTTCAACAAACTTGCCAAACATATATAGTTTAATAAAAACTTCTTGTCACTACTATCATTTTTACATAATACCTCTGAAAAAGAACGAAGATTAACATTTTTTTTTAATTTCCAATGCCCACCTGTGTTAACATATGTCAATTCAGGCATTTACATGGCAGATTTGTTGGCCTCTCTTTTAGGGACACCATATTAGGTGGACCAACGTGCGAGGACAGATAGTACAGAGAAGGAAAGAACATCCATGCCCTGCCCGGGATTCGAACCCAGAACCTTTCTGATGCAAGGGCAGTTCCCTAACCCCTACACAGGCCGGTCGGCACGAAGATTAACATAAAATTTTGGATTCTTGTAGATTTAAGATTGAAAGAAGGAAAAAGAATCACATTTTTTACTTTAACTGTATGAATCTTAGTCTGTATTAAAAACATAATAATTTAATCGAAAAGAAATGCCCCAAGTGTAACCTAAACCAAAAATAAACATTTTCTATGAATTTCGAATTAAAATTTCTCAAAATTTTAGCTTGGATGCATAAAAAGTTTGGAAAAACAAATTCGAGACTGGAGTTAGACACCTGTATTAAATTTAAACGAGTAAAAACCTTCAGGTAAATGTTCTTTTAAAACGTATTTTATTTATTCAATAAATTGATCCCCTAAAAGCTACTAGTAAAATTAGCAAATTACTTCAATTTCTACTGAAAATTTAGAGTTTTAAAATTTTTAACAAAAAATTAAAATTCGATTTTAGTTCAATATTTGTACTTTAAATGCATAAAAATTAAACGAAATATTTCTAATTGTGACATATTTAACTGCCAATTGCATATCTAAATATTGAATTGTTATTCTTTGAAACCTAATTAACCTGTTAATACATTAGCCTATTGTTACAATAACATTTTATTAAGTATTTCTTGTGTTTAAAACTAGCAAGTTCTACGTCATTATTCATACAATTACCACATCGCGATTAAGATGCGCAAAGTTAAATACTTAAATATACTCTATTCAGTAACAATTTTTTCCAAACAGTAGAAAAAATTAACATGTTAGATTGGATTATAACACGCTTTTAGAGTAATGTATATTGCGGAAGGAAATAAACGAACCAACTTAAATAACTTTTGATCTAAAGATCGAATCTTCACGTTCTAGGATTCGATCATAATGGTTTGAGAGGGTGCCCTCGAATATCCCAATTAATTAGAGCAGACGATTACTTAAGTTTCGCTATCAGACATACAAACGTATTCTCTCTCAATAAACATACCTTTTTTCGCAAATTTGGATTTCTTACATGTAAACCCCATAGTTTGGTCAGGAGAGCGGTCCAAAGTTTGGCCCAATTAATGCTAATTCAATTTTTTTTTTTGTTGCTTATTTTGCCATGTATCGAGAACTTTTAAAGCCAAATGAAAAATTTTTGCACTCAATTATATAATTCGTTTATCCAAAGATCATTCCGTATAAAAATAACTTGAAGTAAATATTTAATTTTTTTTATTATTTTATTTAAAAATGGACGAAAAACGTTCCATTTTTTGCATTATTTTGAAGAAAGCAATTTTAAATGACAAAATACAAAATGTGAGCAAAATTGGTTGAATAGTACCTGAGAAATCAAATTTTAAATACACAACTTTTTTAAAATTCAATTTCTCAGGAACTATTCAGCCGATTTCGCTCAACTTCTGTATTTTGTCATGTAAAATTACATACTTCAAATTTATGTAAAAAAATTGTATACCTTTTACAATTCAAAAAATTTTCCGATATTAATTAAATTAAGTAATAATTAAAAAATAATTAATTTATTACTTAATTTATTTATTATTAAATAAAATAATAAAAATAATAAATGTATACTAAAATTTATTTTTTTCATCGAACTCTCTTTGGATGAAAAAAATTTTTAATTGTGTGCAAAAAATTTTTTAATTCGCTTGAAAAATTCTCGAGGTATGGCGAAATACCCAAGAATAAAATTAAAAATAAGGAGTCCAAACTTTAGTTTGTTCTCCTGACTAAACTACTTCCCAGATTGTGACTACCCCCTATATTTTTGGGATCAGAAATCCGAATCCGTTGAAAATAAGGTATGTTTATTCAGAGAAAGTACGTTTTTATGGTGGATTTCGTAACTTAAAATATCGTCAGCACTAATTAATTAGCAAATTTGAGATCACCTACTCGAACCATTACGATTGAGAACGTAATTGTATTCTAGACCTGAACGTGATTCTAGAACGTAAAGATTCTCTGATTAGTTCCTCAGGATGATCCGTTTTGTATTTTATGCAGTGTACATAAAGAAAACCATCTAATTTGGAAAAATAGAACGAATTTACACAACCTATTATTTTTACAAAAGCTGGAAATATTGTCTAAAATACTCACCAAGAATTTGGAAAGAAAGCTTTCTGGAAGTGTAGAGAGTCCGTGTAGAGCTCTCAAGTGGAAGCGCATCAATTGTGTCTTTTTAAAACTGACTATTAGAAGCGTAGGGACAAGCTTTGTAAATTATAAATCTTGTGCAATTTTTACAAAATGTGGCTGTAGTGTGTCTACCACTGAAAAAATACAACTCCAGTTCACTAGTATATAAGACATATTAACTTGATTCTATGTTTGGGTACCTTTTCATAGATGAAGGTTGACATTGTCGATAACAACTCTCCCCACAAGGCTTAAAAACTCTTGTCACGTTAAAGAACCAGTAGCACAAGTTAGAGTCACAAAGATACATCCAGGTTGCAATTTAATGGAACGTTAACCCCTTAACCATGACATATATTTCAGAAAAATGGACGAAGAATATAAAATTTTGTGACTGCTTAATTTTGTTCTTTATATTATTCTAAAAGTTAGAAAATGGTTTTTGATTACAAAAATAAAATTTTAAATGCAATAACTACTGTATTTATCATTTTTATATACACAAAAAAAAGCAATGGATTACACACGCATCTTATTCAATTAGAGCAAATTAAATAAAATTTTGAAACAATATATAATAGTATAGCTTTTATAATACAATATAAAAACACAGCAATATAATTTTCATTACATAAATTTTACAAATCTTTTACAGCATGGTATATCCCAAAAGTTCTACCCACATTTCCTTTCCTCGACTGAAGTCCTAATCGGTAAAAAACTAGGACCTCTAATGCCATCTATTAGGAAAATAGTGAACTGAGTATCATAAAGTAGAAACGAACACAGCTCGGGCTTCACCAAATAGAAACATTAATTTTTCTCCCGCCCGAAGTCAGTTCGGGCATCACAAATACTGCACGTAGTAGTTGCCTGAACTGGTTTCGGGCGACACTGGCAATGAGTTAATTACTAAGTAAGTAGGTAGAAAGCAGTAGTAAAGTAAATAAGTAGGTAAGAAAGCATTATACGCAAAGCATAAGAAAGTTTAGTCATATCAAAATTATTGAGTTGAAATGTACTATCCGAAAATACAAGCAAACACTTATTTATAACCATAAAGCTGATTTGCATATTAGAGGCATTTCATTTCTGTTCAGAGTAGTTTAAGATAGCACCATCAATGGACAATTACAGCCATTTTTTTTTTTTTTTAAATCTTAATGCATTCAGAATCTCTCAAAATCACCAGAAAGCATTTTATTACTTTTCTAAGAGTGCTAATTATTGAGTTATTTTTAAGCAAAAAATGCGTCCCGCGGTGGACTGATCGTTAAGACACGGTTCCCAGTACATCACACAAGCCAAGCATTACTGACTGCGGTCAGTATGTGAGTGGGTGACCACTTAGATTAATTTCTGTAGGGAACGATTGTGTGCGGTATTGGTCCTCGTTAAACTGTTCTACCGTAAAGTGCTCGACTTCGCGTGCAGGTCATCGGGTTCCATCCCCTCTGCAGAGGATCAAAATTGTGATGGCGTGTCTTCGGATCATCCTCAGGGATGTTTCCCAGACCGTCGCCAATAGCTTATTGTGCAGCTCTAGGGCGACATAAATGAACTACAACAACAACAACAGCAAAAAACGCTTACTTTCGTTTTCATCTGAAACGGGGAGTCACGTGATTATTCGTGTCACTCGTGTCCATCTGCAGTTCCTTTTCAATTGCTGTGCTATGAAAGCCATTACGTTTTTGCTTTCGTTTGAAATTTCGTAATTAAATTTAACAAATTTAGATGGCAAATAACTATGTGAGAACAAAGATAATTGAAATAAGTTGTACTCTAGTGTAGCTTAATAAAAATGCCGCTTATAGTAACGGATTTTTATAATATTTTCTGATAAAAATAACATTTAATAACTTATATGATACTCATTGAAACAATATTAATAGTTGATGAATATTAAAGATTTTTTAGTTCAGCAAAAAATGGATCAGAATGAGTTACGCATTACTGATATTACTTAGTAAAATGATACGTTATAACACAAAATAATGTTGTTCTTTCTTTGTTTTAACCATGTCAATCTTAGTCTTAAGGTATAATTCTAATTATTTTCATGTTAAGTAAAAAATATGTCGAATAAATTTCTTATATTTAATACTTTTAGATTTTAAAAATGCAAAAAAGCCTATGTTATTGACTTTTTTATTTATTTATTCTAGCTTAAATTTGATGCAGGGAATTATCTCCAGCATAGAAGTAGCTTCATGGAAAAATTGTGATTCCAGCAAAACTTTTAATTCGTTCTTTTAAAGAAATTAAGTTAAACAAAAAAGAGAGAAATTAATATATTCTAGTAGATTTTATTAACTTGATTTTAATTGCGTTAATATATGTTATAAGAGTATTGAAAGTAACCATATGCATTTATTCAGTTTTACATTAAAGAAGCAGAAATAAAATTTTATAAATATTTATAAAAATAATTTTTCGCCATAACAAAATTCCAATTTACTCAAAGAATAAAACTGGTAAAATATTATATTAACGTTACTGTATATTTAATTATTTAATAAATAATAAAACGTGTGGATTAGAATTTTTTTCATTTTCCATAATTTTTTTATAATTTTTTAAATTTAGTGAAACAAAAACGTCTAGCTTAATAACATTCGCTGAAATTGTGAGACTAAATTAAATTACATTAATTGAAACTTTAAGTATTATAAGAACATAGACTGTGATGATGATGATGGGCTTGCATATTTTAATGGACTAGATTCTTGAAAGTGCTGATTCGTTTTCAGCGATGCCGAAATCTTAACCTGAGATATTTTTTTAACTATTTTAATTAAAAAAATTTACAAAAAAATGTATAATGCATTAATTTTATTATTTTAGAATTCTTCTTTTCAAACATCTTATTTATCTTTTAAAATATATATTGTAGCTGTAATTTATTTATGCCGCACAAGAGCTGCACAATGGGATATTGGCGACGCTCTGGGAAGCATCCCTGAGGATAATCCGAAGACATTCCACCACAATTTTGATCTTCTGCAGAGGAGAGGGCACCTGCCCCCTCCGTAGCCCGATGATCTGCCCTCGAAGTCTAGCACTTTACGATAGAAGAGTTTAACGAGTACCACCCTCGGTCCCATCACAGGCGGATCAAAGTGGCCACCCTCCCGCATACAGACTGCAGTCAGTGATGCTTGACTTCAGTGATCTGCTGGGCAACATGTCTTAACGATCAATTCACTGCAGGACCTATTCAGATAAATATTCAGGTGTCCCTTCCTTCGATATTTGGGAGAAGATGGTGAATTTTATTTAGTTAATAAATAATGCGATGCCTTATTTTTTATACTCTTTAGCAGTCTTGCTACAAAGAACAGTTTATGAATCTTTGAAAGACGGATATTGCATATTAGAGATGGGCTATGCAAGGATATACGTAGGGTTAGGAGGAGAATCGAACCTGTAACCTTCGTGCTTTAGAGAGTTTAATGAACAGGGTGCTTTTTTCTTTTTACTCCGTATCTATAAAAAAAAAATTAAAGAATGGTATTTAATGAAAAAAAAAAAGTTTTCATCAGAAATGTTCTGAGACAGGATGAGATTTATCTTGAAGAAATCCAGATATGCAGATTCACCACACATTATTAAAAATGCTGTCAAAATTATATTTTAAACAAATAATTGCTATAAATGTTCAAGCAACGAAGTAATGGAATTTAATTATTGCAAAGAATTATTTGGTAATAAAAACTTCATAGGTAATTTTAAAATAATAAATTGGCAGTTTTAAAGGAAAATACTCAAGAACTTTTTTTAAAAAGAAAAGCACAAAATCGAAGAATTTCAAAATAATAAGGAATTACAAAAAAATATGCTGACTTGTTCTGAACTGTTGACCAGACCACTATAACAAATGATAATGGGATAACATGATTGCAACAATCTTTTTCTTTCTTTTATATCGAGTATATAGCAAAAAGTTTTGGTTTCCACCATTTTTGGTGTTGAGGTATACGCAATACATTTTTAAGTATGAAGCTGTAATTATCGTTCAAAAAAGGATATAAAACTGATTTAAGGATTTAGTGCAAATATGCTTCTAAAAATTTGCTGGGTTTTTAAACGAAATATTTTTGCAATGAAGCCGTAAATTGATTCTAATGCATACGCACACACCAACATTTAACCCCATGCCTACACTGTTCGAAGTTTCTCGGAAAAAATGGTTAAATTACAATTTATTGAAAGGTTATTTTACCATAATCAAAACTGTAAAATAACCATGAATAAAATGGTAATCAAACTGTTAAGTTTGAGAGAAACTATTTATTAACTGCTTCCACCTAATACGGTTAAACAACCGGAATTTTATCGCATTGCATCAACTAGAAAAACCTAATGAAGCTACTTAGTTCTTTGCAACTGCGACATATCATAGCCGAGCGGGCTTATCAGTCAAACTCATGACAGGCAGAACTAGATTTCGGGTCTTAGTGTTGACACCACAATATTTTCTCCATTCCCTGCAACACTTGAAGAATTTCCAGTGTCCGGCACTCTCCAATGCCCATTACCTTACGCAAAGCCGTGCTCCTATGTCTAGTTAAATAACAAATTTTTTTTTACGTTTTTGAAAAATGCTAGTTGTAAATGGTTTCAAAACCATAAAGGAAAAAATGTTCTTTTCCGTTTACTTTTACGGTTAATTGGATGGACAGACAGCTGCCAGGTATTTTACTATAATTTTAGAATGAAAATTTTTACTGTGTATGAAATTTTTACTGTGTAAAGGGGCATTTATCTGTTAATGGTTAAGATTGGAAGACAAGACAGAAAAAAATAGAAAAAAAATAGAGCAACAAAATATAGCAACAAAAAAGAAAAAGAAAAGGAAACAAATACAAAATAATAAAAAAAATAAATAAATAAAAAAAAAAGCATTTTTCTATTCCTGAGAGCATTTTGATTAGAAAGTAATCAATGCTAATTGGTCAAATTTAGTTTTTTTAATAACTAAATATTTTGCTTCAAGAGAAATATTAGAGTTTAAAAACAACATATTGAATTGAATAAATAGTAATCACATCCGAACATTTTTCAAACAGATTTAACAGATTTCAAACAGTTATACATGTCTGTTCATTTTCACCAGTAATAAAACCAATAATAAAATATAATAACCAGTAATAAAACCAATAATAAAATATAATAACCAGTAATAAAACCAATAATAATAAGCCTTCTTATTACCTTCTTTCGCTCTTATTAACCCCACAGTAGACATTTTAGATGAATTTTTTTTTTAAAGATTCATAGCTTTAGCAGTTAAAATTTCTTCCATTCCATACTATACTGCTTAATTAGACATCCTTTTGATCAAGTATATCAAATATCGTATAAATAAATAAAGAATCTCATAAGAGAACTTTAATTTCAAACACTGCTATGCCCAAGTCTCTCATGTACCTATTGTAAATAAACATTTTTAATTAAAAATATGTAATTAAATGAGAAGAAAGTAGTTTATAATTTCCTTGCTTACAAGTTCATCTTTAAAGCAAAAAAATCATGATGAAAATTGATTTCAATAAACATTTTTAAATACTTAGTGCTAGAAATAGGCAATTAAATTAACCGATTGTAACTAGTAAGCACCATCTTTGATAACATGTCAATTGTTGAAACAGAAAAATCTAGTTATAGGATAAGAATTCAAATGGTTAAACATTTTTAAATACTTAGAACTAAGAATATGTAATTAAAGAAGCAGCTAGTAGTTTATAACTTCTTTGCTTATAAGCTCATTCTTAAGGTTAACACATAATACATGGTTAAAATAGAGCCTGTTCTTCAATTTTAAGCAATGGATAACTAATAACATAAAGCTGACGATTATTTTTCCGTATTGCAGAAATAAGTAGAAATATTTTTTTTGTAAATTTCCTTGCACTTAAAGTAAATATTTGACTAAACGTACATTTTATATACAAAAGAGGGAATATTTATAATTTTTAAAATAGAAATCGAAAATATGTATATACCTTGTTAACATCATACTTACGTTAAAATGTACCATTTTTCTGGTACTGTGGGAGCACCGAAAATTCAGTAATTTTTACCGGAATGCTTTGGTAAAATTAACCATAAAATAATAAAATATGGTTATAACATTAAAACAAATATAACTATAAAATATGGCTTTATAATATGAGATAAAATTTGATAAATGTGGTAAAATTTGGTAGTTTTATCATGATTCTTTAGAGTCTGGCATAAAAACCATTTTTTCGGTAAATTACATTTTCAGTTTTGTATTTCTTACTAAATATATAGTAATAAGAACTATAATTTTGAAAACCAGAATTTTGAACCGTTACCATATGTAAGGTAAAATTACCAAATAAATGGTTTGAATACCGTATATTTTGGTTTTAATAAAAAGAATTATGTTTTTTTATTATTATTATTATTTTTAAATTTTTTTTATCAGAAATGACATTACCATATAGTACGGTAACTTTACCAGATTTGTTTCCTCAGTGTAAATAAACTATTATATTACATTTAAGACATTTTTACTATATCTCTCTCGGTATTTTACACATGAAACAAAAGAAATAAAATATAATTTATACACCAAAAAAAAAATTTTTTTAAGCATAAATCGATTTAAATGAGTAAAAAACAAAAACACATAATTTTAACGAGTTAAATCAGCGCATTCTTCTTCTTCTATAGGTCTACAGCTCTAGCTTGTTCCACAATTTTAATCCATACAGCGAGCTGTGTTAAATTTCCCCTCCACCCACGGATCTTCGTTATTTCCAAGTCGTCAATAACGTCTTCCACCTCTTCCTTGGGCAGCCTCTAGGCCCGGTTTACATAGGTGGCCAGTTGATGATATTTTCCAAGTCGTAAATATTGTCTCTCCTCTCTATATGTCCAAGCTATGACAAACGCTGGGATTTGATAAAGCGAAAAATATTTTCCGGTTTGGACCTAATTCTCCATTCGCCTCTATCATTAATAGGTCCTATTATTCTCCCCAGAACCTTTCGTTCAAATACCAGCACGTCATTTTCATCTTTTTTGGTCATTGTCCAGGTTCCACTTCCATGTGTCACAATTGGTCTAAGAATAGTTTTATAAAGTCGCATTTTTTAAAGATTTGGTAAGCAGTTTATTTTAAAAAAAAGTGACTGTATAAAAAATACGAGCGGTTTCTTTTAAGAATTTTTGCATGTATTTCTTCTGAGTTACTTCCTGAATCTGTGATGATGAAGCCAAGGTTGGTGAAACTATGTACTCTTTCAAAATCAAAATGATCTACAGTAAGTTTTCGTATCTGATCATTTGCAGTTTTACTTTTTTCCCTGTACTTTGTTTTTCCAGCATTAATTTTAATTCCAGCCTCCTCTGTTGCTCCTATTAAGCATTTAGTGATTAAGGTCAATGCTGATCTTCTACTTAGAATCACCAAATCATCAGCAAAAGCGCAAATCTGTGATGTTTTGTTGCAGTTAAGAGGCCAGACTTAAGAGCCCAAATATCTGTTATTAATTCTGTTAAGAAGAAACATCTGTCATTAAAAGGAAAAGGTTTAAGACCTTAACGGGCGCCAGCATTTGTATCAAATTCATCTGTCGGTTCATTCTGCACGATAACTGCTGCTTTTATGTCACTTAGGATTACTTCAGTTAGTTTGACTTATGATATTTTTCTGCCTGATATCCTATAAAAGAAAGTCAATAAAGAGGATATTAGATTCATTAAATTTTTTAATAATGTTTCTAACCACATATGAATTTGTTCAGTTGTTGAATGGTTGTCTCGGAAGGCACATCTTCTGCAAAAGGGACTAATTTTTGACAAATGAGACATTTGAAATTAACGTTAAGAAGAATGTATAATTATTACATTCTAGTTTATCTCCTTTCTTGAGAATAAGTACGTCCCACTTTTTGGAATTATTTCTTTTTTTTGAATCTGTAAAATCAATTTGTAAATTCTCTTCGGTACATTTTCATTACATTTTCTTCTTTCCATCACTACCAGGTGTTTTGTTCATGCTTTTTACAACATACATCATTTCTTCAAATGTTTGTTTTTGTATTTCAGTATTATTATGGTCGACCAGTCGGGATATGCAATATATTTTATCGTCAGTTGTAAGCAATTCTTGAAAGTAACACTTTCATCACTGTTTTACCTCTAGCCAGCCATTTATAACCTGGCCAATTGTATCTTTGCAGTACAACATCCTTGGTTGATAATTCTGTACTAGATTCCTTGAGTCCTTATAAAATTTTCCAACTGTCATTTTTTTAAAAAAATCTTTTCAAAAGTTCTTAAATTTTTCCTCTAAGATGATCCCTTTTCTTCTTTTTGAAAATTGCATTTTCTGCTCTACGATTTCGCACGTATTCAAATTTATTTCTTCGCTTCTACCAAACCAAATTTATTTCTTCTTATAATTTTGCAGTATAACTGTATTCGTATAATTTCAATTTCCTTCCTTAATCGTTTTTGATTTTAATTACTTTTTTGTAATCATAATCAAACCATTTTTGTCCTTCTAGTTTAATTCTATATTCTTTTGTCTCGGTATTGTTTTTAAGCTGTTCGACACATTGTAAATTTCTTGTATCTGTCTTCTTGATAGTTGAAATTTAGATATCACAAGGAAATGATCTGAGTCACAATTGGCTCCTCTGTAAGCTTTGACACCTTCAATAGACGTTGCCCACCTTTTGCATACATGATACATGATAAATTTGATATCATTCAGTAGCCCCTTGATTGATCCATGTTCCCTTATATATTGCTTTCCCTACATGCCCTATAGATCAGGCCGAGGCAGGGATGTTTGCTCTGTGTCTAGCTTCCAACCAGGAGGACCAGTCCCTTAATACGCGACTATCCTCCCAGGCACTGAAAGTCATCGGTTTATTTGCAAGAAAATATCACAGCAAATGCAACCTAATGTAACATTTCTTAGTATAGCATACGTTTCTATTAAAGGCCTTTGATTTCAAAGCTGACTTCATTTCTAAAGCAGGTCTGCAATTGTTTCAAAATGTTTTTTTTTTAAAGAAAATATTTTTAAGGGTGAAAATGAAACCAAGTTTAACATTACGTTATAGTTGAAAGAAACAACAACATAATTTTCTCACCATTTTAATGAGGGACCACCATTTTCTTACCAATTTATGTTTGGAAAAAATCTTAAAATTTTAAATTTTTTGTCTCAGGGAGATCCAAAGAATATCACCCAAGTTTAGAACTAAATAAATATATTATTTAATTTATTAACATACCACACCATTATATATAGTGCTAGATTCGAAATATCTGACAAAAAAAACTTCCGAATACAAATGTAACTTATGTCTGATAGAATCTTTATTGATACAATATTATTTTTGAGCTGCATTTCTCTTTTTCTTGAAAACTTTCGTTTAGAAAAAATGTTTTTAAAAAGTGCTGTACATATATTTCTGTGCATTTTATTGTATATTTATGGTTTCCAAAATACGTTCCTGGAAAGAAATATTTCTTGTTTCCACATAAAAAGATTATTTTATGTTTTTGGTTTCACAATGCTTTTTAATATCCAAACACTCCTTTCAAAATAATTGAACCTGAAGACATATATATTTTTACTCATGACTCTTCCCAAAAGACATGAAATCATTCCAAATTATTGATGGTTCAGTTTTTTTTAACGATTAAATCTTAACGCGTAAAAATACATCTGACTAAAAAAAGTGTTAATAATTAAATATAAAATTCACATCGAGTAAATGCAATTAAATTTCCTAAAGTATAACGTTTTTAGCGAAATTGAAGCGAGAAAATATAATTCATAATGTAAAAATTTCAGTAGCTAAAAATTTATTAAGGTAAAAAAAACGACATGCTTTGATCATTCGAAAAAAAGCGTTTATTTTCGCCCATTTCACGTCTCGTGTATGGGACCTGCTTTTGAATGCTTGAAGCAACTTTTTCCGCTATTATTATTTAAAACAATTGTAAGACTTTACAGTATCAAGACTATAAACTTATAATTCAAATATTTAAAAGGAAATGTAATGCTGCATATTTAAACATAGAACTTCATTTTCAATGCTCTTCTTAGACAGTGAGAAGACAGCCTATCGTACGTTAGCATTCAAAGATAAGTCTAACGGGCAACAATAGTTATGTATTCGGATTATTAACATTTTTTAATGAAGCTCCATAAATATTTCTAGATATTTAAGAAATATTTCGTTTGCAACTACTTTTCCAAAGATTGTCGCAGTGCAAAAAATAATTATAAATTCACAGCGTATCCTTCGTAAGACACAAAATAAACAGAGACTTTTTTGATCAAATTAATGGTTTTTCTTTAACAGATTTTTTTTTTTAAATTACTGATTTAAATAGTGTTTTCAAAATTGTTGAGCAAAAATTATATATTTTTTATTCCTTTGGATATGTTCTAGTATTAGCTACACTTTAAATTTCAAAAATCCCATTAGCATGATTTTTGGTGGAAATAAAAAAGTTCACTCACTAAGGAACACAGGAATTTGTGTTTTGAGGAATTTGTAAAGAACACATGAATTGACAACGTTTTATATTGTGACCGACTCATTTCGAGGAACAAAATCATTGAAAATCACCGTTATTAAACGACAGTTTCGCTTCAATTATAAATTCTTCTATTTTTTTAAAGAAAAATTTTCAGAAGAGTTCAGAAGATTTATAAAAAAAGTTTCAATAAGTAAATAAATTCAAAATGGAAATCTTTTTTTTTTTAATTAAATGGTCATTCTCTTCTGTTGGTTACCACTTTACAGAACCAAAGAGTTTTTCCACTGGCTTAAGGAAAGTGGAGAAACACTGCTCTATTTTATTTATGCATTGTGGTATGGATATTTACTCCTTACAAAGATAGTTCTTTCAAGTGGTACTGAAATGGTTATTAATTGAAATATTTTTTTACTTAAACGCAAAATCTTCACACTTTTATTTTGTTTATAAATAGTTGACGATCAAAATCATTTAAAATTAAATTTAACTCCAAGAAATAAAAACGGGGTACTACTTAATTTAAAATTTTTTTATGATAATCGTATTTAATTTAATATATATATATATATATATATATATATATATATATATATATATATATATATATATATATATACAGAGAGAGAGAGAAAACATGACAAAAATAAAGATTAATGAAAAGAGAAGAAGAAAAAAGAAAAATTAAGAAAATGATTAAGTTTTTTTTAAATATTTTTTAAAAACATTTCGTTGCAATAATTTTTCTTCTTTCCTTTTCATTAAGCTTTTTTTCATGTTTTCTCTCTCTCTCTCTCTTTCACTCTCTCTCTTTTTCCCTCTCTCTCTCTCTCTCTCTCTCTCATAAACTTAAACATAAAACTTAATCATAAGTTTTATGTTAAGTTTATATATATATATATATATATATATATATATATACACTCAAGAGCTAAAACATTATGACCACCCCTACATTTTGCAATGAACTCTCCTGGATGACGTGGAAGGCACGTGATCAGGTGGAAGTGGTATTTAACTGTTGCTGGAGAGTTAGAAGAATCATTCTTTTACTTACTTCTGTGTGTGATGGGAAAGGCTGCGGATCTAAGCGACATTGATAGAGGGCAGATTGTAATAGCTCGAAGGCTCGGAACAAGTATTTCCGAAACTGCACGACTGCTGGGTTGTTCGCGAACTACAGATGTTAGTACTTATGCAAAGTGGATGAATGACGGTGAAACCAGCAGTAGACGACATGGTGTTGGACGTCCACACGCTATCAAAGAAAAAGGTCGTCGGAGATTGTCTCGCTTGGTGAAGCAAAACCGGAGCCAGACAGTGGCTCAGCTGACAACCCAATACAATGCTGGGTCAAGTAGAATAGCATCAGAGCACAGTGTTCAACAGACACTGTTGGATATGGGGCTACGCAGCAAACGTCCCACTCGTGTGCCTTTGCTGACCAAGCGTCTTTGCCAACTACGCCTGCGCTGGGTCCGGGAACATCGCGACTGGTCTATGGATCAGTGGGAGAGAGTTGCCTGGCCAGATGAATCACCGTTTGTCATTCATCACGCCGATGGCCGTGTCAGGATACGCCGTCTTCCAGGCGAACAATTGCTCCCTCAATGTACAGTAGGTCATGCACAGGCCGGTGGTGGCGGTATTATGCTTTGGGGGACGTTCTCTTGGGCGTCTCTGGGACCCGTGGTTGTGGTAGAGCAGACCATGAATGCTACAGGGTATCTGGACATCATTGCGAACCAGTTGCACCCTTACATGGCCTCTGTTTTTCCAGCTGGAAATGGAATTTTCCAACAGGACAACGCCCTGTGTCACAAGGCTCAAATTGTATTGGACTGATTCCAGGAACATGATGCTGAATTCTAGTTAATGTCCAGGCCGCCTAACTTACCGGATCTCAATCCGATAGAACACATTTGGGATGTCATGGAACGGCAGCTCAGAGTTCAAAGACCACTAAGTCACAATATCTCGGATTTGCGTGACCGTTGCTTAAACATCTGGTACAATCTGTCTCCGTCCATTTACCAAGGACATGTGGCATCCATGCCACATGTCCTTGCGGGTTGCAGCTATGTTGCGGGCTAAAGGTGGGCCAACTCGTTATTAAGAGGTGATCATAATGTTTTGGTTCTTGAGTATATATATATATATATATATATATATATATATATATATATATATATATATATATATATATATATATATATTTATATAAATATATATATATATATATATATATATATATATATATTTATATAAATATATATATATATATATATATATATATATATATATATATATATATATTTATATAAATATATATATATATATATTTATATAAATATATATATATATATATATATATATATATATATATATATATATATATATATATATATATATATATGTATATATATATATATATATATATATATATATATGTATATATATATTTCATTACATATTGTTTCTAAAATATAACTAAACATTCTTTATGTTATGTATAAAAAAAATTTTATTTCACCCTAAATGTCTAAATATGTAGAGAGAAGAATAATATTTACCTTAATACTTTAGAGATATTCTTGTCACGTTTCATCACAAAACACCATTTTCTTTTTTTCCTTCAACACAACATCTGTAATAAAATATTCATGAAACATTTGAATTTCTTCAAATGCAGTTGCTTTTAAAATATTATAAGAGAATTCTAGAAATATTTTTCCCGTTTTAAATGTTGATAAAACAAACTTTTAAAAGGACTTTTTCTCAACAAAAAAAAACTTTTTGGATGAAGCAAGATATTTTGTCTGCCACAATTTACTGATCATTTTATTCTAATGGCGGGAACTTGAGATGTTTTGTTCCATTGGCCTCTAATGCCAGAACTGCTACTCTCTTCTCGTTACCCAACTGGCACCTGTGACGAAGCCATGGAGGTGGAGCAGCATCGCCCACGTCACACAACCACAAACCCGTTTATTGGACGGGCCACATTTACACAAAGAAGGGACATAGAACACACAGAGAGAAAGAATCATCCATGCCCTGAGCAGGATTCGAACCCGCAACCATCGGCTTCGCAGTCAGGCACGCTAACCACTCGGCTACCTGGTCGGCATTTATTGATCATTAAAATACGAATATTCTTATTTATTCTTGAACTACACACCATAGGCGGCTAAGCTTAAGTGGAAGTTAAGAGAAGAAAATATCCACTTAATGTACAGTCCCTGACCAAATTATTCAACGTACTCTAAGATTCTATGTAAAATCTTAATTATCAGGTGATACTATTCAGCTTTATTGTTTTGTTTATCGTGATTGAAACCGGTTTGCACTTGTTTACGTTCGGGTACCAATTGGTTAAATTAGGCGATATATAATATAAATTCGACGATTGGATAAATTAGACGATATATTACATAAATATAGAATATTTATTATATCAGGTCTTATATTGCTATATTGTAATAATTATATCAAACTATTAGACGCACTGTAGTATTCTAATAATTATATGTTTTGCACGAGTTCATATGCAATAATTTCATATTTGAACATACATATAATGGCTTTTTATTTAGGAGATTTTTTATATGCATTTTATTCGTAATTATTTTTAACGTGTTGCATTACAATGTTAACCAGGTCATACACGAACGTAAACAAGTACAAACCAGTTTCAGTCGCGTAAAAATAATTAAAGCTGTATTTAAGCACCTGATAATTTAGATAACTGGTACACCAAAGGAACTAAAATCTCAACGCTATCCTGCGTTTCAAATTATAAGTAACATGCAATAACAATAAAAAAATTCTTCTACACCTTTTTTTTTTACTGTACTTACAAACTTAATAAGCATTAAGACCAATACAATTACTAGGAATACTGCAGAAGAAAGAAGGCCTTCTCACTGGTTACCATAAACGAAAAATTTAATTAATTTAATACTCCAAATGCGTGTGAATGCGTACTCGACTTTGCGTGCAGGTCGTTAGGCTACCGAAGCAGGGGTGCCATGCCCTCTGCAGAGGATCAAAATTGTGATGGCATGTCTTCGGATCATCCTCAGGGATATTTTCCAGACCGTCGCCAATAGCCCATTGTGCAGCTCTAGTGCGACGTAAATTAACTACAACAACAGCTTGTGAATGCATAAAATTAATATTATTTATATTCATAATTTTTAACAGTCACAAAAGCGCAGTTTTTCTCTTTGGCAGGGAAAACTTATTTTTTAAAAATTAAAACGTTTAGATGTTCTTTTCATAAAACATTTGTCACTACTTAATAGACTTTAGACACTCTGACTCATCAACGGTGCAAAAACTTTTCAAGCACACTTTGTTCTCACAAAATTAATTCAGTCCCATTTAAATTATTTAATTTTGCTAGTTTGGCATAAATTCTTAGAAAGTTTAAACCCTATATTATTTTCAACTAATTTGGATTAATAATTGTAAAGTCTTGATTTATTTAAAATGATTTTTCTAAAAAATTTTATTCCAGGAGGTTAGTTTATTCCATTGTATAAAATGTGAAAAAGGGGAAAAATAAACTGAGAAGTCATTCTTTTCAGAAAAAAATCAAAAGTATTATCTTCACCTTATCACTTCGAAAAGAAATTCGAGAATGATAAAGAATTTTCTAAATAAATTACTCCGTAGATTCAAAAGATTCAGAATAATTGATGGGTTTTTTATTTTTTTTAAAAAAGCAATGCTTCTTTTTGTTGGAAAATAAATACTTTGTTGGAATAAAATCAAAGTATAATAAAAACGACTTAATTTACTCATTATTTACTAAATGGAAATGTTCAAAAAATTTTTTAAAGAAGTTCAACTACTGCTTCTTACTGCTAAGTAAAAAGTAGAATTTGCTGAGAACATAAATTTCAGAAATGTATGGTAAATGAATAATAATTTATATCGAAAAATTCAATGTTTAATGTCCCGCAAAGTACTGATCGTTAAGACACGGTTCCCAGCAGATCAGAGAAGTCAAGCATCACTGGCGGCGGTCAGTGTACGGGTGGGTAACTAGTTGGATCATTCTGCGTAGGGACCGATGGTGTGCGGTATTGGTCCTCGTTAAACTATTCAACCATATAGAGCTGAACTCGACTTCGCGTGCAAGTCGTCGGGCTACAGAAGCGGAGGTGCCATTCCCTCTGCAGAAGATCAAAATTGTGATGGCATGTTTTCGAATCATCCTCAGGGATGTTTCCCAGTTTCCAGTTCCCAGTACCTCCAATAGCTAGCTCATTGTGTAGCTCTAGTTCTTCGTAAATGAACTACAACAACAATCAATGTTTAATCAGTTCAGTTTTATTGGAATATAAATATTATTCAGTGAAGTTACTTTCATGCAAGTATAGTTTTTGAACAAATCAAAATCAATTGAACAATAAAAAAAAATCAATTTAAATTGAAAAAGTACTAATATTTGAAATGGCATCTAACATCGTCTCAGAAGAATGCCGAGATTAACAGCATAATCGTTGGTTAGTCATAGCATTTAGTTGCTTGCGAGCCACTTGTTCTTCAAAGCATAACATGTAACAGGACAAAGTCAAAAAGTCATTCAGTGAAATGATCGTAAGACAAGGTTACCACTAGGTGGCGGAAATAAAACATGACTGGGTGCTGTCAGTGAGCGGATGGGAGACCACTTAGATCAGTCTCGGTAGGAAATCGGTCTTTGTTCTACCGTTAAATGCTCGACTTCACGCGCAGGTCGTCGAGCTACCAAAGCAGGAGATCATCCATTGGGCAGAGGATCTACATTGTGATGTCATGTCTTCTGATCATTCCCAGGGAAGTTTTCCAGACGGTCGCCAATAGCTCATTGCGCAACTCTAGTGCTACATAAATAATGTACTACTACTACAATAATTTCAAATATTGAAATGACAGAGGTGTGGCCATGTGATTTTGGGTCAACTCTTTATTCTTGAGAGGCTAAATTAAAGCCTTCCTTGCAAGATTAAATGAACGTTCAATTGTTTGTTGCGCTCTCGTCAACATAGTTTTTTATTCTAGACATAATGCATGTTTGAGGACGATTTAAGAATATTTCATTCCAAATTTCTCTTATGAAGAAAAAAAAACAATTTTTTTAAATAAATAAGCTAATGGATTGAAATAATTCATATATTTTACTAAATTGCTCAGTACATTTTTGAATCCCTTTTTAAAACGTTCTTTTAAAAAGGTTTAAATTTATAATAGTTATAATGAAAATTCTAATTTTTTAAAACCATTTCATCGTGTTTTGAAAACGAAAAAAGTTGCTATACTCCGACCTTGAAGACCGATAATAATTAGTGTTTTAAAAAGTTAGAAAAAGCAATTTCTTGTTTAGATGTGGGAAATTTCTTGATTAGGGGGAAAAATAAAAAGTATAATTTTTTTTTTAATACTCGCATTTCGAGCTGTTTCGATTTTTTAAGACTCGCCGGCTGTGCCCATTTTTTCATCATTCTTAAGTATTCTCTCTATTAAATTATTCTATCTTTTTATAGTACAGAATTAATTTTTACTTAAATATTGTATTGTATTAATTTTTACTAAATTACCAGTCCCAAAGTTTTTGATTAAAAGACGGGATATTAAAAATATCCTCAGTATTTAAACAAACTGAAACAAATTGATTTAGAACTTGAACTGATTGTTTAAATTTACTCTCGTTACAAAAAAACGCAGGATTGCTTAATTTTCTTGCATTATTTCACTATGCAACTGTTTTAATATACTATCGAAATATGTTTTGGCTTTTTTTTTCAGACTATTCTACTCCCGTTTGGTTTTGGATCCCTCAGATGAAATTCACTATAAGCAAACCCTTCGCACAACAACCCATTGTAGGCCAGGAAAGTCATAGAGGTTACGACCCCACAATTTCACAAAATGGTGTTAATATAGTAAGCATTCTGCACTGACTACCTTTAATTTTCAAACAAACTGGTACACATCATTGTAAACCTTAGGTAAGAGCCATGGTGGATCAGGAAAAAGATCGTTCGTCTTCCAATGAGGTGAACCGGGTTCGAATCCCAGCAAGGACTGGTCGATTTGAATTCCGCACCTGGTTTGCACTGACCATAGTACTGACGCAAAATATGCTTAGTGATAGACGGATCATGGGTTAGAGTCCCCTTGCCGTCAGACTGACAGTGGGAGATGTATTCGTGATTTTCCTCTCCATGTAACGCAAATGCAGGTCAGTTTCATCAAAAAGTTCTCCATGAAGGCAAATTTCTCCCAATACTTGGTCCAGGAGTTTCCTTGTTTTCTGGATAGGGTTCAAAATTACAAGGCTACGGAGGTGAACATTATTAGTCGTAAACAAAAATAAAAATAAAAATAAATGAGTCGGATGTTCAACAACGGTTATAAAATATTAAATATAAAAAAATTAGGCAAATTTGGTTTTATGTAATTAAAATACTATTCAACAAATTAAATTGACTCCTTGGTATTAGAACACATATAAAATTTTAAAAAATTATTATTTATTACCACATTTATATTTCTTTTCATTTTACAAATTATTGTCTAAAAAATTTCCCTGTTTAATAAATCTTTTTTAGGATTTTAATATGGTTTCATTACGTACTAAATTGCAAACATTTTTAATACGGTTTAGCAAACATATTGCAACATGCTTTGATATTTTCATAAGCATATTGAAAGTAATAAGAGAAACCATCGAGACATTTTTTTCTTTAGATTGTAATAACTACATATCTTTACAATACAACATTTCCATTCCCAATATGTTTGACATACATTTCTAAAAAAACAATGAAAGAAAGCACTGTGCAGTTCTTGAAATATTTTTCGATGAAAAACAGTATTTTCTGAATTTAAAAGTTGAAAAAATTCTTTTCTAGAATTCAATTCTCTCGGTAAAAGACATTCGCTTTTTTATTCAAATTCGACATCTGCAAGTTTGTTGAAGTGAAACAAATAATTCAATAGTTGAAATTAAACTTGTATCTTTGTCATGAAACTAAGAAGAATACTATTTCGGAATCTAGTTTATTGCAAAAGTTTGCATACCACCAATTTTTCTGAATAAAATATTCCTGTTCACTTTACAATGATGTCTTACCTTCTTTTCTTTACAAATTACTTTCATATTCTCCATTCAAGGAAAAATAAGTCCTTTAAAAGCAAATTAGTAAGCTCAATTCAAAGAAGCAATTGTAAAAATGACATTTAAAAAAACACTCTTTGCAAATAAAACTCGACGAAATTTAACATTTTAAATTAAATTATTTGTTAAAAGCTTATTGAAAAGATCTACAATAGGTTTTTCGCAACTAAGATGTAAGATTGCAAATGCAAAAAAAATTATTCTAAATTTTATATTTTAAATCCACGTCAAAATAATTTTGCTAAGAATCTAAAATAATAAATTTCTAAGATTTGATTGTTGAAAATATGGTTTGAGCACGTTCTGGTACACAGTTTTGTAACAGATTTAATAAAAATAAAAATTATTTTAATTAACAGATAATAATTATTTTAATAAAGAAGCATTTATATTATTTTGTTTTCAAATACCATTAGAGAGAAGCTTATGTTACTTACATATAAATGTTATGGTACTTATGACTTTATTGTTATTCATTTGCAATGACAGTAGAACAAAAACAATTTTTTTTTCGTCAAAAAATCGAAAGATCGTTGTATGTTAGAACTGTTTTGTGAATGATACTATTAGAAATCTAAGTTATAAGATCATGAGTTTTAATGATTCAAAATATAAAAATAGCTTTAAAATTTGAATAAAGTTAAACTTTAAAAAGAAAGATTGAGATTTTAGTTAGATCTTTTCAAAGGTTATAAATGTTTTTAACAGTTAAAATTCTAAACATTGTGCATGAATCCCTGTAAAATCTGGAATCTTAATATGGTTTTATATAAAAATGATGCATACAATCTTATGTATAGTTCCATATAAATGTTGTAAAAAATATAGTTTTTTTTGCAATTTAAGATAAATTTAAAATAAAATAATAGGAATGCTTTGAAATGTTTTGGAGATATTTGAGATTATATTAGTTGCTTGTTGTGATAATGTTTTAGCGTCAACAGGAATACTTTTTGAGTTACGAAATATATTTGAAGAAACTCTTTAAAAAATTAAAATTTCTCAGTTCATAATTTTTTTTAAAAATATCTATTAACAGTTGTCGTAGCGTAAACATGTATATGTAAATATTCTGTGAAAAAAAACTGAAGCAATACCTTGTTTAGATACTGTGAAAAGGTACTTCTGAAAAGGTCTGTTTTAGCAGTATTGTTATATGCCCTACCGACTGCTCTTAAAATCTAAAGTTTTAAATAAATGCATTGAATTAAAATTTTGAGTCGAAATGCAAATAATTCATAAAACAATTGTCATTTCATTCTAAATTTGTTATGGCTTAAATTTTTTATTTTTTATTTGCTTTTCATTTAAGGTTAATGAAAAAAATTAAAATATGGCATACTTTAAAAAAAAACTTATATTCTGAATTAACGTACCAGGTTAAGAATCTCGAGTTTGGAAGGTAATTATTTATTAAACAAATTATCATTTTGTTCTGAAAATTTTAATGGCTTATGATTTTTTTCATCGGTTATTTATTTTATACAAAGTTTAAAGAACGAAATAAAAAATATGGAATGTTAAAAAGGCATTCAAAAGCTAAAAATTTAAATTAATGTATTACGTTAAAAGTTTCCTGTTTGCTCAAAAATTTATGAAATAAACTGTACACACAATTTTAGTTCATTGAAGAAAAATTAATTCAGTACCCTAAGAATGCCGAATATTAAAATCCATTGAATGCATTTTTTTAACATGCATGCCTTCTCAAATTTGATAAACCGAGTCTCGATTGTTATTGTAACAGTAAAGCTATGAAATTGGTAAAATCCGTATTTGATCCAAAGCACTAGTATGGTATACTATACATAACTAGTAGTTTGCAACTAGTGTGGTATACTATATATAACTTCTTTACTATTCACTAACGAAGATCAATTCAATACCCATAATTATCATACTTTTTTAATCAAAACAGTATCATACAATATCGATTACGTAAATTATTATTGCGTATTATTACGTAAATTACGAAATTTAGAGACATGGAAATACTTATTAAATTTTTGAAACAACAATTTCTCTTTTTTAATTTTCGTCTTTAAACTATATTAAAAACTATCTTATAAACTATATTAAATTAGAATGAACTTACAAACACTACACTGTTAGAAATTTTTCGGAAAAAATGTCTCAATTACAATCTATTTAATCATTATTTTATCATATTTAAACAAAACAGTCAAATAGCCATAAATTAAAGGGTAAGGAAACTATTAACAGTGAGAAAAATCACTTATAAACTATTTTTTACCTAAAACGGTTAAACAACAAGACTTTCATTGCACAAACTATGCCCACCTAATGAAGAATCTTCCCAGCGTCTTCCATTCCAACACACATGAGGAATTTTCAGTTTCTTGCACTCTCCTATGCTCATTATCCAACTAAAAGCCTAGCTCCTATGTCCAGTTAAATTTCCTTTTTTACGGTTTCGAAACCATGATAGCTGTAAAAAAACGTATAGTTTTGCATTCATGATTTATAACCATACTAGTTGCAAACGGTTTCAAAACCGTTTGCAAATAGTATGGTATACTATACATAACTAGTAGTTTGCAACTAGTATGGTAAACTATATATAACTAGTATGCAACTAGTAAAGGTAAGAAATCTTCTTTACTATAAACTACTTTACGGTTACTCGGATGGACAGACTGCTGCCGGTTATTTTACAATAGTTATATATATATATACACTTTTTATAATGAAAAAAGCTTGCAACGATTTCAATTTATGCTTATTATGCGTCTGTTTATGCTTATCTCTATAAAATGACGCATGAAAACGCAAGATTTAATATGCATTTAGAAGATTTAATATCTTAATTTGATTCAAAATAATTCAATCATAGTTTATCGTAAAATTTCCTCTTAAAAAATTGAAAGGAGTGCTCAGGTGAAATTGGAATTTTTTCTAGAAGTATTTAACGTCAATACTTCTTAACTTATACGAATATTTTGCTTGCTTATATTCTACTTCTCTAAGCTCTTGAAATTTAATTTTCATCTTCCAAAATAGTGTTATATCCTTACTCATACGGGAAAATAGCTAATCGTATTTTTTTTAATTATAGAAACATCAGTAAAATTTATATCCAATATAAACTTAATTATGTGAAGCTAAAAATTTAGAGGATTTGATAATACACTTCAGAATGCTTTAATGACATAACTTCTGCTATTTTCGATACAGAATAAATTAATGGATTATTTTAGAATGAAAAATTATTTACTTTATACAATATTTGTGTCTCGCCGTCATGGCTTTTATCTAATAACAACTGTCAAAAATAGTCCAAGTTTAATTAAAATTTTATTTAATATTAATGTTTTCAATTTGGGTAAAATGAAACATTTTAATCCTGTGAGTCATAAAAAAAAGTATTATCTTATTTATCACATTTATTTAAAAATTTTAGAGACTCAACTAAAATAAAGGATTCATTCAATTTAAACTGCAAAATTATTTTTTCAAGGTTTATATATTTACTGCTTTATTTAAATTAATGAGTTAAGTAAAAGCAATTTTTCCATTTTCGAAAAGAAACTGCAATGAAAAGCTAAATAATTTTGTAAGAAAATTTCTACGAATACACGACTTATTAAGTTGTAGTTAAATTACAGATTTTTCCTTCCTATGTCTTGTCAGACCTTCATTTTATTCTTTAACATTCAGAAACATATCTTATTTTTAATGTATTCTTAATAATTAAACCTTAATATTTTTTGACCCCAAGTGATCGGATTTTCACGGACTAAGATTCAATCTAATGACTTGAAAACCTAGCATCAAATATGCCTAATTCATTTAGCAGATAATATTTTAATTACGTAAAAAGATACATAAACATACTTTCTTTGAATAAACATTTCTTTTTTTTTTCTTTGACGACTTTGGGTTTTTGAACATCAAAATATGGATTGTAGCCGCAATCTGGAATCTGTGGTGTCCCATTAGTTTAGGCAAAAGAGTAGTTAAGAATTTGGACGCCTTAATACTAATATCACTTTTTGCGTATATTTCTTGATATATTGTGTATATATTATTATTCGTTATATTATTGCGTATATTCTATTGCGTATATTCTTGCGTTTATTCTATTTCTTGAGAACTTTTGAAACGAATCGAAACATTTTCAGACACAATTACAAAATACAATTATTTAAACTAATACTTAATAATTCCGAGTTAAAAATTAATTCTAAATAATTATTTATTATTTTTATTAATTTATTTAATAAAAATAAAAAACAATTATTCAGACACAATAAGACGTAAAGTTTTTAATTGCTATGTGTATAAATCTGTAAATTATATATCTATAAATTATATATCTCTGTAAATTATCTCTCTCTCTCTCTCTCTCTGTATATATATATATATATTCCTACCACTTAAATTTATGACCCTTTTTTTTTTTTTGAAATTATGTTTACACCCCTCCATATCTCGGAGATCAGGAATCCACATAGGTTAAAAAATTTGCACGTTTAATCAAAGTACGTTTTTGTGTCTGATTTCGTAACTTAATAAATAGTTAGCCCTAATTAATTATCATATTTGTGGCCACCCTCTGAAGTCATTGAGTTTGACACTTACACTGTTGGAAACTTTTCGGCAAAAATGACTAAATAACAATTTATTGAATGGCTATTTTACCATATCTAATCAAAACAGTCAAATAACGATAAATAAAATGTTTATCAAACTGTTAAAGTTGAGAGAAACTATTTATTAACTGCTTTCACCTAATACGGTTAAACAACCAGAATTTTATCGCATCGCATCAACTAGAAAAACCTAATGAAGCTACTTAATTCTTTGCAAATGCGTACAAATCATAGCCGAGAGGGCTTATCTGTCAATCTCATGGCCAACAAAACTAGAGTTCGAGTTCTAGTGTTGACACACAATATTTCCTCCATTCCTTTCAACACATGAAGAATTCTTCTAATGAGGCGAACCGGGTTCGAATCTCAGTCGATACGAATTCCACATCCGGCTTTCACCGACCACACTGCTAACTCGAAATACCCTCAGTGGTAGACGGATCATGGATTAGAGTCCCCTTGCCGTCAGGCTAACCGTGGAAGGTTCACGTGGTCTGCCATGTAACGCAAATGCAGGTTAGCCCCATTAAAAAGTCCTCCACGAAGGCAAATTTCTCCCAATACTCGATCCAGGAATTCCTTTGTCTTCTGGATTGGGTTCAAAATTACCAGGCCACTGAGTTGAACATTAATAGTCGTAAACCTATAAAATTGGGTCAGCTGTTCAACGACGGTTATAAAATATAAAGAACACATGAAGAATTCCCGGTGTCTGACACTCTCCAATGCCCATTGCCTTACAAAAAGCCGAGCTCATATGTCTAGTTAAATATTTTTTTTTTTATTTATTTTTTTTTTTTGCATTGTTGAAAAATGCTAGTTTGTAAATGATTAAAAAACCGTATAGTTTCCTGTTTATGGTTTTATAACCATACTTTTTGTAAATGGTTTCAAAACCATAAAGGAAAAAAATTTTCTTTACCGTAAACTTTACGGTTAATCGGACGGACAGACAGCTGTCAGTTATTATACCATAAATTTAGAATGAAAATTGTAACAGTACGTCAAAATCTGATCATTAGAATTAAAAAGTTTAGCGTAAGAACTTTTTATAGTTCTATTTCATTAATATACCTTACTCCCTAAATACAACAGATTAAAACATTAAACGTAAAAACTTTTTATAGTAATATTTCATTAATACAATTTATTTATTTTAATACAGCAGATTAAATGTTTA
The DNA here is from genome assembly GCA_949128135.1 of Parasteatoda lunata. NCBI lineage: Eukaryota > Metazoa > Arthropoda > Arachnida > Araneae > Theridiidae > Parasteatoda > Parasteatoda lunata. The sequence continues at coordinate 9,442,020 of OX421981.1, read as the reverse complement.
AAAGTTACACTTTTTTTAGAAATATAAAAAAATACATTTTATTTTCCTAAATATTACAGATTTCTGCCTTTTATTTCGAATTTTACATAAACAAGAAAATCATGTTCTCTTATAATTGAAAATTTAACTTTTCAGTATAATATTTCTATACATTCCTTTTTAGCACCATAATTCGATAGATTAAAAGAAAAATAAATTCTTGAAAGCATTTCTACAAATATCACCCTAGAGACGATGTTTTTAGTATGACATAATTTAATTTGGACATAAGTTACTGTACGAAAGTGCTGAGTCCGAAAAGACATTTCTACTTCTTTCTGCTTTTACTTTAAATCTTTTGAAGATTTAGTGGAAATGAAGAATAATTCAAACATCTTTTTTAATTCATTGCATGTAACACGCTTTATTGCTTAAAAATATAATCAATGAAAAATTTATTTACCACCGTAAACAAAAATGGAATTTTTATTCTTGGAATTCATTTCTTATTTAGAACATCTATATTTTTTTAAATCCAGTTTATATAAATTGTATTAAAAGGTTTTTAAATTCACAGCAATAATTTCAGTTTGTTACGCTATATTATCTATTATAAAAAGTCTATATTTCCTGTATGTAATTCAAGCTGCAAACTAATACCAAAAACTCGCTCACCTGTTCGTGAATTTAAATGATTTAAACAGCTATGAAAAAATTATAATTTTAACGAAATTACTTATGTTATTCATATTTTAATGCTATAAAGTAGGTTTTCTGACAATTTACAGCTGATAATGCAAGTTCTTAAAACTATATAATGATAAACCACATTTGAATATTAAAAGCAATTTTAAAAGCATTTTCAAAAGTCAAAATAACTTCGTGGCTTTTTTTGTAGATGCCTTGTGTATTGTGTAGTAGTAATTCCAGAAACTTGTAACTATCCGAATACATCAAAGATAATTTTAACTGTTTTATCAAAAAAAATTTTTGCTTATTGCCACAAGCCTTTATTGTTGGTATTCAAATGAACCACAAATAAAAGGAAAATAATAATGAAAATTCTGATTAAATACAATGCATAGTTTATCGTTTTATCTATCACTTTTATTTTGATAAGTAATTTATTATTAAAGTAATTTATTATTAAACCTAAATCAGGATTTTATTAAATATTATGGATTAAATATATATGGGTGATTCTCACGAAATAAGACAATTCACTGTCCCTTGCTCCAAGATCTAATACTATAATACTAAAAGAACTTTTTTTAAAAAAAATTAATAAATAGCATTGCTGTTAGCATTTTAAAATAACTTTGCACTAGCATTGACTGCTTTGTATAGTTAAAAAATTTAATGGAACTTGAAAATGTCATTTTCCTGGCATGTCCCAAACAATGTTTCCAATAATAACTAGCTTCAAAATTTCCTATAAATTTTTCAATATCTAAATTTTTTTATCTCAACCGGTGTAAGCATTTCTATAATATACGCAGAGGGTATTATTCACAATAACTTCGTTTAAATTAATTTTTTCTGTCAATAATTTGTTTGTCCCAAGAAAGTCTGTCATTTTCCTGGCTACTTTTATTTAGTGGTTTATAACCAAAATAGATAGAGCCAGCAATCGATATCTTATGTTAATAGATTGATTAGATACCCTCCTATCTGAACATGTCTTGTTGCATAAATTAAGAACCAATTTTCTGGTTCAAAATCTATTTCAAAAAATTTTTCAAGGTGAGTAGGTTTTTGTGTTGTCATTTTCCTAGCTTCTTGAAACCATTAATAACATAAACTACATAGATTTATCTGAGTTATTTAAAGAAATCCTGTTGTTTTCTGCAGAATATAAACGTCTTAGGCAAAAATATTTAATTAAAGTAAAGTTATATGCTATAAAATGGCGAATTTGTCATTATCCTGGCTGTCATTTTCCTGGCTTATGAATGCCAGGACATTGAAGTGTTTCCAGAAATTTTTTTTATCTGCTAATACTGTAAGGAGGGAAAGCAAATATTAACCCAATACCATGTTTATGTATGATTGTAATATGCTTGGATGCAATGCAAGTTATTTATTTATTTAATGATTGATTATTATCCACAATTTTATTCTGTACATATCAGCAACAAAAAATGTTTTGAATCTTTCTACAGTGGATAAAAATAATTAATTTAAGCAATTTATGGTCCATCTAACATAAAGGCTTAAGTTGATTTACTTTCTATTAACTTAAAATGACTGTTTTGTATAGTTAAAAAATTTTAGCTTAGCTTAGAAGACATATTAGACAGATAGAAGACAAATTTTAGCTTAGCTTAGAATGACATATTAGCTTAGAAGTTTAAAACTTCTAAGCTAATATGTCATTTTCCTGGCATTTAAGATTTGGTGAATTTCTAATTTTTTTTTTTTTTTTTCCCGAGCAAATGTCAATAAACTACACTGCTGTCTGTAAGACATTAATAAGTGTAACTAAAGAAGTATACAAAAAAAATTTTAGATTATTTTAACGACTTTAAATTTGAAGAAATTTTTTGGTCCGAATTGTCATATTTCGTGAGAATCACCCATATATAATATTATACCATATTAAAACTACAAATGTTTTGTTTCCTTATCTTCCAAAAACCTTTGTTAGTTACTAAGATTTCGTCGAAAAAAACACAAAAAATACGAATCTAAATTAGCAGCTATATATCGTCAAAATAAGAGCCAGTAATTAAATACTTTCAAAAACATAGCGATTAAAAATATGTGTCATAACAAATTCTTCTTTATGTCAGCATTTTTATTTTAATTTAAGTATACTGAAGTAAATATACTTTTTAGATTATTAAATATTTAAATCATTCCTTTAGTATAAAAATATAAGTTGATGATGATGATGAATGAGCTAAAACAACGGCAACTTCTTTTTCAATCAAAACCTATAATGAAATATGACATAAAGTAATAATTTTTAAGCTTTTTATATGTTTCGATACACTGCCTCGTTTTGCAGAAGATTAAAATAAATAGAGTTACATTGTTTATATTTAAGGTGGTATCAAAACTTTTATAATAGGATCCTTATAATTTTGATTTAAAAAGATTTTCCTAGCATTACATAGAAATTAATTATAAAAAGTCTGATAAGAAAAATTTGTAACTAATTTAAAAAAGTTTTCCTTAAAAAACTTTAAAGGTGGTACTAAAATTAAGACAAAATCTTGCATTCTTACCACCACAGTATTTTAATAAATGCAAGGAATATTATATTAACAATGACATACATATATTTCAGAAAAATGGACCAAAAATGGAGGAAAAAAAATTTAACTGTTTAATTTTGTTCTTTATATTATTAAAAAAGTTAGAAAATGGTTTTTTATCACAAAAAAAAAATTCAATGCAATAACTACTATATTTATAATTTTTGCATACACAGAAAAAAGTAATGGATCACACTCGCATCTTATTCAATTAGAGCAAATTAAACAAAATTTTGAAGCTAGACATAATATAACTAGTATAATATAATATAAAAACACAACAATATTATTCTCAGTACATAAATTTTACAAATATTTTACAGTATCGTATATCCCAAAACACCCATCCACATTTCCCTCCCAGGACTAAAGTCGTAATAGGTGAAAAACTAGGATCGCTAATGTCATCTATTAGAAAAATAGTGAATTGAGTATTCTAAAGTGGAAACAAACACAGCTCGGGCTTCACAAAATAGAAACGTTAATTTTTAGCCAGCCCGAAGTCAGTTCGGGCATCACAAATACTGCACATAGTAGTTACCCGAACTGGATTCGGGCGATACTGGCAAGGGGTTAAAATAATATTCAATGAAACTGTACCTAGTTACAAAATATCTCGATATAAAAGTTAATTTCTGAAGTGAACTCTAATAATATAAAATAATTGCAGCTTCATTATAACAATATTGACCAATTTTCGATTATTTTAAAGTATGTTATGTTTAAAAAACTACAATTTTCATCTTCCAGGATTGGGAGAGGATAATATATTTATTTAAATTAGCATTGGTAAAACAAATATTAGTCGAAACATTCTTCCAAACTAAATTAGTTTTAAATTCTATCACTTTAAAGCATTCATTTAAATGTTTATAGATTTCAAACTTTCACAACTTGCATTAATACAAATCTGAAGTACTTTATTTATTTTTTAAAAAAATAATGCTACCGGTGTGAAATGCCTTCTCATTTTTCAGTGCAAAAACTCACAATTCTGTGACTGTGTGAACTGCGTTTTTTATGCTGAACAATAATGCTTAAATAAGTATTATATGAAAAATTCAATTCTTACTTGTGAGAAAAATATTCAAATTTTTGATGGTGAGTTTGACTTATATGACCAATGAAATAATGACATATACAAATATTTACAAAGCGGATTTTTTTTAATTAACATATCAATAAATTATACAGTAATAATATTCAAAAGTAATGATATTAATTTTTTGCCTCGCACTCTGTTTTTGTCGCTAATCGTTTTTCCTTCTTGGCTGCTGTTTTTCTTTTTTTTTTTTTTTTTTTTTTTTTTTTCCCCTTGCTTTAGTCTCTTCCCTTCTGTTTCGTAAATATTCCGCATATTTAAGAGGGTTTTCTTTAATCTTTTTGAAGAGTTTCATGATCTTTCCGTGCTATTTCTTCGCCTGAAAAAAAATTTTATGGATAAATTGAATAAATATAGCAACAAAAGTCCAAAAATACATATTTAAAAAATTTTAAATATTTTGGAAATTATTGAAAAATTTTTATTTTAGAAAAAGTTAATTGTGTTAAATTTTGTTTAATTTCAACTTCAGTATCTATGTTTTATGCTAACTTTGTAAACATTTGAATAACAGTTTCAATGATTCTTATTTTCTTATTTCCTCTTTTTATTTAAGTAAAAAGAGAGAAAAATTTGCCTCTAATATTATATTTATTTTTAAAAAAACTCAAAAAAATGCTATAAAATAACAAAATCTTACATTGCTTATTTCAATTGTTTTGCCTGTTTCAAAAGAATTGCAAACTAAATTCTTTTTTTTTTTTTCAATATTATCTGAATGTTTAACTTTTAATTTATATTCTTAATCATAAATCATTTACAAAAAATATTTTCTGGTAAAAGCAACAACCTATCACTCCAAACTGAAATAATAAACAAGTGTACGCCATGTCTCATGCTCAATTGAGGTTTATTTTGGTTTATTAACTGAAGTTTATACAACAAAATTAAAGAGTATTATTAATTAAGAATTATAATTATTAATTATTAATAATTAAGAGTAGAATCAAATTTGCTAACCTTTTGAAGCAGTGATTCGTGAATACTTTTCTGTGGGCAAAAAGTCAGGTTGTCATATTATATATTTCAACAGAAAAATAATTCTGCAAATCTCTTCAACTTATGTATATATATACATAAGTTGAAGAGATTTGCAGAATTATTTGTTCAGTTATAGGAGACCATGAAACATAAATATTTTTAGTGCAGCCTTTTCACTCGGATATAGCGTCACTTTATGAATAAGTAAGTTAATGATAATTTCACTCTTAAAATTTGAAACAAACTTTTACCCTTAATATGCAAGGAAAGTGAATTTTTCATCCTCCACTTTTTTATGAATTAGGAAACATTTAGGAAACATTTTTTGTTTTAATTTTTTTTTAAAAAAGTGATCAAATTATCTGTATATAAAACAGATTAAAAGTAAAGCCTTTTTCTACCACTTATTTATTTTCTAAAAAAAATTACTCTGGGAAACAAAATTTTTTTTGCATTATACAAAAACTTGATCTTGCATAATTCGGATATGATAATTTCAAATCTGAAATTAGTTTTGCTCCTGAAGCTACACATTTTTTAAATGAAATTTTTAATCTAATATTTGTTAAAATGTACAAGTTTAAAAACGTTATATATAAGAGAGGGTTTAGTAAATGTTAGGACAAACTTCTAGGAAAGTTCGGATACATTATAGAAATCCATGACCGGAAATATTCTGACTAGGGTGATTCTCTATTATGTTCCCTATTATGATCTAGACCGAATCACACGAAGAAAGAGTTCATAATAAGGTAGTAGCTCCCTTTGTATTGCTAGACGACACTTCCAATCGTGGTGTCCTATACAGTTTTTATCCTGATGATGTGCCCTAACGCCCAGAAGTTTGTTGAAATATTTATGTGACCCCCTGTTGCATAAAATGTTTTTAAACTTATACATTTCGCTAAAAATTAGTCTAAAAATGTCATTTAAATAAGAGCTGTAGAGAGGTACCAATTGCAGAGATGCGAACTTATGTGTTAAAAAATCTCTCAGAACAGAAAACAACAAAAACAATTTGCCCTCAGTGTTATCCATAGCTGCCACCTTGTAGGGCCATTGAGGGCATTTCTTCTTAACAACAGCAGTTAATCTTAGCTCTTAAAATTTCAAAAATAAATTATTTCCTTCGCCATGATAAATCAATAATTCAAGCATATATATTTAAAATTCGCCTTCTAGATTTGGTTTAGTTTTTAATATCGCCATAGAGCTACCATAATGAGTTATTAACTGTGATCAGGGATTCACCTTTATGATCTGACGGCAATACTGACAAATAAGCATTCCATGGTGATACTGTCACATTATACTTTAATACTATACTTTAAAAAAATATTAATATACTCTATATTAATATACTTTTAAAAAAAAGCAAGTGGCTAAAAATAGGTCCCTACGGGGAAAAAAATGTCTTTTCGATGCAAAAAAAACATTCTAATTTATGAAACACTGTTTCCAGTATAATACCATGTGTGATACTGAAACTATTAACATACCAGTTCCAGTATGAAATTGGAGTTTTATTATGTGGTTGTGTTTCAATCGCATTATGAAACTTGTATTGTTTCAAAAATATTTGTGTTTCATAAAAGCATTTTTGCTACTGCCTGTTGTAGGCCAGGAGGAACCTGAACATTACGTCTGTATCATTTCGTGACCAATGACATGATTATAGTGATCTGATCAGCATTGCACACAAGCCCCCTTTACTACCCAGTAAAGTTGGTATCAATCGTTCTGAAGCTTAGCGGGCTTCAAGTAGTCACTAAAGATAGAAACCTACTCAGTACCTTTAAATGTTGAACCTTTGCTGCTTATTGTTTTTATAAGGTAGTTTTCCAGGTTATGACCTACATGAACCTACGAACCTTTACGAACCTACATGAACTTATACGCAGGCATATGAACTTATATATAGGTATATGTTTAAATTACTTGTGTTTAGTGTGGTGGACAAAATTCTTTTAATTCTAATTTATTAAAAAATTTCAGCGTATTTAGAGTTTCTATGTATGATTCAAATTTTCCGACTCAACCAGTACTATTTTGAAACTAGTGTTATATTTATAAATGCCATTACGATTTCCTAATAACTTTTTTGCTAGAGAACCAAACTTTTCCAAAAAAAAAAAAAAAAAAAAAAAAAAAAAAAAAACTACATTATTTTTATTTTTTCATTTTATTTTCTGATAACTTTTAGTGTGCAAAATATTGTGCTAAACTTTCAGAAGAGTTAAGAACACAGCAGGGGTATATAGTGTCACCCAGCACTTCAAATTTCAATCACGTTTACCAAACAAAAAATCTTATTTTTCAACCTTGTCCCCATCAATACATCAGATACTATCCAAATAATATTTTGTTTAATGTCATTTTTGGTGGTAATCAAGTTCTCTATAATAAAGTCAAGTTTTTAATATTTTTCATATCTGTTCTTTTAATGATCTTGCAAATATATTTGCTTCTTAGATCTGCATAAAAAAAATGGAAGTTCGTAGAATCTCTTTACTCAAGTGCCTATGGGACGTCAATTATACCATACTTTTAATATTTTAGTTCTTAAAATAAACATTAAAAAATTTTCTGATTCGATTTTCGATTCGGATGTGTAGAAATAGATATGTTACATCCATTTTTTTATCATTATAAAATTAGTGATTTTGCAACATGTAAATGTTAAAAGGGGTTAGTACAAAAAACATTTTCAAATTTAGAAGTATATTTTACTATTTTTTTAAATTTCTTGAAAGTTTCTTGGTTAGAATTAAGTTGGGCATATTTTTATATAAATATTATTAAAAATTAATTATTAAACAAATTCATTCAAAAGAAATATGCATTTTATACTATTTAAACTGGGATGGGCAGAATAGGCTTTCGCCTACTAAGGAATAGCTAAGGTCTTTGGGCCACTAAGTTTTTATATATAAGATTTAATAAGAGTTATCAAAAAATAATTTATAGACGCGTAGAAACTTTCCTGTTTGACCAAGTCCACAATTGGCGATCTAACTGAGCTACATGTGCTGGTATAGAGCAAAACTCTCTACCTATAGCAACACTTCACATCTTTCACCATTAGCGTGTGGAGAGTTATAAGAGAAGGAAGTACGTTAATTTCTGTCTTGATTTTCAAATAAATTAAAAACTTTAAGCTAGGAAACTATATGGAACTGAAAACTACATTGAACATAGTTGTAAAAGAAAGTGTCGTGGAAATTTTAAACAATATTTTTGATAATTATTACGAAAAATATTAAGAAAGGAAAAAATATCGTTGTACAGTGCGAAAAAAAAAGATATTACTTTCGTTCTAATGATCGGATTTTCAGGTACTAAGTGTCAATCTTAATGGTTCCTGGGGATGACCTCAAATATGCTAATTATTTAGTGCTAACTATTAATTAAGTTACGAAATTGAACAAAAAAACGTACTTTCTCTGAATAAACATATATTTCTTTACATATTTGGATTCTTAACCTTCAAAATAAAGGGTGTAGCCGCAATCTAGGAAATATAATCCCCATAGTTTGGTCAGGAGAGCGATTCAAAGTTTGGATCCCTTAATGTTAATTTCACTTTTTGCGCTTTTAGTCATATTTTTAAACTAATTAAGCAATCTTTAAAAAAAATTGCACCCAGTCATAAAACTCTTTTATCCAAAGATAATTTCATGCAAAATTTGATTTTTAATAATTATTTATTATTTTCAGTTTAAGTTTAAGTGAGTTAATTGATTTAGTTTAATTGAGGATGAAAAAATTTTGAATTATAAGGTATAAATTTTTATACCATAGTTATTTTTTTCTATTGAAAAATCTAAAGTTTCTACTGTTTTTGTTTAGTAGAAGCCGAGAAAAATTAAAATTAATTATTTTTAAAAAAAAATTGGTGTCAATGAAGAAATATTTAAACTTTGTGATTGATATTTAAATGTGGTTAACTAACCAGGAACTTGACTTACGGGAGCGTAGCGAAACATTCCTCTCATATTTTTTTTTACTAATGACAGATTGCTAATCCTTTTTTTTCTTCATTATTATTATAAAATACGATGTTTCTTTTTTAATCGCCCCGCAATGGACTGATCGAAAGACACGGTTCCAAGTAGAACGCCGAAGTCAAGCATCACGGCGGTTAGAAAGTGGATGGGTGACCACTTTGATCAGCCTGCGTAAGGACTGAGGGCATGAGGTATCGGACGACGTTAAACTGTTCTACCGTAAAGTACTTAACTTCACATGCAGGTCGTCGGGCTACCAAATCAGGGGAGCCATCCCTTCTACAGAGGATCAAAATTACGATGGCATGTCTTCGGATCATCTTCAAGGATGTTCGCGCACACTTTCGCAATACCCCATTGTGCAGCTCTTGTGTGACGTAAATAAAGTACCTACCTACCAACCTTCTTTTTTAATCATCTAAAAATTTATTAGTAATTTAGTAAAGAAATTTAAGTAAAACATTATATTGAATAAAAAACATTTTGTTCAACGAATGTCGTGTTTTATAAAAGCATTTTTCTGATAGAATGTGATTAAACATCAGATTGTGATTATATTTAATGTGATTAAATTTTATTTTTTTAGTTTGTTTTTTCAATAATTGATACAACTGAATAATATACATACTTATACATAGATTTGGAATAATATATTTATTAATTTCTTCAAAATATACAGTGCTCAAAACAATTAAAGGATATTGATAGTCTTGTATAAAATAAAGGTATAAGCATACATTTTCCGACCTACCCTCGGTTGGGCTTTCGGTTGAATGTCCGCCGTCGCTACAGTTCCCCCAAGAGGACCGCTGTCCGAACACCAGCACATGCGCCCAGCCAGCCAACCAGGTCGGTTAGGCCACACCCGTGGCATTTATTTAAAACCAGAATACAATAATTTACATTCGATTTATTGCACAAAATGAAATTATTTATTTATAAAATTTATTCATTTATTTATTACATAAAATGAAACAAGAGAAACACAAATGCAAATTTTTCTTATTTTCAAACTTTGCAGTATGCAAATTTTTAGTTTGACGTTGACGACGACGCTTTAGCTGCAGCGAATTTGATTTAGCTTTTAACTTAATGTAAAACAATGCGAAAAAGAATGATTGACTTTCAGTAAGTGTGTTGTTTCGATGAGTATGATGTCTCAAGGAAGTCATTTAATCGAGTCAGAAGCTTGGAGAGTTGTTGGCCGGTAAGTGGGGAGCCAAACACAAGCCGAAGCCATTGAAGTTTCACAAAGTGTGATTTCCAGGATCTGGTACCGTTCTTTGGAGACTGGAGATGCAGGCCGAAGATCAGAGAAAGGGCGTAGACTTGCAACAACGCCCAATGAAGACCGTTATTTAACACTAAGGGTTTGGAGACACAAAAATATGAGTACGACTCTTCTTTAACAACACCTTCGCTAGGCTACTGGCTCCACAGTTTCGACACGATCTGTCTGAAACCACCTTCACTCTGTAGGTTTGTATGCTCGCCGACAAATAGTGCGTACCAAGCTAACAGCAAGTCACGTCACCCCCGTAGGGAGTGGACATCAGAGCACCCAATATTGTTTTTTCTGTCGAGTCCTGTTTTTCTTCTCATCCTGATAATAGGCGTATTTTCCTCTGGAGGGAACGTGGCACTAAAAACAATCTTGTGTTCGTGCACGAAAGTGTAAGATTTGGTGGTGGGGGGTAATGGTCTATGCAACTCCATTGATGGACGCACCGATCTTCATATCATTCGAAACTGAACTCTAACCGGTTGCCGACATAGAGATGTTATCCTGAAACCTATTGTAGTCCCTTACGCTGCAGTAAATGGAGATGACATGTTAATGAATGACAATGGCAGGCCACATCGTACTAATTTGGTGAATGAACCTTTTGGAGGAAGGAATCATACGAGTGGATTGGCCAGCTTGCTTTCCGAGCTTCAATCCAAATGAGCATGTTTGGGACATTCTAGACCAACTAACTGCTGGAAGCCTGCCATCCCCACAAACTCTCCACGAATGGGGGCCGGGATAGCCTGGTCGGTAGGGTGCTGGGCCCATGTTCACGAGGTCGTAGGTTCGATCCTCACCGGCCGAAGACTCCCCGTGTAGTAAATGGTGACTGATGCACGTTAAATCCGTCGAGTCTCAAAGTCCTCCATGTTCCCATAACAAATCAATACCTCTGGGGGTACTGATCCAGGAGTTTCCTTGTCTTCTGGTTCGGTTCAAAATTACAAGGATACGGAGTTGAACATTAGTAGTCGTAAACCCATGAAATTGGGTCGGCTGTTCAACGACGGTTATAAAATAAAATAAAACTCTCCACGAACTGGAAAAAGCTCTTCTGGAGGAGTGGGACAGAATACTCCAGCCCCTCATTAATAACCTCGTTGACTCGATGCCTCAAAGTTGTTCAACGTTACTGTTCTTCCGGGGAAACCATACCCCTATTAAAAACAATTTTCTTTCCTTTTCATAAATGAAGGTTGACATTGCCGATAACTACCTCCCCACATTAAAGATTCATTTAATAGAAAATATCGCTAAAATAAAGCAGGTTATGTTTTCTTACAATAAAAGTTAAATAGAATCAATTCTTCAAAATAGCGTTCCAATAAAACATGGTATTAGAATTTTATGTTATTTTTCGTGATTGGTTCATTAATAAAATATTTTCATTTCTTCGAAAATACAATTTCAGTAAAAGAATTAAAAAATTAAATCTGTTATATCAAAAAACAAGATAATTTTAAAAAATATAAATACAGTATATTTGTAAAGCGATCCTAACATTGAAAAGGTTTATTTTTTTTTTTTAATTCTCTACAAAAAGGAATTAATGAGTTATTTTTACAACTTATTCATCTCTCACTTACAAATTAATTTCCAGATGAGCAGCACGAGGTAACAGAATAACGCAAGTTGCATGAAATCATCGCCAATTCCAACTGCAATCTCCAAGTTTCCAATACGTGTTATGGTCTGCTTATACGCATCCGGGTTACTGTTTCCGGTGTATTTTAAAGCCATATGGCTCACAACGTGATCATTGTGTTTTAAGACTTTTGAGTAGTATTTCTTGTATGAAATGCATTTGTTACCTTATTTATTATGTGTGTTTAAAAAAATGAATCACCATTTGATGACCTGTCATTTCCAAACGCAAAAATCGTCATTTGATAAAATAAAAAAATCAATATAAAACACGTGTTAGCTTGTCAACAATAAACCAAGCTCAAAATTTTAACCTCAGTGATAATTTGTGAAATAAACCTAATCTCGCTTCTCGAACAATATTCTATAACGCTAATATATATTATTGCATGTCTTGTAAGAAGAACAATAATAAACAAGTAAAATGAGTTCAAATCAGGACTGCCAAAAAGGCGAGTTCTTTTTAAACCTATCAACCATGTCTGCTTTTTAAATAATGCATCTATAAATGACCAGGGCCTGATTATTGCCTAGGCCTAATAGCCATGAGCCTAGGGTTCACAATTTCCGAAGGGGCTCAAAAATTTGTAAAAAGTCCTCAATATTGCTTCTTTTAAATACTGAAAGAAAAAAAAAACATTTTTTCTCAAAAAAATGCATTTATTTTATTTCTTTTTTTTTCTTTTTATATATATATATATTGTGATACAACCAAATTCACGTGAACATTACATTAATCCAATTCGAAAGTACAGCTGAATTTTAATTGGTGTAATTTTTGCACAAACGGATTAAACGAATGTTGCTTTAAACTGATTTACATGCTTCTACAATATTAAAATTTTGATTTTCTTGATAGTTTTGAATTGATGAAACCTAATTATAAATCTAGTTGCACAAAAAGAAAGAAAAAGCATTAAATGATGAAGTCAAAAAAAAAAAAAAAAAAAAAAAAAAAAAAAAAAAAAAGAGAAATTATTTATTAAAATATTTCTCTATTGATAAATTAGAGCCATCTGTTTCTGATGAAGCTGCTCTCATTAATAGTTTGATTCAATTTTTTTGTTTAAGACTTTAAATTAAATTCATTGAGAGTTTTAAGTGTATCAATATTTTGAATATAACTTCTTCATTGAATATGAATGTTAATTTTTTAAAATGTGTTATATATAAATAAATTAGTATTTAAGCGTGTTTTAATTTTTTATGCGTAGAAATAATTTTGGCTCTTTTTGAATATTTTTTCTGTGTTGAAATGTATTTTTTGATAAAATTATTATTAATAACCTTAATATCTTAGCATACATGCTGAACTTATCGTCAAATCTAATGAAAGGTGGGCTAGATTTGTGTTGGTTTAAGTACTAAATAAAAAATAATTACAGCTTATAATAAAAAAAAATAATTCAGCAAATCAGTAACTTTTAGTAAAAACACTGATTTCAATTGTTTGTGGTCACCAAATTATTTTTATTTTGACATAACATTGCTTTGTTGTTTTATATTTTGCTTTGCTGCGTAATGAATTAATGAATTTGGTAGATACGTAAACTTTATCTTAGACTAATAATCTTCAATTGTCTGCTTTCAAAATTTCTAAGAATGTTTCTCTTGAATCATGCAGTTCAATAGATTCTTTTTAATTGTTAAAACTACTCTTCAGCAATTTAATTTCTAAATATTTTGTAAGGGGCCCAGAAATTTTGGTTGACCTTGGGCCTGAATAAGTGTTGATCGGTCCCTGTAAATGACTAAAACAAATTTTCTCTCCAAACTCACCAGAATCACTTGATATCATCAATATTTTATGAAATACTACAGATTTGAGCTCAGAAGTTATATAATTTATTTCTTTTATTAAAAACGATTATCTGTTCAAAAATATTGCCTTGCAGAATAAGCTGTAGTAAGCAGCTGTATACTTTATAATCGGAGATTGTTGTTGGTAACATTTACATTGAAAACACCATCCATAATTGTAATAAGTTATGTAAATTTGAATTTAGTATGAAATCCTCGTATAAATGAAGTAAAAAAAATTAAAATATCTAAATAATGTCAAAAAAAGTGTTCATGTATTCAAATTCTAAAAGCTTGTAATATCGTAAATAATTCTGAAATCGTAAAATAATTCATAAATCGATTCAAATTTTCTTTTCAACGGAGAATAAAAAGAAAAATATTTTTCTTTTTGGTCAGAAATCACCTAAAAAATTGTATATTGCCTAGAAACTTTGAGATATTCTTTTAACTAATAATAAATAACCCTCTCCGAGCAATCACAGAACATTATATTTCAATTTTTTTTTTATTGTCTTAACTTGATTGTTATGCAACGGAGTAAAATTAGGTATTCCTCTCTTGAATTGGTCTATGGGTTATCATAAAATATTCATTTGTGGCGGTGACTTTGCTTGGTTGTTTTTTGGACTATCACCAAATATATATTGACGATCGAAATGCGCTGCAGGTGGCGTAGAGTAGAACTCTCACCTATGGCAACACTCCTCATGCTTTCCCCATTACCGTGAGGAGAGTCATAGAGGAAAGAAGTACGCTAGTTTCTCTCTTGATTTTTCTATAGATTAAAATCTTTTAAGTTGGAAAACTATATGGAACTGAAAACTACATTAAACATAGTTCTGAAGAAAAGTCTCACGGAAATTTTAAAAAATATTTTTATTAAATAAAAAGAAAAAATATTATGAAAAGGGAAAATATCGTAGTGCATTCCTATACAACTGAAAAGAGGAGGAGAGGGAAGGCAGAAGGGCCAAAGACATGAAACCGGTCCTTCCCCAGATGGCGTATGCGAGCGCTGCGATCGCCAATAATTTATAAGCCCTCCAATTTATGATCCAATCGTTGTGAATGACAATTAGTGAAACTTTCCCGTTTGATCGGCTACCAAAGCAATTCATTCCGCACCTCTAGTGCAACGTTAGTAAAGCACCTACCTACCTCAAAGCATTCAGCTGAACTAGAGGTTAAAGTGAATCATAAATGATGCTCTTTGCCTGAACATAAAGTCTTAAAATTTTGTTTACATGCTTGTCATATTGTATTCATTAAATACCTTTCATCTGATCCTTAATAAACTGTAAAATTTAAATAGTTATAAAAATGATGAAACCCGAGCCTTCTACTGGTCCTGTACGACCTCAGCAAACTGCAGTTGGTGATGAATTTCCATGGTGGATAAGATATGGTGTTAGGTTCATGGGTAGCATAAGTGCAGTTGGTCAGTTAATGCTCAGTTTATAAACTCAATAATTTAATTTAATTTAGATATTTACTGCCATTAAAATTAGTGTCTTCAGAATGGATGTTCTAAATTATATTTTTCTGTGTAGATTGTTTGGTTTATTATATTTGTAAACATATTATAAAGAGTTTTATTATGTAAAAATTATGTACTGTTTTTGCACTTTTTCTAGCAACAAAGATTATATATTTTTTATCTCTAATAATGATTCATAGTCTTGTTTTTGTTTTATTATTAATCATCGTATGATATATAAACGTGTATGTAATGTTCATAACCAGGTGTTTAAGTGTAAGTATATATTTTCTGTAAACAATAGGTTTTCTGAAATATAAAATACTGATACATAAATTGCATATTATTCTGTAATGATTATCAGGCTCGAATAAAATGGAAAAAAAATTTTACGAACACAAAATCTCAACTAAAAAAGACTTTCTGTATACATTGCTTAACTATTGAAACTAGTTTTAACTCTTTCGTCATCACCTTATTTTGGTGAAATTCGTTTGAAAATCAGGGATTTCTTGAGACGATTTCCGTATCATGATCAGTGGCCCCCGTAAGAAACTAAAAGAACATCACAGAACGGTATCAACTTGAATGGTATAAATTGTAGCCACCACCCAGCAAACCTTTGCATGTTTTTTTTTTTTTTCTTTTAATTTTTCCTGTTTAAAATTAATTTGGTATCCTGGCGATTGTAGTTGGTGTGGTGTAGATTCTGTAGTTATACAGAAATAACCCGGATTTTTTTTTAGAAATGTTTAATTTATATAGAACTCTATATTTATTCATGCCTTCTATTATGCGTAAAAGCATTTTTTTAATAATTTAAAAAATATCTAACGTGAAGAAGAAAAAGTATATAAGAAGCATTAATCCGCAGAATAACATCAAAGTTTCAATAAAAATATTAATGTAAGTACTATATTAATTTAAATAGTGTGAACAAGAATCTCATTGGTTGATTTTTAACTCATGCGAATGCAAATCTTGACATATAATTTTAAAATCACTTGAATACGAATTTTGATTTGAAAATTGCATTTATATGAATCTCGATGTTGAACTTTAAAATCTGGTGAATACGAGTCTTAATATTTAATTTTAACATTGCAAAAATACGAATCTCGATATTTGCTTTTGAAATCTCGTGAATATGAATTTCTATATTTGATTTTAAAATTGTTAAAGTCTCATGAATACATATCTCAATATTTGATCATAATATTGCATTAATATGAATCTCGTTGTTTGATTTTAAAATTGCGTGAATACATATTTCAAAATTTAAATTTGAAACTGCGTGAATACGAATGTTGAAATTTCAGTTGAAAATCCTGTGGATCTTGATGTTTCCTTTTAAAACCGTGTGAATATGGATTTCCATGTGTAATTTTTAAGTCACTTGAAAATGAGTCTGAATAGTGGCTTTTAAATCATGTGAATATGAAACATGATATTTGATATAAAGTACGAAACACGATGCTCTAGTAAAATTTTTCAGGTTTCTCAAGTTTTTTTTATAACCAAAATTGTTTTATTTCAGAGCCAAGTTCCAAGTACCAAATCATCTAGTACTTTTTTATACTTTGTTAAAATATTATTTTTTATAATATGTTAGTATCCTTTTTTCAGTTAACATTAAAAAAATATGTACTACTGTCATAAAAAGGAACAATTTGATTGTTTGTAGTAATGTAACAGGAGTAACCAAAAATTTATAAAGGTTTATCTTAAATTAAAACTATTTTTTTAAATCAAAAATATCCCTGTAGGTGTGCTGTTTGCCTACATTTCTGCAATGTTGAACACCACTATACATGTTACAAGAGTAACCATGGAGTTGCCCATTTTCATATGTCAATAAGTTCTATATGCTTTTATTTTTTTGCTAGCAAACAACCAAAACAAAATTTATCACAAATATCAATATCGGACTGCCATATAAAAAATTTTGCAAAAACCTTTAAAGAACTAAAGATCTCAAATCATAATATGAGTCACTTACTTGTTTGAAAGTTTCGGAAGAAATATTTTTCTTTAATGGTCTTGATTCTTAACATTTAAATGGCTAATAGCTTCAATCTTATAGTTCTCAAAATATTTTTGCTTCTTATCAAAAAATTGTGCATGCTTAATAAAAAATTTTATTATTACAGCTGCATTAGCTTTAGGAGCAATGGCATGTATTACCTTAACACCTCGTTGCTTATTAGCTGGAATTCTTCAGATGTAAGTGTATAAACATTTTTCTTATAACAGACAATTTCAGAACTGAGACCTCTATTCTTAATGTATGCTTTTTAAATTTTTACCCTTTTTGTTTTTTATTTATAATATTTTTTCTTTGGTTACTGAAAAGAGTTTTTTTATACAAACACAAAAAAATTTATTTATTGATAGTAGTCTTAATTTGTAACTTATGAGAAAAAATGCTAATTATTTATAAGGAAATAAGTAATAACTAATAAGAAGAAAAAAATAAGAATACTTCTAAGAAAACCCTTAATTTGTAACTTATTCATGGATGTTATGCAAATAATAGCATATGAAAAATCACTTTTGTATTGATTATGTGATGACCTATTTATATTGTTTGTTCTTGTTCTCAGTATTATTTTGGAAATGATTATTATTATTTATTTTTTTAATATAATTTCAACAAACCAAATAAAGAGAAACAAAATTGCTTTTTAGCAAAATCAATACAAAACTGTTTGAGTTTTGTGGTTTTTTTAATAAAAAACACAAAAATCTCTGAAAAACCAGCTACATTTTTTCAGGTTCTGATGATCTCATCTAATTTTATTATAATTATATAATTAATCATAAAATATCAAGTAAATTTTTTATGCATCTCTTTGGAAACTTAGTATGGCATAATGATGGTCAGTTTCTATGTGTATTCTGTTTTTATAGTAAAAAATCTTCAGGAGTAAAAGTGCACTTTTTGTCAAGTCAAATAAGACTTTCACTAGATTATAAACATTAATTAGATTTGAAAACCAGTCTAAAATAAAACTTTGTCTAAAAACAAATTACTCAATTTTGGCAACTGGTATTTTTCAAACCCTAAATAAAGAGAAACAAGCAATTTAAGAAGATGAATATCTTCATTATTTGGGTTAGTGCTCAGATGCCACAAAACCATTTCACAGTATCATCTGATACTTCTGACTTCAGATAAAATATACTACATATTCATTTTTATGATTTCTTATGGAAGATTTACTCAGTATTTTACCCACACATGCAAAAAATAAAGAAAAGCCATATTTATTTATAAAACTATTTATTGATTTATAATATATATTGATTTGATATGTTTATTGATAAAATAACTGGCACTGGTGTACTTTGCTAATTTTATAATTTATTTTTTGCTTTTTCATATATTTTTTTATTTATTTATTTTATTTATACATTTATTTTTTTAGGAAAAAGAACTTTTTTGATTTAAATAATTTTTTTCTTTAAATCATAATTATTTTGATTCTAATGTTGTTGTTTTTTTTTTGTTTTTTTTTAATTTGGTGTTTCACAAGTGCATAGTTTAGATTTTTTTTTTTTTTTTTTAGCTTGTAAGAAAGATTGAATTAAAAAAAGAGATTTTTTGCTACTCTTTCAGTCAGCTTCTATTTTTTGATATAACAACTAATTACATTAATAACACTGCTGTAAAGACATAACTTGTTTCGATTTTGAATCAAAATTATAAAGTTGAAATCTTTAAAGATAAAACTCCACTTGGGGAAGAAAAACAATTTCGCTTACAGTGCATGAAAAACACCTGCTGAGTATGACTGAAGGTCAAGTGTGCATGACTGGCTTGAAAAGACAAAAATAGAAAAGGATTCAGTAAAAAAGTTTGGTTAGGCAAAAAAATTTATTTTCCAATAAATGATTTAGTATCTAAAAGGGCAGGGTGCAACGCCCTTTGAAAAACATAAACACTGATTTGGTACCTGTTACAATAGGGACTATCTTCTATGTTGACTACTAAATTAAGGTTTTCCAGGTCTGTGCCAGACTTGTTTAGATTTTTAAGTTACTGTGTAATTTTTTCAATCTATTTCATTGGAAAATAAGCCTTATTGTATGTACATTTGAAAACAGAACAGAACTAGAACTGTCTTGGATAAGTACCAAAATTAATTTCTCTTTAAAATAAAATACCAATTTAAAAAAGAATTGTTATACTTATCAAAGTCAAAGAAGTTTGCTTGTTGTACCCAGATATACATCATTTACACAAACGTGCTAGGTCCATTTGCGTAAAAAAAAAAAAAAACGTATTACCAGGGGTCTGTCCAGGCCGAATTTACTACCTTTTAGCGATACCTTCACAAATTCAACTTTAGGAAAAAGGGTAGTTTCACAAAGTACTTTTTCTTAAAATTTTAACTTTGTATCCCTTAAGAAACGATAAATCCGTTTTTTTACCATATTTTTGTGTTGATTTTTTAATATAATTTTTAATTTTTCACAAATTATGTCTAAATTTTCACAAAATGGGTACCTCTCAGAAAAACCTAGACAGACCACTGATTACTCCTCATATAAAAAGCAGCCAATGTCAGGATTCTCATATTCTACACAATTAAGCCAATTTTTAAGAATTATAAAAAAATAACTAGTTTAGTATTTTCAAAAAACTGTTACATTTAAAGAAATTTATGCTGGTATGTATAATAATCAATGTAGTTTTATACAAATTATAACATTTCAAAAAAAAAGTCAGTGATTTTCAAACAAATTTTGTGCAAATTTGATGGTAATGGAAAAATTGAAACTAGTTATAAGAACAAAAAAATTGCTTGCAAAAAGTTTTTTAATTGAAATTTTGTGTTCACAGAAAATTTTTAATTTTATCTTAGTCCTTGTACCTAGGACTTAAATTTACCTAGAAGATATTACCTTAGATAAGTCTCAGGTGTGTACAACAAGTCAAGTTAGCATAAGTATATTTTTCAATGCACAATAAGTAGAAGCCTTTGTTTTTAGTGAAGCTCTAAATTTTTAAAGTATTCTAATTAAATATTGTATGGTATTTATTACATTTAGGATTAACAAAATTTATATTAACTTATACAGGCTACAGGGAAAATAAGTTTAAATTGCATGAGCATCCAAATTCAATCAACTAACTAGCAGCAAAAATAAATTTCAAAATTGAGATTTATCAGAGGATTTATCTAATGGCTTAAGATATTTTCTGTACAGTACCTTGAACTAATTTACTTAACCTTAAAAAAAAATTTTTTTTTTTTTTTTGCTGAAGTATTTTAAAAAAAATTGATAGTCAAAGTTGATCCAAAGTACAGAAATCAAATTTTAAATATCTGACTTTTTTGAAATTCTATTGTATTATGCAGTTGTATATTATGCCATGTAAAATTATATTCTTTAAAATTATGAAAAAAACTTTATATCTTACAATTCAAAACTTTTTCGACCATTATTAAAAAAATAATAAAAAGAAAATTTACTAAAAATCATTTTTTGCATGGAATTATCTTTGGATAAACGAATTTTATAATTGTGTGCAAAATGTTTTCAATTAGCTTAAAAAGTCCAGGCGGTATTTTAAGTTAAGAAATCAGGCACACAAAAAATACTTTCTTTGAATAAACATAACTTTCTTTCATTGGATTTGATTTTCTAACCCGCTAAAATATAGGGGGGTAGCTACAATCTGGAAAATATTGTCCCAAATTATTTGGTCAGATGAGCGTTCCTAAGTTTGAACCCTTTAATGTTAATTTTGATGTATTTGGTATTGATTTTTGATGTATTGTATTTCGCAACATCTTGAGAACTTTTTAAACATATTTGCCCACAATTACAAATATCGTTAGTTTTAATATCATAGTGTAAATATCGATAGTTTTTAAAAAAAAAAAAAAAAAAACATTTATTTTATTTAATAATAGTTGACAAAATTATTTGAGGAGTTTCATGGAGCAGGATCAATTGAATGAACTTGCCTTATTATCTATTGAAAATTAAAGAGCTTGAAATGTTGACTTTAGCAGTATAATCAATGAATTTGTGGCAAAAAGGCCAAGACAAATAAATTTTAGGATAATTATGTAATTTCCTCAATTTTCTATTTCAGATTAATAAAAAAATTCTCTATAAAGATTTATGCTGGGCGATTTAAAAATTGTTGTGATTTTATTATTAGTTTATATTAATTAACAACAGATTAGCAATTTTTAGTGGACTGTTTTTATATTTTGTACTATTTGTAGACATTAATTTTATAACTTTTTTTTTTAATTTTATATTAGTTTTTTTTATTTTTACCTTTTTTTAAAATTTTTATTCCTAGGAAATCTTTTTCAATCTTTTATCTTTACTTTAAATATTTTATAAAAACTGAACCAGAAACTTTTTAAATATCAGATCTTTATACTAGAAATTTATTTTAATGCAACATGATATATTACCTTTCTCAACAAACTTAAGTTTATAAATCTATCTAAGAAACTAAAATCATTAAATAAGTTTACAAACCTTTATTTTAAATGTGTGTTTTGTAATTATCTTTTAGATGGCCTGAAGTTTTATACACTTATATGTGTTTTGTTACCAAAAAGGAATTTTTTAAATATACAAAATTTTATATTCTAATGTTAAATTTAAAACTTACAATATTCTGTAATCCCATTTATATGTGAACAAGTAACTTATTTTTATTAATATATTCGATAATATGATACTTAAATAGCTAAATAATGATTAGAGATATAGTACAGAAAAGTTTAGAAAAGGTCCCAACGTTGAAGTTACGGCTCTAATAAGAATGTGATCTGTGTTGCAGATTTTTTTCTTCTGCAGTTGATTTTTCACGTGATGTTTTGTTTGGCAGGGATTGCTATTAATTTTCACCTGACTTTTTTTAAAATCCCAGTATTATGATACTTGGAAATTCAAATCAGTCCCTTGAGTATTTACTATTTGATGCAAAATTCTATCATTTTTCACTATAAATTTTTTCAGATATTGTCGTGGATTTCACAGTTTTTAAAATCTTTTTCCTTTTTTTATGTGATGACTTATTGTGTGAGGAAGGAAGAGGAAAAATGTGTAATTTGTTTTTAATACATATGTATCTTTTTATGATTTGATGAGAAAAAAAACATTTTTACTCTTTAAATTTTATGAATGTTACTTTTGTACTTAAAAATGACATTCTTTTATTTATCTGCTATGTACAAGAAGAAAAAAAAATTATCTACTAAAGAGGAAAAAAGAGACTCATTGAAAAAAACGATTCGGATAGTTTCTCCTTCCAACAATCACATGTATGCATAAGAATAAAATACAACAAAAAAAAAATTATTTTTTTTTTTGCACAAACTTTCTTATGCAATTTAAGAAACAATTACAAGTAACTACTTTAATGATAAAAAACTGCTGCAACAGATTATCAGAATGAATTTTTCTAAAAATTTTATTTTTATGACTTTAATATTCTTCATTGCTACTCACCATATTTCTAATCCAACTGTATCTTTCAATTCACACTTTCAAGCTGATCGACTTTCTAGGATTTTTGAGAACAATTTTCTATTCGTAGTTCACGTTTTAATGTATTATTCGTTGCTTCGTAATTTTGATTTTAAGTCATTTTCCATGCCACTGAGTGTAAATGATTCAAAAGTTTATATGAAACATCGCTTTTTTACAGCTCTTCCATGGTAAAACTTTTAACATTTTGGCAAAATTAACACAAATTATGAACATTTTAGTTTGTCTACAAAAAGGTGGTAGTAGTTGTCAGCTTTTACAAAAATAGGATTTTGTATTTGGTGATAATTTTGCTGGAAATAAAATGTTCTTATTTTATTATTTGTGATCAGTTAAGGAAATATTATTATTTTTTTTTTTTTTTAACTCTTAACACTTTGTTGTCCAGCAATTTTACACAGAAACTACGTCAGACGAGTTAACTTATCGCCAGTCAACTAAGTGTTTATATTCTCCTCCATTGAAAAAATAAAGCTAATGGTATAGGGTGATATTTTTACTTTTGGGAGTATAAAAAAAAATAATAATAATAATAATTCACCTTTTAAGTTACTTGTACATAACTTTAAAGAGGTGATCTTAATTATCCCACTAAAACTATCTAAAAGTAAAAATTTGGGATAAGTTTGATCACTTGTAGGAGAATTGAGACCATCAGTTGGTGTTTATGCTAGAATTGTTGTCTCACTGTCAGATTCTCCTAAAATGTAATCAGTACTTTTTCCTTATCACCTATTCCATGCACAGGAAAGGGCAGAGGTCATGTTCTGACTCGTATGTATTAAAGACCAAGAACGTTTTATCTGACAATGTCAATTATTTCTCTTTATGCATTGCTTCTAATTTTCCATATAAGTCTTGGACAATTTTTGAATTTATCTTAAAATGTCTGAAGATACTTTCTTCAAATATATTTCGTCATAAATCCTATATATATATATTAGTCTTTGGTTTTTTATTAAGTTAATATTATCTAAAAACTATTCAAAGGTCCCCTGAAAAAATAAATATGGCATAAAACTTGATAAAACATATTTTACTTTAATGTCTTATCCTGAACAAGATTTTTAACTATATGCTGGTCATAATCCCACTTGACCTTATTAATTTATTCTTAATTGTAAAATATTCTAATTATTAAAACATTTTTTAGGTTTCTAAAAGGTTTGCAAAGGTTTCTAAAATGTTTAAAAAGTTCTTACACTTTGACCTGCTATGGATGGTTAAAACCACTTTTATTTGATAACTTAGAAATAAGTTTTGATGTGTTAAAATTACAACCATGCCTGAGATTCCCACTCTACCTAAATAAATCCTTTAACCTGTCCTATTTCTGCCCAAAGGATGTAACATTTCTTCTAATTTTATTGTATACTATAATTTATACATTATTAAGTTGTTTTTTTTTTTTTTTTTTTCGTTTCTTTTAGGTTAATTGGTGTTCTAGTTGCTTTGATAGAAGCACCTTTTCTATGTATGTTCTTGGATTTTGCTCAAATTCCAAGTGCTTATTTTGATAGTAAACCAACTTGGCTTAGAGGACTATTGTATATATTGTAAGATATTTACAATAAATATGACTAATTTTTAATTTTATGTGCTGGCTCTGTTCTTGCTGTATGTTATATATATTACATACATATGTCAAAGTGTTTTGCAGTATGTTTTCAAAAATGTACAGGAAAACAATAAGGTTTTTTATAAATAAAAAAAACAGCTTCTGCAGCAAATTTATATGACAGTTTATAAAGTTCTGCTTCCTGAGTTCATGGTTCTAGTTTGAAAAGTTCCTGATAGATAGTGCTGTGTTCTAAGTTTTTTACGCTGGTTTCATGTCGACATGCGATTATCTCTGGATTGACGTTTTTAAAATGTCGCAATGTGATTTTTTTTAATTAACACTTTGTCTTTTGCACAGCTGTCTTTTTAAAAAAATTAAATCACAAATTTAAACTCTGGTGGAAAAAATTACCTTGTTACTTGAATTTTTTGAAAGAATTGTTTTTTTTTTTTTTTTTCAATTTAAAACATTTTTCCTATTATAAATTTTAAGTTTAAGATAAATTATATATTTATAAAGTTTAGCATAAGGGGTTATGTGTAATAAATTTCATAAATTTATTTTTATTTAAGTATGTAAGGTTATGATATTTCTAAAATAGTTTTTACAAAATAGGGTCGAACATATTGGGTTTGATTCTGAAAAGTGTTCAGGTCTGCCAACTTTTATGCTGTTTGGGAAAATATCTTGTAATGGTAGCTATGTTAATGTTTGAATGTATTTGTTTTATACATTTGATTTAAATTTATTTTACACAACTCTACATAAAAAGGATTCAAAAGTGCATATAAAATTCCACTTTTTTCGAGATCTCTCACGGTGAGGCTTTTAGAATGTTGAGAAATTTACCAAAATTCTGAAAGCTCTGGTTTTTAATTGTCTGTCCTTCTATAAAATATTTTGCAAAAATCATAGTATTTGGAAGCACTCTGTGTGTAATCAATCAATTTTGATCAATCTCTTTAATCAATTTTGAAGTACCAGAAAGAAAGCATTTGTCTTTAAATTGAATTAGCATTTCATAACTAGTCATTATATTTTGTATTTAGAAACAAAATTATTGTTTTTTCAATTTTATATAAATATGCTCTTAAGAATAAGAGTGGCCACTGACAACCTGAGTTTCCCAGTTTTGTACTTAAGTTTGAACTTTGTATTACAAGCATTAAGTTATAAATATGTTGTTTTTTTTTTTTTTTGGTTTTTTTAAGTTTAATATGCTGCAAGAAAATAACAGAAGTGTTATTTGTTTGATGAATAAGCTTAAACTTTACTTTAAAATCTACATTTAATTTTTTGTATACAGGTTTATATAATTTTTTTCAGCCTTGCTATTTGGCCTTTATCATTATGTGTTGGTTTATCTACCTTTTTTGGGTCAGGATTAGTATTTTTGACTGGAAGCATGTATGGCTTATTGTCCTTGAAACGAAAGTAAGTTTTTCTCTCTTAATAAGTGATTTTAGACACTATGTAGCATCTAATCATCTTTAAAATATTTTCGATCCTAATTCTTCAATTAAGTGGAGCAAACCTGCCTGTATTTTTTCCACAGCAAGTATACAAGGAGTTGATATAAAAGTAACTAATATTCTGTCAGAAAACAAATTTAATATAGTTAAAATGTGTTATCATATTTACTAAAACTTGTTTTTTAACACTTTAATTTCCTAATTTTGTTAAGCATTAAATCATTTCTTCAATCTCTAATTTTGGCTGAGTGGCCCAAAGTGAATTGAACAATTTTTATTGAAAAGAAATTGAAGGTTATCTTCAGGGACCAATCCCGAAAAATATTCAACAGAAATATCAAGTTTTAAAAAGACTAAATGATTTTTTATGGGTTACAAATCATTTTAATATAGTAATTTTTAAATTGATTTTTAAGAGAATAATGATGGATTAATAGGTGTTATTTTGGATTGAGAAACCAACTAAAATAACATCTTATTTCCAGTAAAACTAATTCCTATAAAAATATTAGAACTTGGCATCGCTTTCATTTGTTAATATTTTTTCTGGTAGAATATTAAATGTGATAAAAGTAAACATTTAAACAATTATTCATTTAAATTATGTTGTAGATAATTTATTTAGAATTTCATGTTTTAAAAATATCAATGATTTAAACTTATAAAGACATAAATTTTTTGAAATGCATTATTAATGATTTTACTCAAGGATTTTTGAGGTGGGCCCTGAGGCTGTCATGCTGATAGAATAAGTTAATTTTTAAAATATGTAAAGTTAGAAAATAAATTACAATAAAATTGCATTGAAAATATGAAACACCATAGAAATAATTCATTATCAAGTTATTAGATTATTGTTTGTTTAGTTGAGGATTTTTAAAGAATTGAGTGGGATTACTAGTAGGTGACATTTTGCTTGTAGGATTATTGCAAATGTGCCAGTAAGCATTTGTAAAACTGATCTGTAGTATAGTCCCTGATCAATTAATTTTATTTAACAATATCTTAATTTAAGTTCAGATTTTATTATTTAAGCAAAATCTGGCAAAAATGATAAGTTACAATAATATTTACAATCAGTTGAAATTGAATAAAATGTGATAATATGAAAAAATATGCAAAGAATAAATGGAGATGTTAGATAAAAATATCTTTAATCTTTGTTAATGTTTTTGTAATTTTTATCTTATATTCAATTTAAGGGTATATTATTTGCTTATTTAAAGTATTGTAAATATTCAATCTCAATAAATAATGCTTTACTAATTTGGATGGTAATTGATAAATACACAACATGCCTTTAAAATGATTTTAAAAAATACTGTCTTAGAGTAATTCAAATTCTTTATTTAAGATGAAAAATACTTTTTAAAAATGATGCTGTGGTTATGAGCAGCCATTTTTTGCGAAATAATATGTTTTTAAAGAAATGCTAAGTCTAAATAAAAGTGACATTAATAATGATGTGAATATTACATGTTTTGACTTCAAAATAAATCATTCAAAAGGATTAAGATTGCACAAATTTACCCTTTGAAAAGAAATTTACAAAAAATTGGGAAAATCAATGAACATTGGCAATGGATACATTTTAATTTTTAAGTACAACAATATTTATTACTTGTTTCTAAAGAAATTTCCTTGTGAATAAAAAAAAAATAGATAAATTTCAAATATACATTGGATTGAGCAGTTCCAGGTGTTCTGAAGGGCATTTAAAATGTATTTAAGAAATAGCTTATGAGGCTTGATGCCTATCTACAATCCGCCAATCGCAATAATGGAAGAGTCATATAAATGAGAGTCGTAATAAAAATATATTGAAAGTTTAAATTATAGTGCGTATATGTATTCTAAGTAGTAATTAAATATCTTAAGCTTCAAGTGGACTAATCACTTTGTCTGTGACCTTTCACTGCATTGACCATAGCCAATATCTTATACTTACTTGAAGTTAAATATCTTGGTAACTATACATTTTTAGACTTAATATCAATAAGAACATTTAATTGGAATGTTTTGAACTACATCATATTAAATTTCAACCGATTTGGCAGAAAAATGATTTCTATGAGATTTGTGCAGGATACTTTAAGAAAAATAACTTTTTTTTTTATTAGGAGAATGGTAGTAAAATATTGAAACAGTGAATGTATCTGCATGATAATGAAACATACCAAATAGTATGTTGAAATAATATTTTAAATAGTAGTTATTCAAAACCTATATTGACCGATTTTTTGTTTCACAGTATAATAATGAGCATTTAAAAAAAGAAAAAGTTTTTAACGCAGTGTCTTTTTAAGCTTTTAATTGACTAATTCTGATCACTGAATAAGATTAGTTACATGCCTAGCTGTTACACATTAAATCAGTTTGTTTAGATCAGATTTTTCTTGACACTCGTAAAAGAAATGTGCGGTTGTAGTTCTTAGACCAAAAAAAAAAAAAACTAATGTTCAACGTGTCAGCTAACATTGCTACAATCTCTTTTCACTCTTTGTAATTACTGAATAAACTTGGTATTATTGTGAAACTTTTCTAATCTTATGTTCTTAACTTTTTATTTCATAACTCAGGGCTCCTCTTCAAGGAGATATGAGGATGCAAGCTTCCAGTTCATATAATCTTATGCAAAATCAGCAACCTGCTGGAGATATTGAATCGGGTATGCCTCCTAAATACCCTGGAAATGAGAAGATGTCTGGAGTTATATAATGTCATAGATAATTATCAAAATACATTCATGATTTATTAAATTTTGTGAATTTCTTAATTTTACATGATAAGCTATATTCTTAAGTCAGTGCATGTATTATTTGATTTTTTTTTTTTTTACGTGTCAGTTGGTATTTATGTTATATTTATGATCATTCTCCATTTAACATTATTAGAATGTGAATGTAAAAAGGCAAACTAGAAAGGTTGGGTGCAAGTTATTAATCTATAATCTTGTATATATCATAATGCTGCAATGTAAGTTGAATTTTATTTAAATAAC
Organism: Parasteatoda lunata; assembly: GCA_949128135.1. NCBI lineage: Eukaryota > Metazoa > Arthropoda > Arachnida > Araneae > Theridiidae > Parasteatoda > Parasteatoda lunata. Next base: position 9,412,918 of record OX421981.1, on the reverse strand, counting down.
TAAAAAAAAGTTTTTTTCAATCGAAATTTGCTTTTTATTGAGTTACTGATTTCTTATTTGCTATGAAAACTATCCTTGAGTTGATAAAATAATTTTTTTAATATTTACATTATTGAATGATTACTCTTGTGTGCATCTAATCTATATTTCATTTTACTATGTCACTTTTTAAAATCTTATGAGAAAAAGATTTAATATTTATATTATTAAATAATTATTCCTGCTTGCATCTGGCCTATATTCCATTTTACTAAGTCATTTTTCTAAATGTTTTATAATTATTTTTATTTATTGTACTTGCTTATGAATTGAATGTAAGGATTTCAAAAGCAGCTATAACTGTGTTACTAGCTAAATAATTACTGTGAGACTGCTCCATGTGTTGTAAATAATATTAATGAATTTTTTAGTGTTTATTCATTTAGGTAGTTAGCTTTATTGTTAAGGCTTTTTCTTTAGAATCCAACATGAAATGAGAAATCAGAATGATCAAACTTTCCGTCTTACGTTGCTTTAATGAATAATTCATTAAATTAGTAATTATTGAAGTTTATAGATGTGTGCCATTTGGTATACCATATTTATGTTGCCTCTGTGTGGTGATTGTCAATGTATGTCTTCCTTTAGGATATAATACTGTAAATAATGTTATGCCTTTTAATTATAAATGTAACTCTTTATTTATGATGTAAGGAATAGCTTGGTATTTCCTTTCATGTTATGGCCTTCATTAATTTTCGCTCTTTTTTTATATCTATGCAAAACGTTATGTTAGCAACTTCTAAAATTTGGCCTGAAATAAATCTAAATATCTTTTATTTAAAAGTAAACTATGTAACTTCATTCCAGTTACATAGAAATTGCTTGTTCTTAAAAGAAACTACAGATTGTGTACTAACTTTGTTTTCTTACTTTGTTTCAATTTAAAATTTGACCTTTATATCAAATATATTTTTATTTTTATACTGTTTTATCACTTTTACACTTGATATAGGATTTTTGTTTATATTTTGTAAATATCATTGAAACACTATTAAAATAGTTGGAATTAATTACCTTGTGAGTATTTTTTGAATAAATATGTGATAATATTTGCATGTTTAATTTTTCCTAAAAATCTGTCAAACATTTTTAAAACTAATATTCATGCAAATGCATGTCTCAAGATAAACTGAATGGATAAATGTTCAATTTATATAGCTTTAAAACTTTCAGCCTTCATCTAATGAGTAGATGTAGAAGGTATCTATTCCTAATCCTCAGTCAAAACTGTGATGCAAAATAATACATTGAAAATAAGGCTTTAAGAACACTATTCAATCCATTAAATACTTTTATCTTTTTAATTAAAATTTGCTTCTTTTTTTTACCAAGCTACAAGTAGCAAAACTATTATAGTTCATAAAAAACATGCAACTATATATGATGCTCCAGAGCAGCAAAAAAAAAAAAAAAAGCTGAAATGAAATTTTTTTTACTTTACCATTATATTGCATGATTTTTAGACATTGATTAGCATATATGATATGACCAAAGTGTTCAATCAGTGATTATGAATTATCGTTAAGCAAGTATGTATTATGACTATTCCTTAATCCTGCCATATATAATGACTAATGTTTAATCTAGCAATATTATGAATAATAGCTAATTTATGGCTTTGCCCATACAGTCAAATGCACTCATAAAACACTGAAAGAATGTGCGCATGTTATTTTATAGAAAGGGAACGTACCTAGCTCTTTATTTTTTGTTGTACTTAATTTCTTAGAAAAAATTTAAAAAAAGTAGTAAACAATTAACAAATTTGCAGATATTTCAAAATTTCCTAGCTTTACTTAAATTAAATGTTCTCTGCTACGAAAGGTTTAAAAAGTTTAAGGTTGAGCAAGCTCATGAAAATAGATAACTCATCATTGATAATCGATAGTTCATAAAAATAGAATGACAAACTAGCTTGTGTCATGTAAACATGAAGTATATTTCTTAATAAATTCCTCATGTTTAAATAAGCAAATTTCTGTTTCTAAACCATTTTAAACATAAGTGCAAATTAAGTTCTCCAAAGTTTGTCTCCCAAAAGTAGTGACTATGTTTTGAAAGTAGTTTATAATCACTAAATTTAAAAAAAGTAGTTGTAGTTCACTTAAAAATGTAGTTTTTCCGAGCACTTAACTTACAATGAAAAAGATTTTAAGAAAGGATATTTTTCTTCGCAACATTCGGTTATCTTTTAATATTAATCAACCGCAAAAAAAAAAGAAATGAATCAAGGTAAAGTTGCAAATTTTTCTCATGGTACTATGAGAAAAAAAAATTCATTTTTCATGATGTTCTAATTCACCCTGCAGATAGCTATGATTCAGAACTCTCAATAAAATGTATTCCTTCTTTAATTCAAACATAAAAAATATTTAAATTAGTAATTATGCAATGTGATGAGTAAGAACACAATTATTATTAATGAAAATATATATATAAGTTAAATTTCTGTATTAAATGTTTACATCCTGAAAGTTTTGAAATTATCTAAATTCAATACTTGCCAAAGTCATTTTTCTGTAAGAAAAAAAATAGTTTTTTTTTTTTCTGCTAATTTTGAGCTTGAATGGTAGGTTATTTCCAAAAGAGCTACCGTAAAAGATTGCTTTAAATTGTAAGTTGATAGTTAGAAGAAATTCTTTAAAATTAAATATGTGTGTTCAATTACGCAAAACCTCATTGGGGGATCAATATCTTTTCTATTTTTATCGTATTTATTTATAAATTCACTGTGAATATTATTTGTGTTTCTGATTTTAGTATTTTTTAAATTATCAACTTCTGACATTGCCAAAAGAATGTGTTCAGTCTAGACTAAAGAATAAATAGAAACAAACTAATTTCTAGAAAGAGAAGTTTATTTGAATTTCAATTTTTTTAGGATCCCACAGATGTGAACTTCATCCATTTTCTCAGAAATGTTTTTTTAGTAGTAACAAAAATTATGTTTCACTGTGTTTCTTAATTTAGTAAATTTGATTTCAAGTTCGTCCACTCATAACTAGTATATCAGTGGTTCGAGTACTGCGCCAATTGTGGAAACCAGCGCCTACATGCTCCAAATTGAAGTAGTTGGCTTAAATTGCGCCAAAAAGGATATTTTCCCATGGGTATCGCCAAGTCACAATTTAGCAGCAACCAAGCTACTGCCATGGGGGTTGCTCTGAATTCAGTGGGAAGGATTCTTGCATTCTTATGTGCAACTCTGCTTCATTTTGCAAGATATTCTCAATTTCAGGATTCGTTTTCTTCCTCAGTAAAGGAACCGAAACTTCTCTCGAATTTTCGGGGACCAACTAAACATTGATAAATTTTAATAGCAAAGGAAAATTTTATTTCTCTTGTTAATTTCATCGTTATTGAAGTGCCATCGTCAATGGCAAGCTAATGGCCTTCTTGCGCTATTCTATCTATAGATTAGTGCCATGATCTTTGAATTAACTTGGGGACCATTCACTAAGTACATATTTTTATGTTAATTATCAGAGCAGTCACAAAGCTTTATAACCTCAAAATTTCCATATCCCTTTTATTCATCTAATTTAATAAAGATAAGAATTAATTGAGTTTCTTAAACAAAAATTTTTATCCAAGGGACCATCCACTTATTGCATATTGTTTTTAAACATTTATTTTACTTTTTTTTACTAATATTTTTTTTACTTACTGCATTTTATTATCGTAATATACTTTCAAAATTTTCAGTGCTCTTAATTTGTTTTAGAAAAAACTTAATTATATTTAGAGGCAAAATTTTAAATAAGTATGAATAGATGGGCTTTCAATATTTTAAATGCAGCAAAAAATCTTATGTTTTTCAGATTGTCATTCAAAAATACTTTAATTCATCTCTTAATGATTTGATTTAAAACAATTGATATAAAAATTTTTAGTTATCACAAATTTGTTAAATATTATGAGTGTAGGGACAATATTATAATTTACTTCTGACAAACAATTTTTAGCTTCAATACTCATTGTATTTGCATTTAAAAATTATTTAATTTTTTTAATCATTTCAATAAAGAAATACTGTACTAGGTAACCAATTTTATTAAAAATTTATTAGGGCCATTCACTAATTTACATCTGTAATAAAAATTTATTAAAGTTTTCTTAATTTACTTAATTCTTTACATATTTTAATAAATTAGGTATGATCAATATTAATCTTGTTAATGTTTTGTTGAATATATTATTACAAATAACATTTATTTAAATTTTAAGAAAAATACAATTGATAGCCTTAAATAACAGTTAAATTAGAGTTTTGAATTACATTTTACAGAATTAAATAAAGTAATTATTAATTTAAAAAATAGTATGAACCACTCAATATTGGGTTTATTTAAATTGCTCTTGCCAAAAGCTCTTTTCTTAAGAAATATTTCGGCTATATTAAAAAAAAATTATAGGTCTTTTCCAAACTGAGACACCATTGATTCACTTGCTGTTTGATGAAATGGTGTCTCTTGTTAAGACGTTTTGTAAAGAATTCTGCTTTTCTTAGTTTGTCAGGAAAGGACTTAAAATCATTAGATGTAGAAAACGCGAGATTTGGCAAAATTCAAATTTAATAGATGTTGGACTAGATACCACAAAGGCGATGACATCCTTTATCTTCAGAAAAAAAACTATGTATTTAGGTGCCAGGTCTTTTTACTTGGCATGTGCAAAAAAGTTATTAAAAGAATTGTCTCTCGAAAATAGGTTACTGCACCATCTTAAAGTGTTGCATCCTATAATGAGAGTGGAAGACACTTCTATTAAGTCAAGAAGATATCTGGCAACAGTAGCCCCATCCATTATAAAACCTATCTTTAGAAGAAGCATCTTTGTTACTAGATGAATGGATGAGTTTACATGGGGAACCAGAAGGTTATTCTTCTGGCTCAAATGAATATGCACCAATTAATGTGTTTTGGAAAAACGATTTTGTGAAGAAAGATAATTTGGGAAATATCAAATATCCTCTTTTAACAAAACTTTTTAAAGCTCTTTTGTGTATATCACATGGAAATGCTGATGTTGAACGAGATTTTAGTGTAAACAAAAAGCTACTTGACAATAGGGCCAGGCCCCTCTTCCCCACTGGGCACTATGGGCACGTGCCCAGGGCCCCGCGATCGAATGGGGCCCCCTAGTTCCTGCCAGATTACCAAATGATAACCGATACATTATTACCGAAAAACATTAATTTTGAAAAATCTGATGATAATGACTTACTACAATACCTACGCTTATTATATTAGCTTTAGTTTGCCGCATGCGGATAGCTATACCTTGTACAACATAGCTTGAACTTTTTGACAGATGGGTCAGTGATGGGAAACAGAAAATATCTATTGGTGTAAAAAATGTGTTGGCTAAATATGTGGCTGTATGTATGTTTTAAACTATTCAAAATAAATAAATTCATTCGTCAATCAATTTTATTGCACTAGACATAAAAACATTGGGTAGGTAAGAAACCATTGTTTTCAGTTTTTCTATTTAAATTTTACCTCGAAGCAATAAAAACCACTTAAGACTTTCGGAAAATGCTTGAGTCCTTAACAGGTACTTTTATGTTGTGTGTCTATTCTTATGATTATTATCAATTTTTAATATTATTAAAATAAGAAGATATTGTTCGTCGTTGCAAAGTTATATCGATTTCAGATTTGACATCTGTCAAAAAGAAAGATCAAACTAATAAATAAACAGGGTATAATACTCCACTCTCTCTCAAAAATGAGTTTTTCCGATATTAGTATGTTTAGGTTAATTTAAATACCTATATGTAAGTATAAGAATACAATTTAAAAAAAAATTATTAAATTAAAAAAAGAATTATTTGATGCGGTGTGGTTTATGTCTTAAAGAAACCTATTCGAACGTCATTCGTAATACCAAAGACAAAAAAGGGGAATTCCCGATTCCCGATCGTCGTTTGACTTGACGAACGGGAATTCCCTTCAAGTATTTGTCTGCGATGTTGTGGCGTTTGTTTTGTTTGTAGTTGTTAGTTTGTTACTGACTGTGCTCGAGCTCTGATAAAAAAAATAGTATTGTTTGATTAAATCGTCGTTTTGTCTGTTTTGTGATAGCGAATATTTTCGTTATAAAATTAATTAAATAGTGAATTATAATATAAAATGTCGAAACGGTCATATCCTAGTGGATCTGAAAAAAGGAAAAAAGCTCTACATCAGAAAGAAGTAATTGAAAAGTTACCAAAATTAACATCATATTTTACTACTACTACTGGAGAAACTTCTGTAAGTAGCAATCAACTCATAAATGTTCCACATGATGACTCAGCTCAATTACAAATTGCGGGAATTTCTAAACCTTCATGTTCCAATTTTGAAAAAGAGATTGAATCAGAAAGCGACTATTCCTACGACGAAAGTGCAACGACTTCAGTGACTTCACTAAAACCGACAACCCCAACTGTGTCAATTGAACAGCAGTTTTCCAACACAGAAGAATTAATATCGCACGATCCCGCCGATTATTTTCGCGAAAAGTTTGTTGAAATAAATCGCGAAATTTTAATTCGTAAGGGACCAGTATATTTTCAAAATAAAGATTCTGACTTTTCCGAGGCATCCAGAACATACAAAGATGGTAATAAATTAGTAACGAGATATTTCAACAAAGCATTATTTATTCGCAAATTAAAGAACAATGAAAGCGTCGAAAGAAAATGGTTGCTGTATTCGCCTTCCAAATGCTCTGTATTTTGTTTTTCATGCTGCTTATTTAACCCAACTGATGTTAATCTTTGCTCTCGGAATGGATGTAATGATTGGAAGCATATTAATCACATAATTTTAACACATGAAAATAGCCCAGCGCATAAGCAATCTATGATGACTTATCTGGCACGAAGTAAAGCGGTTGGTAGAGTAGATATAGACTTATTATCTCAACATCAAAAGGAAGTGGATTACTGGAGAAACGTACTTAAACGGATTGTAGCTGTTGTAAAATTTTTGGCATCGAGAGGGCTTCCATTTCGCGGCGAATATGAAATCCTAGGATCTCCAAACAATGGAAATTATTTGGGTTGTGTGGAATTATTGAGTGAATTTGATCCATTTCTTGCAGATCACTTAAAAAAATTTGGGAATCCTGGAAAGGGTAACATTTCTTATTTATCAGCAAATATCTGTAATGAGTTTATTGAAGTAATGGGAAAACAGGTTCTAAAAAAAATTATAAATGAAGTTAAATCAGCAAAATATTTTTCCATAAGCGTTGACAGTACGCCCGATCTGTCTCATATTGACCAGCTAACTTTCATCATTCGATACGTAAAAGACTGTGTTCCTGTTGAAAGGTTTTTGAAATTTATACCTATTAAAGAACATAAATCTAAGTATTTAGCGGAGACCATCTTAAATTTTTTAGAGATACATGATATTCCCATAAAAGATTGCAGAGGACAAAGCTACGACAATGCTTCAAATATGTCGGGAAAGTATAGTGGTCTACAAACAAGAATCAAGGAAAAATGTGAATTTGCCACCTTTATACCATGTGCAGGACATTCACTAAACTTGGTAGGTGTCCATGCTGCTGGGTGTGTACCGGAGGCATCACAGTTTTTTGAAATAGTTCAGAAAGTGTACAACTTTTTTTCGGGCTCTACCCACAGATGGAATATGTTAACAGAACATTTAGGTTCAAAAAAAGTTGTTAAGAGTCTTTCACAAACCAGATGGTCAGCCCGAGCTGATGCAGTAAGTGCTTTGCATGGGGGTTATAAAAGAATATTAGAAGCTTTAATCACCATCGCAAACGATACTGAACAGGCACGAGAAACAAGAGACGAAGCCCTTAGTTTGTCTAGAAAAATGGGAAATCTAGAATTTATTATACTGACGGAAATCTGGAGCACTATATTGGAAAGAATAGACAAAACAAGTAATTATCTTCAGAAAGAAACAATAACACTGGACGTTGCAACCAATTTGTTGACTCCACTTTATGATTTTATTACTAACCTCAGGGATAAATTTGATAACTTCGAATCATCTGCCAAAGAAAATAACCCAGAATCTGACTACAAGGATCTATCTCAAAGAACAAGACGTAGAAGCTCACGGCAGAGTTTTTTTGATGGCTCTGCGCCATCAGTCCAATTGAATGGAAAAGAGCGATTCAACGTAGAAACCTTTCTCCCAATAATCGATACCTTGAGTGTTCATCTAAAACAGCGACAAAGTTCATATGAGATCGTCAGTCAACGTTTTAGTTTATTTTTTCACTTAAAAACTCTGAATTCCGAAGAGATACGACAAGGATGCAAAGAATTTTCTCAAATCTATCACGAAGATGTAAATGAAAAAGAGTTAGAAATAGAATGTCAACATTTAAAAGAATACTTAATAAATGTTCAGAGTGAAAATGAAGCATCTAACAGTGTACAGGAAGTATATAATCTATTAAAGCAAAACAAAATTGAAGACACATTTCCTAACGTAGAAATTGCATTGAGAATATTTTTAAGCATGATGGTAACTAACTGCAGCGGAGAACGCTCCTTCTCCAAATTGAAACGAATAAAAAATGAATTAAGAAGTACAATGCTTCAAGAGAGATTAAATAGTTTGTCGCTGATGTCCATAGAATGTGATATTCTCAATACCATAGATTTTGAAGAAGTGATTAACGATTTTGCTCATCTTAAATCTAGAAGGGTACCTTTGCAATCAACATAGAATTAATCTAAGGATTTTAAGTTAAGCGAGTTACTTTTGTAGATTATTTTTTATATTTCCTATTTTTTTATAGCTAGTAACTAAATAAAAATAAATTTAGAACCTTGTTTGTCTTTCTTTATCTATTGTAACTAAATAGTGTTTTCTCAAGGTCATAGGGGCCCCATGATCCTAATGTGCCCAGGGCCTCAAATAGTTTAAAGACGGCCCTGAATAGGGCAAGTTTAAATTTGCATAGGGTTAATGGTTTGAGACAAGTTGTGTCACATATCAACAAAATAGGGGGTTTAAATAACTTTAAAGTTGACAAAGATATGATTAAAGTGGCACGTGCTGCATTTAAAAATTATTCTGCTCGATTAGAGGTTGAGAAAAAAGAAAGCGAGAAGAATGTGAAAACACTGAAACTGAGGAAAGCAGATTGAAAGCTGCTAAAATTGATTTTCAAAAAAAAATAATAAATAAATAAATTGAAGACTTCTCAGGATCTCTTAGCCACAGCTGAAAAAAATATTTAAGATGGGTAAAATAATAAAGACATATCGATTATAGAAAGCGGACAAATCCTTTTGTCTAAGTCGAGTATAGCAGAATATTTAACAGCATTGGAAGATACCAAAAAGAAACTTAATTTGTTAATGCAGGGACCTTCAAAAAATGTAAAAAATAAGATATGTTATTAATGAACAAAATTAAAAATTCTTGTTTTAATTTTTTTTATTAAATATGCTCCAAAACCATGTTTTGCCACTTGCACCACTGGTATATATAAATAATATTTTATATAAAAGTAAACTCAGTGGCGCGACAGCCCATAGAGGGACAAGGCCTACTGTGCCCATCTCAGTTTTCTTGACCTTGGAATCAGGGGTGCAGGAGCAAATGTTCCGATCAGGTGGTCAGCCGAACGCGGAACCCCCATTGTTTTGTTCCCAAGCATGCTTGGTACTCATTTATCGACCCACTGAAGGGATGAAAGGCTGAGTCAACCTTGCCCAGTCCGAGAATCGAACCCAGGACCTGTGGCACGGGAGCGCTAAAACTCAGCCAACGGGAGTCTATTTTATGTAAAACACCCCTTTATTTGGTGAGCCTTCTAAGTAATGGCAAAATTGACTAAATTTCTGAAAATTTTAGTTTTTGCTGGTATACCACTTAATAAAATCTTATGCAAAAAGTGGACCAACTGACAATTCCAGAGATGAAGTTCTAGTTCTCTGCAATAAAACAAACAAGCAAATGTTCTTAAGCTTTCACACCATGTATAAAAATCACTCCATTAATAGCTTAAGCGTTTATTTTGTAAAATTCAGATGTTAATGCGCACTATAATATGCATACAAATGCATAGATTTGGAAAAATATATTTATCAATTTCTTCAATATATATTTTATAATTATTATTAGGAATACGTAGTCAACATTTTTAAGCATCTTAAAATTTCTCTATATCTTATATTTAGTCTTAATCTTAAAATAAATTTTTAAATTGCCTGTCCGAGCTGGTTTCACAGAAATATTTTGCCAAATATATATTTAATTTTAAAAAATCTTATTCTTAACACTAACACTTATAATATTTTTTCATTAATAATTTAAAATCTTGTTAAGAAATTAAAAGCATTCTGCGATTTAAAATATTTCGATGCAAAACAGTTAACTATTTACGAAGCATAAAACATTTTCGAAAAATGAAGATAAATTATTGTTTCTTGTGACTTTAACATAGTTTACCTAAAATAGTGCTGATGTTTTCTAAAGAACTATCGAATAAGCCAAAATGCATTAGGCGTCTTAAAATATCTCAATATCTTATAAGTAGTTTTAACATCTTATTTAAGCCACGTATAATTTACAGAACTATTAAAATAATTATTTCATTATATTTTTTACTCTACCACGTAGATTTTTTCTGATAATATACTAAGCTATTTTGATTACTTTTTACTGGTAATTAACGTTTTGCTTTAAATGAACACTATTCGTTGCAAGTAATTGCTAAGTTTTTTTTTTTTTTTTTTTTCCAGTCTGAGAACTATAGCCGGTTAGCTGATAAGATTTTAAGAACATTTTCTATTTTAAAATTATTCAGTGCAAAATGTCTGACTAATAGTAGTAAATAAGTGCACCCTTTCTCTAGGATTGAATGAATAAGCAAATTATTTATTTATTTGCTTTATAGTTTCTTATTTGTTTGGTTTGAGAAAATTAAATATCAATTAACTCAAAGAACCACAACTGTTTGCTTTGTTTTTTTAAATGAACAAATTCGAACAGCAATTTTATTTTGACGTTTTTACTTATATATTGCACCATTAATTTTAAGAAAGCTGCTCTTTTAAAAAAAAGATGTTATGTTAAGATGTTAAAACTATGAAGTTATCTTTAACTTCAAAATTTTGAGTTAATGAAATTGAATATTTCATGTTTTTGTGCCACGATATCAGTATCTTAAGGACCTTACGAACTCTGTTTAAAAAGAGAGTATCGTATCAGATATATATAAGAAAACAAAGAAATCATAGTAACGGTATTTGATGATAAATGTAGTTTATAGTTATTGTGCAAAATTTTATGGTAAATTTGCGAAAATAAGTTTCAGAATGTATCGAAACATCAGGAAGCTATTTGCTAATCATCTTTATCCAAAGAAAACCATTTAACTTAAATATCTAGCCAAATGAAAAGATGTTTTAAAATAATGAATCATACAATATGCAACTTATTATTTCAATATGTTATTCTTAAATATAACATGTCTCAATGTTTTTAAAATGCCACTTAACATTCACCAATTCCTTGAGTTTAAAAAAGAAATATCATAAATTATATAAAATCTTGTTAATGTGCATCAGAATTATTAAGCAATCTACATTGTTTTCAAGCGCCTTTTTTTTTTTTTTTTTTGGTTTCTTTAAACTTTCTTGTCTAGAAGACTCGATCAAAGTTTTAAAAATTATTATACCTAAAATAATTTTGTAAAGAAAGAAATCCTAGTATAAATGAAGCAAAAACAACATTAAAAAATCCAAATAATGTCAGACAAAAGTTCAGTAAAAAAAAAGCTTAGAAAATCATACATAATTTATAAATCGATTAAAATTATCTTAGAAAAGGAGATTAAAACGAAAAAATATTTGCTTTTTGGTCAGAAATCAGCTGAAAATTTAACTCTCTCAGGTCATTTTTGTCCAAGTCTCTGACCTATAGAAAATTGTTGGTAACATAACAGGTTTATACAACAGAAGTTTTGTTTTCTATAGCACATTTCTTTGAAAAAATTTGATGATTTGAGAAATAACAATGAAACAAAACTATTTTGAATGATAACTTTTATTAATTTACTCATGCTGCACTTTTACAAAGTTTTTGCACTAATTTACTCATGATGCACTTTTACAAAGTTTTTGCACTAAACTCTTCTGTTAAATGAAATTTTTGCACTAACTCTTCTGGTAAGAGAAATAATGTTAAAGAATTATTTTTACAAAAATAACTACGATACAAACATCAGACAAAAGCTGAGTCATTGAAATGTAATGAGAAATCAAAAGTTACTCAAAGCACCATTTTGTACAGATTTTTAAAAGCTCATAACTTTTTCTGCTTTTCTCTATGAAATTCTATTAAGTCATTTGGTTAACCAAGTCTGATACAATAATAGTGAAAAGACTTAATGTTTTGGTTAGTGCATAATAACACATTAAATGTTCAAGTTAAAATTATCTACAGAAACAAGACTAAACCCTAATTGTCAAGCATATAATTTTAAGAATTCTTAACCTATTAATTAACAAATTTTAACAATTTGTTACGAAAAGGTTTTGGAAAATAAATAACTTCAAACTGGCGTTAACAATTTTTATCATTAAATTTATTAACTAAACACAATGAAAAAAAAATCAAATTCTTATAAGCAACAAACTTAAAATGACTTAAGTTTTATGGTGTTATGTAAGTGTTTCACCACTTAAGAACTTTATTTCAAAGACATTGCGACAAATTCTACTGGGGAGTATTTCCTCATACCATAAATTTTCATCCTGAATAAAACTAATTTTTATGACAAAAAATCATAAGGAGCACTTAAAATCTTCAGCTTGATATGCAGCTAGTATCTCAGTGTTTCAAAAATTGAAAATTCAATTTAAATAAGTATCTATAAAGCAATGGAAGAACTAAGTTTCTATATTTAATTAAAAGTTCAGACACATAGGATTATATGTAGATGGCTGGCTAAGTCTCTTTAAAAAAGTTTCAAAAAGGAAATAATAAAAAAAATATAAAGTGCTATAATAAATAGTGTCATTTTATCAAGTGACAATAGTCCATTAAATTATTAAATAAATAACTTTAATGATAAATTTTATTCTAAAATATAGTTTATATTTTTAAAATACACTCTTCTTATTATTTTAATTTAGATAGCATTTGTTAATATTTTATTTTATTAACTCTTAAATTTGAAAATCCAACTTGATACTGAATTTGTTCATTAATATATTATTGGAAGGAAAAATTAAAAAAAGTATAAAATTTATGAATTTCTAATACTAAAAACTCATGCATATAATTCTTTTATGAAAAAGCTATATTTTAAGTAACTAAAAGGTGCAAAACTTTTCTTAAAAAGCCTTCGGATATCTTTGAACTTGTTGTCTTGAGGGTTTAAACAGTCTTTTCAAAACTTAGAAAGCTAGACACAATACAATAAGACTTATTATAGTGTTAAGTGGATATTCGTAAAAATATTAGATACAATACTCTTAAAATGCTTTTAAGAATGCAAGTCAATATAACGTTCAAAATTGAGGACTAGACAAATTCTAAGCATTTAATACAAAAATTCAGTGTCAATTAGTTGACAAGTAAATAATTAATCAACACAATGCAAATTTATTAACTTTTTTAGAAGCTTCATAATAAGTAAATATCAAATGTGGCTACTATGTTAGGTGTGCAGAATCACATAGATTATTCTTAAACTTCTTTCCCAATTGAGATAACAAATAATATGTCATATGTTCTAACTCTAAAAAAAAGTCCTAGTGCCTAGAAATTTTGCATTTTTGTAGACCCCTGGGTATTCATTTATGTCTAACTTTTTTTTTATTACTATTTTCAAAAAGCATTTTAATTTTCACTGTTTTATTGTTAGCAATATACTGTAAGCAAAAAGCTATTATGCTACTTTCAATTACATAACATAACTCCAAAAAGTTGGTTCTAGTGCCTAAAAATTTTTAGACACGTGGGTACTAAATTTATGTCTAATATTTTTTTTACTATTTCCAAATAATGTAAATTTTTAGTGTTTTATCATTACTTTTTTTTACCCTAGATAACTAAACATTTGTCTAATAGACTATCAACCTCTGCCAGGTTTGCCAATTCAAGGTATTCCTGTTACACTCACACTACCTCATCCACAGTACCTTCATAATCAGTAAAATGACTTATTCAAAGGTAATATGCATGGCTGTACACTTATTACTTTTTCAAGATTTGCTGTAATCATCGTCAACAGTCAAATGTTTAATTCCATCAAAATAAACATTGATAATATTTTGAATATTGAAAAGCTCATAAGAGACAAAGACTCTAAAAGTACTTTCTGTCCATCGAAGAAACGCAGAATGCAAAATATGTATAGCAACTACTGCAACAAGGACTATAATTTTACCAAATTTCTATTTTTTAATTTAAATAGTATAATACTTTTTTTAAAGTAACATTAATTTTTTTGAAATATATAAGGAAATAATATAATAGACTTGTTTTATATCTATAGTCTATTAGTCAAATGATTAGTTACAAATTAACTGATTTTAGTTATTTAGGGTTTATTCTATGATTTGCTTTGAATTTATGACAGACTTTACAACTTAATCAAGAGGTTTCCCCTTTAGAAGTAGATCAACCAAATTTATAGTCATGCTTAAATTGTTCTCCACTATTTTTCTTTCCCTTCTGTTAACTTCATACAGAGGGCTAGTTTATTTTAAACTTCAGAACAACTAAAAGCAATGGTTTTTCAAACATCTTTTATTTTCAAACATCTTTATAGAGTTAGCCAAAACATTTTGAATAAAATTTCTATACAACTCAATATCCATCTGGTACATTAAATTATAAAAAAAAAATTACCAAGTAAATTTTTCAAAAATATGCTTCCTTTGGAGTTTATAAATACTTGTTAGATTTTAGGGGTAACTTATTTTATATCAAACTAATTTCACCTAATCTATTCACTCTAGTTCAAACTAATTAATATTAATACAAGCTTTAAAATGTCATTCCAGCAACTCTGATTAAACTTTATAATTTCTTTAGATAAATATCTAAGTTTTAATATTTCATTATAATAAATACATAGGTTTGTTATATGAGTGTTTTTTTACTCAATAATTTAAAAAATAAAAACTTATTTTTGGAACCCAGTAATTAAAAAAGCACTAGCTGCGTATTAGCTATATTTTACTTGTTCATACTGAGCAAATCAAAATAATCTCTGAGAGTGACAAGAACTTTAAATCTAAATTGTATAAGAATTCCAAAGAAATAATGAAAACTTCTAAAGATTTTCTAGGTTTAATACGAACTTTAAATCTAAAAACCTGTATAGTAATGTAATTCCCAAGAACATGGCTCACATAATACAAAATTTAGAAAAAAAAAGCATATTTAAACAAGACATCATCCTTAACTTTTAAAATTTTAATTTCATAGTAGAAAACAGATGTTTTGTACTTTTTAACACATCACAAAATTTATGAAATTTACCACAATTAACACGTTTGATAATAGGTGACAAACATTTCATCTAAATATCAAAATCGACATTAAAATTTAGAGTACACAACAAATAGTACAACAGAGACAACAGTTTAGTACAATAGTTTAAAGTACAACACCTTTAAAATACTTTTCAATATAGTTAAAACTCTAACTTGTTTCATAAAAAATATTTATAAGGAGACTTAGATGATTTTAAAGCTTAAAATCTGCTTTTAAAATATATTTAATCAGTAAAACAAATGCTATGATTAAGCAAAGTTAATACAATTAAAATCTAGGTTTTAAAAACTAGCATGCAATTCTAACATTAAAAAATATTATGCACTACAAAAATTCTTTTGTCAAACTAAAATATGAAAATCAACATACCATAACAGTAATTAAAAAAAAAAGCTAACCCTAAGAAACAATGAAACTTTTCGAATATACTAACATGAACTTGTAATAAACAAACTTAATTATTTAGAATAGTAATGAAAAAGATTTATCATCTTAAATATCAAACAACTGCTATACTTTCCTAATGGATCATTGAGACCGATTTGCCCCAAGTAAAAAGCCTTCAAATGTAACACTAGCAATTTTAAGTAAAACCGTCAACATGTTAACAAAACAAAAAATTACTATGCATGCATTCCTTTTTAGGTTAATCTTAAACCTAAAAATATTTCATCTTTAATCTTTTTTTTTAAATAAAAAATAGTTCTGTTTTGAGTAATAAATCAATTACATATTAAAAACATTTCATCACTTTAAATTTCTTTTTACCTCAAATCATGAAAAAACATGCAATTGAAATAAATATTATTTAAAATTTAAACACATTGATTGTATATGTTAAGCTTATTTACAAAAAAAATAAATTAATTAATAAAAAAATAAAATATTCGCAGATTTAAAAGCACTATCAAATTCATGTTTAAAACTTAATAAAATATTATAAAATTAACGGTGGTTAAAAATTTTCAAGGAATAAAATTTAAACTTAACCAACTTTGTTACTTAACAGAACACCTCCAGAAAAATTTTTAACTTCTCACTTACTATATTTAGAAAGAAAGTAACAGAACATCAAAATTAAAAGCCTTTTCATTACTTCAGTCCACATATATGGACTTTCACTTCTTAGCTTCTAAACACATGTTAAAAGAAAAATTTATAGTTTTACTCTCACTGTAACATTTTTGGACATTTAGCATTCTAGGGTTTCTAACAGATGCAGAATATACAAGTTATTTAAATAGAATTACACATAAACAGAAGTGACTTTCGAAAAATGCAATTAAACTTATGAGTCAAAAAACATAATTTTAGATATTATATAATTATTCTGAAAATATATATATATATATATATTTTTTTACTTGATAGTTGTGTGATCTGCATAAAACTTTATAATTTTAATTTACTTAATATTTAAAAATAATGATAGCATAGCAGTCAAATGAAATCTCACAGTATTATGGGTATTCAATTTTATATCTATTTAGAATGCTTTTATATGTATTCTAATTATTAGTTTTATATTGCTACATACAAACATTATAACTTTTTTTTCTTGGCGATAAAATATTTTTTTAGGATTAGGATTATAAATTTTTTTTTATAATTAATGTTAAATTCTTTTCAATAATTTATTTTGCATGGTTTGCATAATTAAAATAGTTTTGATACTGAGATTTGATTTAGTATGAGATAGTATTTAGATAAAACTTTGTATTTTTTAAAATGCATTTATTTTCTAAATAATTATTACATTTATTTCTTGTATTTAAATGAATTGTATTGTACGTAGTATACCATAATATAACAATATGCATGTCTGTTCCTACAATAGAGGTGCATTTTAACATTTGAAATATTAAAATTTTTTTACTTAAAGTTAAAACCTGAGGTATAAGTGTTACTAAAATTAATAGCCCCTGGCAGTACAATTCATATTTTGTTTATCTTATGACTTATGACAGTAAAATAAAAATTCGGAACTGTAAAATATTTGTTTACTATATCCAGTAGTTCACTGCTTCCAGTAGTGAAGAGGACAATACACCAAAGAGATAAGAAAGGAGAAAGCAAAAGTTAACTGCATTTACTGCTATATACAAACTTACTTTGACATATCTTCAAATATATATACAAACACATATTTCAAGTTATTGATATGTCATTGTTAATATATTCAATACAGCAATTGTTGTTAATAAAACTCCTTAAAAAACTAAATCACATATTTTTTGTGACAAATTCGATATTTAAAATAATAGATCTCTTGTATAATGTCAGAATAATAGCACCACTGCACACTGCAAAAAGAGGGTAATATAGTAATTATAAAAAAATAAATCAATATTTAAACATAAACTTCTAAGAAAGCTACATATTTTTCAAACTAACTCTTCTTCTCAAAAAATGGCCAAAATTTACAACAATAAAAGCTTTATCTTTTAGTTTTTACTTGTATAAATGTTTTCAAAAATATCTCACCATAAAAGAGAAAGACAAGTTATGATATCAACTAAACTAAACTCAGTGGCACTACAGACCATAGGCCTACTGTGCCCATCATGATATCAACTACATCACTCAACTTTTCTCTTATAAAAATCACACCTTGGTACTAGCTACTTCACATTAAATTGTTCAAATTGTAACATAAACTTAACATAATTCACAGTGAAAAAGATTCCAAAATAAAAATATGTAATGAGATAAAACAGTGAAATAAAATGTAAAAATATCTACATGAAACAATATTTTAAATGCTGATGTTAAACCAAAATTGCACTAATCAGCAAGCTAACAAACCAAAAAGATAACATTTACTCACTATCGAAAAATGAACAAACAAAACAATTTAATTAAACTACTTAAATGTATAACAAAATTTGACAATTAATCAATAATAAAACTATGCGTTCAAAATAACAGCTTTATCTAGCACTTTATACATTTCTAAAATAATGAGAGTAATTGAAAAGCATAAATAATATGTTTTTCAGTAAACACTTTTATAGAAACAAAATTTAAACAAAAAATGCTCTTATGTATGGCATGCAATGGTAATTGTCATCTTCATGACTGAAACTTCTTCAATTTGTTTT
This sequence comes from Parasteatoda lunata, assembly GCA_949128135.1. NCBI lineage: Eukaryota > Metazoa > Arthropoda > Arachnida > Araneae > Theridiidae > Parasteatoda > Parasteatoda lunata. The sequence continues at coordinate 9,394,266 of OX421981.1, read as the reverse complement.
TTAACATATCATTTTCCGCCTTAAGACGCATAACATCTTCTTTTAATGAGGTGTTTTCTTTCTCCAAATAAGAAGCCCTCAGAACAATCTGATTTTCCTTGACACGTCGTGCTTCACGCGAACGTTTTGCAGCTATATTGTTCTTATGTCTCCGAGCCCAATACTTTTCATCTTTCAAATTATCTGGAACAAAATTCTTACGGGACTTTTTAACAATAGGCTGTGGTTTCAAATCGTCTTCAGGAAATACAGCACAAGTTGGATCGTAGTGCTTGTGGCCAGGGGGTGTAGCTAAGGCCAAATCAGAAGGTGAAAATTTAACTTCAACAGAGTTACTAGCTTCTTCATCCGAAAAATCTTGCATGGATTGCATGGATGAAGTTTTCATGGTTGCACTAGTAGTAGATCCTTGATGAGGCGAGTCAGGAGCTGAAGAGGAAATAAAAATTAAGTTTAGAAAAACCTAAAACTTAAAAGAAATTTATCATCCAGCCTACATTATTTAAAATTAGTTTTAAAATAGTAACAGTGTCATGATGTTAATCAGCATGAATTGTTTTAATTATATTTTATTAAGTAGGATCGTTAATCAAAAAAGATATATAAAATGGGGTTACTACGTAGATTTAAAAAAATTGTCATTTAATTGTGTTTCTTTTGCTGCCCGTGATGAAAAGGAATGCATAATCTATGGCCTGCCCGCAGGTTAAAAGTGGAGCCTGAACTCTCTAAAATATTAACCCCTTAACGCAGTTTTTTTTTTTTTAAAAAAAAGCGGCCAAAAAAAATCACTTTTTTATGTAAAAAATTTATTCTGCTCTTGGTTCAACTTTTCTTTTGGTGGACAATTTTGATATACTGTGCTTTTGTTCCATGGAAAAAGGCTATATTTTATTCTTGAATAAATAACTGTTATAGCTTACAATCCTATGTAAATGATAAATATCAATAAAACGACTTTTTTCCTTAGCTTTCACATTATTATTTTCAATTCTCGGTTACATTTGAGTGTGAAAAATTATAGCAGCATAAAATACAACGGCTCTCGAATTATCTCGAGTGTGCACAGTTTGGTCTGTGTAGCACGCTCGAATTACCTCGAGCGCACAAGTTAAGGGGTTAATAAAAATATGTAAAGAAACTATAAAAAATATGAAAAAAAAGTAAAGTAAGTTACTGATTTATTTCTGTCTTTCTCAGAGTACCAGATTATAACCATTTAATTTTGCAAGTTCTGTTTATGGCAATGGCTCGGTCTCCTCAGCAATTTCTTATGAATTTTTGCAAGAGAGCGATTCCTTATTCGAAAAGTAAATATTAAAGCACATTATTTCAAGATTTTAATTCTGTTAATCTGATAGTACATCAGGAACAGTAAAAAAATTTTGTTTTCTTATTAAATAATAGTAAAAGTTAACTATGATAAAGGTGTTTTAGATTAAATATATTTATTTAATTTATATTATTTTTATTATGCGGAAAATTTAGTTATGAGCGTGTTATTTAAATTAGTAATTTTAATTAGAATATAAATACATCCTTAATTTTTTACGATGTTATTGCTGGCCCGAAACATAAAACTTCCTAATTTTTGTGGCCTGCTAACAAAAAATAGTTGCACATCCCCGATTTACAGTAATATTAATAAGTTGAATCAACATTATAATGAACATAATTTATTTACAATTAAAAACATTTATTAGGTTGTTCCAAAAGTTATTTCTATTTTTTAGTAAATATTTTATTTTTAGTTTGTTGATAAAAATAAAAGGTAAAAATGATTTTCTTATAAGCAATAATTATTATTGAATCATATATTGTCTATTTAGGTTCAATATTTTTTGCCATCTTTCTGGCAGTAGCATAACATACGCATAAATCTTTTGTTCTTTGTTGAAGTAAAAGTTTTATGGTCTAAAAACTTTTATAGAGACATAAGTCTTGTTACAGACAATCCATTTGTTACAGATCCCAATCCACTTCAAAAATGAATAATTTTCTTAATTTTTGAAACTGTCATGCTACTGCCACAAACAATCACAGAGAACTACCCAATGACTCAAATTTCTTTCCATAAGAACATGAGGAACACATGTGTCAACCTTTGAGATTATCCCTTATCTTTTAAAATTGTCATGAACGGTAGAATTTAATAAATTTATTCTCAACAATCTCACGAGTTGTTATTCATTGGTTTGCATCAATTGCCTTTATTGTATTTACATCAGCTTAAATTGGTGTGGGGCATCTTTGTGCATCTTAATCGAAATTTTACAAATCAGTTTTCTCACTGGTGTACTGCCAATTAGAGACCTAGCGAGTTATTGGCCACAATTTGGCATTCGGCCATTTTGCTGAATATTCGGTTGGCGGAATGTTCAATCAAATATTTGGCAAAGTATTTTCTTAGAAAAGCATTTTTCAACAAAGTATTTTTTTTAAAATTTGAATAGAATTAATAAAGAATAATCTAAAATCATGTTTTTTTACTATCAAGCTGATATGTTAGCAAAAAAAGGCACAAAAATAATCCAACAACCCAAATTCCAATAGATCCTTTCATTCCACGAAAATCTACATCAAAAATTTTATGTGGAAGAATTGGAAAGTGTCCCTTTCTTCGTGTATATCCCTGAAAAGTTGGGGGAACATTTTAGACCGGGGCATTTCCGACAGACCCCGTGAAAAGGCTGTGGCAGAATTTAGACCTGCGGTGGGTCATGATTGTCTTGTGCACCACCTCCACCGTAATGGTATTTTTACGAGTCCGAATTGCCCTCTCTGTAGGAAATTCGAAGTAATGGATAGGACGCACTCTATGGGATGTTCGGCTGTACACAGTATCTTCCAATTGCGGTAATGCTTTTTTTTCTAGGTTTGCAGCGTAAGGTAAGGGCCAATGAATGTCAACTTAAAAACTATATGTTGAAGGTAATCAGAAATATGTTTCCCAGGCCTACTACCAGGTATAAAACCACCATTTTTTTAAAAGAAAATCTGCGATTGGCACAAAGATATTGACAACCTACCAGAACAACCAACCATTTTTTTAGCAAATGAGTTCGAACGAAGTGAAAAAATATTGGAGTGCTAGGCATCTGCTAATGAGTCATTGAATTTTCTCTCTTATCTATTTCATTTGCATTCTTCTTGTTAAGAGTTTGTCAATTTCTGCCATTGGAAATAAAAATAAAAAAAAATTTTTTTACTATACATTATTAGAAATAGTTTTTACATGGCTTGCAAATTTACGTTCAGGAAAACAAATGGAAATGCAAAATTTGAAACTAGATAACTTTATACTGAACCATGAGTTTTGTACTGCTGATTTTTTAAATTATATTCAGGCAAGTTAATTTCATCGTTTTTCAACACTTTTTTTCAATAATTAAGAGCACTTTTTTTTTCTTTTCATTTTTGCTGTTTTTCAGATTTTATTATAGTGTGGCATTTTGGCAGATCATTTCTGATAAATTTTATTCCTTTATTGTCATTTTCTTCCAGCACAGTAAGGCAGATAACCAGTAATATAGAACACTGTGATTTTCAACATTTCAGTTATACTTTAAGAACTAAGAAATTTGTTTCCCCTTCCTTTTCTTTTTTAACTTTTGCTTTTATCCGTGTTTTTATAATGACATGGCAATTAAAATGGTTCAGTTCCTATTAAACTTTATCCTTTTTTCTTCACTTTTTCAGGAAAATACAGTAATTGGAAAACTGAGATGTTCAGCTTTAAAGTTTTTATTTGAGAATAAAGATCTATTCTCATTTTTTCTTTTTCACTATTGCATATATTTTGCTTCTATAGGCATTTTTACGTTAGTGCTGCATTTTTAAAAGCATTTAAATAACCTGTACTTTTTATTATTTTTTATGGATACTTTTTTCTGGAAAACATTTTTAGCATTTAAGTTTTGTTTTAAGAATTAAAAGGATTTATTTACGCATTTCTTTTTTTTAACTTTATAACTTCAGTTTTTTTCTTGTTTTATACAGCTGTTTGTCAGTTTTTTATCTATCTTAAATGTTTTTAATGGATGACTTATGTTTTTTTCATCCATTACTGATACCAACAATATAGCTAAACTTTGATTGATTTTCAGTAATTAATGACTAAAATTATTTATGCATAAAAAATAATATTTATTAATGATTTTTAAAAAAATTTTTGCTACTTAACAGATTTTTTCAGCCGAATATTCGGTATTCGACAAAATCACTATTTGTTTCTGCTACATCCCTACTGCTAATACATCTTCTCCATACACATCAGATAATGATTTTCTTACATGAACACCATTTTTACCTTACTGATAATGAAAAAGTAAAATATACTGAAATTCCTACTTTTAACTTTCCATTTTTGAAAAAGTACCAACAAAAAACTACTGCAGACCTACCAACCTTAGAAAATAAAAAAGCAGGAGACTCTTTCTGTATCACGACATAGCGCAATATTGAAAATTAAACCTGATTCACATTTCCTACAAGAAGTTTATTTCAAAATATATTATTTACATTACATAAAATAGACCACAATAAGTTTCTGACACTGACTAATAAAGATATGTGTTCTTACTAAAAAAAATTAAGGTTCTATAGAATTATATTAAAACACATCTTTTGATTTTTTAAAATTTAGGAAGAGGTTCAAAATTAACAAAATATGTCAATAATGAATACAATACTTTATAAATGTATAACTTATTTTTTTTAAACAGCTAATGTTTTAAAACTGCAGATGTTGCTGATTTAGCATTATTTAAAAAAACTGCCATCTATAGAAAGTGAAAAAACATTTTGCCTAATGGTATCCAAGATATATTTCCTCTCCGATTTTGCCATTTCATCGGTTATTGCTGTTGTTTTGGTTCACGCACACTGTAATTTTTAGCGATGTTGCTATCGGGGAAAATTTTTCTAAATATATGCCCAGTATGATCTGAAGCACATGTTGGGAAGGAAATTGCACAAATTGTTCTGTTTCCTCTATCATGTACTAAATAGAACACACCCTGAAGGCCTGAGGGCGAAAATTTGAGGTAAAAGCAGGAGAGTTGGCAGGTCTGCTACTGCATAGAATTTATAGAATTTTTCACACGTAAGTCTTGTTATATCAGCTGTCAAAATATAAAATTACTATGTGGCTAAAGTGTGAAGTTGGTTGTGAAAAAATATACTTATGTTCTCTGTTGGGGAAAAAACCGAATTACTTTCCCAACACACCAATGTCTTTGAATTTAAGATAAATAAAATAGATTGAGCTTATGATGAAAAACCTAGAGCAAATAATGTTGTACAATGGTGCTGTTCAGTATTTTAACAAACTGTACTTTAAAAAAATCCTTACACCAGTTTTTGTTACAGCCAAAAAAAGGCATTATATGGACGTTCTTGAATCATCTGACTTTGTCTAGTACAAGAAAAATCAAGTAAAAAGAAACGATCTCATTTCTTAAAAACATTTGACTTATAATAATTTGTTCAACGCTTGTTTTTAGGTTTAATTATAAATAATAGCAATATAATTAACAATAGAATTAATGAAAGAATTACTAACACTCTTAAAATTAATAATAATAGAAACAGTTGCATTTATTATCCATCCCTCTATATGAGTGAACTGCACAAAAAATGTCCACTTACAATATTTGTTTCCAACATACATTCAAATGTGATTGTTATTTTTGACACTACTACCCAAATATGAAAATTACAAAACATAATAAAAAATGCAGTGATGAATATTGAATGTAGCTTGAATCCAAATTAATAAATAACAGGTAAACAAATAACATATTTTTCATGTATAACATATTTGTGCTTCAATATCACCAAAGCATTACATAGCAAAACATATGCATTGGAGATGAGTGAGTACCATTTTTTCTAATACTTACAAACACCTGAAACTTAAATTACCAGGTACATATTAATCTTTATTTAAATTGAGTGAAAAAGTATTAAGTAAAATATCTATTGCTTCTTTCAAGACTTAAAGCCTATATTGAGGTTTTAAGCACACTTAAGCCTCACATACTTAGTACAAACCATCAGATCCCATCTCTAATGTGCATGCATAGTCAGTTAACTAGTTAAATTGTTATGTCTTGTTCTAAAACTAGATCTTAATAAGCAACATCAAGCTACACGCACATTTCTTAATAAACATTTAAATAGAATAAATACCAAACTTACTAGGCAAGGTCATGTTTGGTGTCATGTGATCTTTCAAATTTTGTTGCAAGTTGTTCTGATATATTGGTCTATCATCTGAGCATGGCTCTAAAAATGAATCAAGATCAATGTAATCTACTTTAGATTCATCCCATAAGTTAGGACCAAGAAAAGCAGCAGATGCATCAGGTACAATATCCAAGCAATCTTTATCATCTTTTCCAAGCTGAACCACTAAAATAAATATAAAACTTACAATATTACAAAAAATACATGACTTGAGATATAAAAAAATTTATCAGTATACAAAACCATATAAATAAATATTCATCACTTAAAAATAATTAGCTTTTTCTTGAGAAAAAGTTACAGAGCAAGCAAATACAAATAGCTTGAAACAAAAAGGTGCACTATGTAAATATCAACTAACAATTAGTTTTATGAAATACAAATAGAAAATTAACCAGGAAAGAGAAAAAATTTATAATAGATATTTTTCCTCAATAACTGTCATGTTATCGAATGTAAATAACAATTGGTGGTTTGAGAACTTTAAAAGTCTGAATGAAACTACTATGAAATAATAACCAGTGGTTAATGGACGTGTCCCGCAACATGCATATTTTCACTACAGACATTGGAATTGAGACCATATACTAATTGATAATTTTAGTTTCTAATAGCAATCCAAAAGCATATGGATATACTGCAGAACAGGGGTGCATAATGTGCATGATGGCTTGAAGGAGGTTCAGAGAAAATTGAAACAATCTTGTTCAATCAAAATTTCTGTCCTAATTAAACAAAATTGTTACAAAATTTTTAATTCTTCAACTATGTAAAAAAGGAAAAGGACTATTTTTTAATATGCTAAATAAAACACAATTAACTTTATATTGCAAAACCTTCATTAATGACTGCCTCTAAACAATGGCAACTTCCAATGAACAATTGTATGTTTATAATGCGGAATGTCTTCAATAGATTTTACATTACGGAGAACCTCTGAACAATGGTTACTGGTTGCTATTATGAATTTTGTAACAGGGTGTATCTTAGTCAACTTTTTATCTCTCGTCTGCAATTATTTTAATTGATCATTGCTCAACATATTTTCATTCATCAGTCATTTCATTCAAGCCATTAATAGTTTTTAAGCGTTCATAAAATATTCAATCATAGATTTGACAATTTAATTGTGTATTCTACAGATAAATTGCATCATTCAAGGATGGTCAGCAAGAACCACAGGAATCGTGTTCAAACATACATGATAATTCTTGATAATGGTAATTCTTGATTCGTCATTGGTCAGCTCTCAATTTAAACAGTTCATAGAAATTTATATATATGATATATAATATAATGATAAACTGTGACAAGATGGGATTGTTTTTACGGACTATTCTATACAAAACATTATATTTAAAATCTGATTCTGAAAAAGAAGAGAAACATTCAAGAGAACAATAGACAGTCCTCTTATATTGCTACATGACTGGAGACTTAAAAAAAAAAAAATTAAAAAAAACTTTTGTCAATAAAAAAGTAGTCAAACCCTGCACTTTCAAAAACAGATTTAAATAAACTTCTCGTCTACTGGCAAAGTGTTGGATGACACAGTCGATTATGAGAGTGGCTTTTGTAAGTATGAAAATTTTTAAAAAAAACATTCTTTTTAACTATAATGCTATCATCAAACCGATAAAACATTCAGTAATGTAAAAATTGTGTTTCTACCACCAAACACTACAGCCTACTGTCAAGCACTGTATCAGGGTATATTAGGGGCATTTTAGCAACAATACAGGAAGTCAGAATCTGCATCTGTAGTTGAATGAACTAAATCGTTAATTGTCTCTTGGATGTAATGAACTGGATTAGTATCAGTGGCATACATAAATGGGGGGGGGGGGAGGCAAAACACAAACAGTCTTGCGAAACATGGTTTTTAAAAAAGATCAGTTAATTATTTTCTTTTTCAGTTTTCTAGTAGTTTGTTTATATGGAAAATGAATGAAATTATGATTATAACTTCAGGCATAGAATTCCAGCTGAAATTTGGGCATTATATCTAGTCTGAAAAGTGCTGATTTACTGATGAAAAATTATTTTTTGAGATAAATCATCTAGTGGTCAGATTACGATTGAAGCTTGTATTTAAAGCAGGCACAAATTGAGATTTGAGAAATCCAGCAAGTAGGAAAGTGGTTGGAATTTTTATTGATGATAAATTTCCTATGAGGATAAATTTTTCTTGTAACCGTCAGAAAACAATTGAAACTTAAGTCATCCAGCACAAAGCTTCAGTCAAAATTTGATTGCATTAACTAGTCTCAGGGATGAGATTGGCCAAAAGGCAAAAAAGCTGAATTTTCACGAGAGTAAATCTTACATGCATGCAATCATTTAATAATAAAATCCACACAATTTAAGATAATAGATAACTGTTGATATAAAATTAATTGTGAACTAATTTATTAATATATGAATAATTACATCGACACTTAACATTATGTAAAAAGTAAAATTACAAATGGAAAAAAATAAAGCTGGAAATTATTATTTTCTTCAGTCACAAAGGAGTCAATTATTACTGCCTAGTTTAGCACACTAAACGACTGAGAACATACATTAACATTTCATTTTTTTGATAAATACTATTATGTGATTTATAGTAAAAATATCAGTAACATATTCTCATCCAGTTTCCCTGATGTTGTAATGCCTATATATACACTAATAATCGTCAATAGAACAACTGCCACATTTATAGTAACAAATTCAAGAAAAAAAATTTACTTCTTATAAGAATTGCGATAAAGAATTTTAAAATTGCATGAATATCAATCACAATATTGTATTTTGAAATCACGTGAATATGGAACTTTATATTGGATTTCAAAAATGTGAAAATAAAAATTATGATGCCTAATTTTTAGATTGCGTAAATACGAATCACGATGCATATTTTCTAAATCCCGTGAATACCAATTCAAAGCATAATTTTTAAATCACGTATAAATACGAAAATGAATGTTTGATATTTCAATCGCATAAACGTATCACGACATTGGATTTTAAACACGCATGAATACGAATCACTACATAGGATTTTAAAAACATGTAAATACGAATTTGCTACACAGGATTTTTAAAAAAAACGAGTAAATACAAATAGTGATATTAGATTTTTAAACCTCGTAAATAAAAATTGCAATGCAAGATATTGAAATTGCATGAATAAGAATCGCAACGCACAACTTTTAAATCAGGTAAATGAGAAAATCGATGTTTGACATTAAAATGCAGCAACGTCTGAATTACAAAAATATGAGCTATCTGGCGGGCAGGTAAAAATGTGAAAAATCTTATTTTTTGCACATTAAAATGGAGAAAATAGCTAGAATTATTAAAAATGTGGAAGGGTTGGCAGTTACATAGTTTGAATTTTCTGTTTATCTTTGAAAATCAGAAAGAAATATAATTATTTCATTTCAGTGGCTGAATTTTCAGAAAATGTGGAATATTTATAAAAAAACTGAAATTTTTAGAGAACCAGAGTTTTTGATAAGGGTGAAATTCGAGAGACAAAAGCGAAAATCCGTTAAAAAGGAGAAAAATCTCATCCTCAGAAAATCATCATCAGTCTCAGAAAAGTCATACTTTTGACCAGTGGCATGCCAGCCGGGAGAGGGGCAGTCGTCACCTCTCAAATTTAAGTGATGGAACAAACAATGAAGAATCAAATAAAATTGGATATTTTGGAGGGAAAAAAAAATTTTTTTTTTTCAATTTTAAAGCTTTTGTTTTTAATAGAAAACTTTATATTCTTCTGAAATTTAAGGGTGAGGTGAATAATATGTTTTGGCTCTTCAGATATTTATTCAGATATTAGACAGCAGATTTTAAGCTTCAGGCATTTCCCAAGACAAAGTCAAGTAAAATTGGTAATTTTAAAGCAAAAAGAGATAATCATTCTCAACTTTAAAAGCTACTCTCAAAATAAGAAACTTTATTTTGTTCTTAATTTAAATTTAAGGGGCAAATGTGCTTTTCCACTTTTAGTAAAATAACGTCAAATTAGAATATATATATTTGACTCTATTTTCCCGGTAGAAAACTTCATTTTCTTCTGATACTGTAACAAACATTTAAGGAACAAAGTGCTTCGCCCCTTTTGAAATTTTAACGTACCCAAAAATAAAGTTAAGTAAAATTGGTAATGAATAAAATTAACTTTGAAGCTATTTTCAAAATAAAAAGAATTTTTTTTTAAAAAAAGGGGGGAATGTGATTTGCCCATTCTTAAATTTAGACATTTGCGAAAATAAAGTCGAAGTAAAATTGGCAATTTCAGAAGAAAAAAGAACTTTTTTTTCTTTCAGTTTGAAGCTATTTTTTAAATAGAAAACTTTATCTTCTTCTATAATTAAAGTAAGGGGGCAAAAAATATAATTCGCCCTTTCTGAAATCAAGATATTCTTGAAAATAAAATAAAATTGGATATTTTAACAGAAATGTTTGTTTTGTTTTTTTTCCAATTTAAAAGGTCTTTTTACCAAATACAGTGGTACCTCGAGATATGAGTGCCCTATCAAACGAGTTATTTGAGATACGAGCGGACGAAGTTTTATTTTGAGATACGAGGAACGGCCAATTTGCAAGCCCTTCTCCTCCTTGACAATGCTCCTGCTCACCCACCGAACCTCGAACATGACATCCTCGAAGAATGTGCTGTTGCCTGAGTCTGTAGCTTCAAAGGATTCGAACCCGAAATGCCAGTGGTGGAGGAGATTGTATCTGCGGGAAAATCCATGGACCTGGTGATGGGTGAGAGAGACGTGAACGAGCTCGCCGAGGAGCACTCTCAGGAACTGACGACTGAGGAATTACAAGAGTCACAGTAGCATTCGCGGGTTCTGCAAGAAATTGGTTTCGAGGAAGAGCCAGAGGTGGAGGAGGTTATATCGACAAGCGAGATAAAAGAGTTCTTGGGAATGTGGGAGAGAATTTCACAGTTCGTGGAAAAGAAACACCCTGAAAAAGTTGCAATTTGTCGTACATCGGAGCTATTTAATGACACTTGCCTAACTCACTTCTGCAGCATTCTGAAAAGGAGGAAGAAACAAACACCTAGGACAGTTTTTTTTTTTAATCCGGCTAAAAAAGCCCGATGTAAGTTGCATTTAAGTGACCAAAATACAAATATGAATGTACACTTTATAAAACCAGTTTTTTCTTGCTTTATATTCTTTTATTATGTTTTTATACAATATTTTATACAATATTATATACTTATTCAAAAACACGTAACAAAAATGATTGGAGGTAGCATTTTTGGGGCAGGAACGGATTAATGGCATTTCAATTAATTTCAATGGGGAAAATTGCTTTGAGATACGAGCAAGGTTACGGAACGAATTAAACTCGTATCTCGAGGTATCACTGTACAAAACTTGATATTGCTAAGAAATTTAAGTGTGGGTGAATGTTGTTTGTTACCACAGCGTAACAACTTGCAACTTTTCATATTCTTCGCTTACTAAATTAAATAAAATAGCTAAAATATTTTTATGTTATTGTATATTTTACAATAAATTTTTTTCTTTTCCACTATTCCAGTCATTTGAGTAGTTTACACTATTTATGGAAAGAAAAAATTTTATTATATTCATGTAATATGACCGATTTATTAAAAATAAAAGAAAAAAATAAAACAGTACAAAAATTTTTTATTATCACATCACACAATTTATAATTATAAGAATTATAAATAAAATAAAAAATAATACATTACTAAAATTAAAATAAAGGTACTGAAAGACTAGCAGAAATGTACCAAAAAGTCGTAACTGCGGTGTATTTAAGCTCCACTAGACCCTTGTTACGTTTTTGTATTTTTTTTTGTCCTCAACTGAAATGGATTTTAACCATTTGAATTTTACCCCATAACGGAAAACGATCAGACCAATAGCAATAATTTTAGTTTAGTCCACAAATCAGTATGCAATTTTTTTTTAAAGAAAAGTTTTGTGATGCTTTATAGCAGATTGGTACATAACAAAATCTTCATGTAATTGTTTTAATTTTATTTGTGGAGAGTGGTTTTACTTTTCACTCTGAGTTATGTGTATATATGTAGACGTTAACTTGGAATGGGCAGAGGGCCTTATGATTTTAGAGAGTGAAGAGCTCTCGGAGTGTTATCTGTTATTTTGATTGTCCATGCATCTTTGTATCTGTGTCTTCCTTATTAAATGTGTTTGTGAACATTTGCTACTTGTTTTCCTTTTGTATGGACCTGCTATGTAAACATTGGGTAGATGTTAACCCATTAAGATAAATGTGGAACTGGCCGCACACAACATATTAAATGTAACTCACTTGATTCAGAAGCTAAACTTTTTATCTCTAAAATATCTTTTAAATTACAAGAGAAAAAAGGTGTTAATTTATTAAAATTTTAATTGAAGGAATGAATTAACAACAAATGTGTCTTTCATAATAAATTAAAATCTTATAAATAAAAATAAACAATCAGTTTAAAACGATCACCATCATCTGTTATACTAGAGGTGCACAACTTTTTTGAATGAAGGGCCACTTGCACAGCAAGTAGATTAATGAAGGGCCACACGCATATTTATAGTCATGTTAGCGGCAAATATGATAATTTTTATCTAAACATTAGTGTTCTAAGCCCCAAATATTTTTATCAGTAAACTAAAGATATTTGCAAAAAATTAAATACTTATAACGTTTAAATAAAAAACAAATTAAAAGAAATTTTTTATTGCTTTCAGAAATTCCTGCGGTTCACAGGTTGTGCACCCTTATGTTATACAATAAGAGAAATATAGGATTTCTACTTCCAAAAAGAGGTGAAAATCGACACAAGAATTTCAAAGGAAAAATTCCCACCTAGCAAGCCGAGCGATTAAAAATTAGCCACAGTTATCTGAACCTCCTTGTAAAGGATGAAAAAAGTTGCTTTCCTCTCCTACTCGAAGGTAGAAAGTTACTTTTGTTTTGAAAGTAATGTTATAAATAGTAATAATGATAAAAAGCTTTGACTAACATTTTTACAGACCGAAAAATTAATAGTATTTTCTTGCTTTTTTTCAGAATGACAGTTACAATTCTTATATTAGAAAAAATCTATTTCCTTAAGTATAATAAACTAGCCATAGACATTACATGTTATAAACTGAATCCAAGAGTTCTGAGGTTCAAAACTTTTCTCTTGGAAATCACGACAGCAACCTTTTCTATAGGAGTCGGATTGCCTCTCTCTAATATTAGTACACCATAGGTATAATTCGGGGGATATTTCTGTATCGTGATCTACCAAGTCAACTACAGTAGCTATGGCTTTAAATTGATATTAAAGGAAAATTTTTTTAAAAAATAAACATGTCGATGTTTGCCCAGGGATGGCTACAAGGTATACCCCTCAAGTTAGTCCCTTTCTGCAATGTTTTTTTTAGTTTCTGATCTATGGCAGAATAATCGCCAAATCTTGGCAATTTCCACGCAGCGGCACGCGAGAAACTAAAAAAAAAAAAAAAAAAACATCACAGAAAGGGACCAACTCTAAATGTATGACTGATAGCCACCCCCTAGCAAACATCTACATGTTTTTTGAAAAAAGAAATTCTAGTTTAAAATCTATTTGGCACCTTGGCGATTGTAATTGGCGCAACAGATAACGATACGGAAATATCGAACTAAGCATATTAGATTCTGTAGATTAACATTAGATATCTTTAATGGAGTTCGATCACAACAAACAAACAGCAATGGCTATAAATTCAAACATGAAATATAATATCATGCCAAGCAAGAAATCATTGTACTTAAAAACTTCGCTGATAGCTGATGGATTTTTGTTTAAAATGATATTTTATCTCGTAATATTTTACTTCAATTTCTACATCAAATACATGCTTGTATTTATATGCTAAGTAAATAAGTATCGTACCTTGCAGTGGGTTTGACATGTCTCTACATTCTTGCAAATAATTCTGCAGAGTCATTCGACTAACATTCATATCATACTCCATTTTGACAATATTTAACTAAAGAATAACTTTGTTTTTAGAAAACTAGCAAAACAGAGATATACGCAGTTGTCACCGCTGGATAGGTCATAAACAATTTTTTTTTTCTAAATATCAATACGAGTGAAATCACATGTCAAACGCAACTCAATATAAAAAAGTTGAAGTTAATTCTCAGAAGATGCAGACTAACTGCGTCATCTTTGCGCTCGAAATGAGCTACAGGTGGCGCAAAACAGACCATTCTACCTATGGCAACATTTCACATGTTTTCACCATAAACATGTGCATAGTCATAGGAAGTGCATTAGTTTATCTCTTGATTTTCAAATAGATAATAAACTTTTAAAATAGGAAATTATATGGGGCTCTAAACTCGCAACCATCGAACGAGCTAGGTATTGAAGAATGACGTAACGCTTCAACACCTAGGGAAAACCTGTAATCTCGCGTTTTCGAACGGGCATCGAATGTCTTTCACCTAACAATTTTTGCTAGTGAAAGTGATTCGAACTTTGGAATAGGATGTCGGATGTGTTTAATGCTTGGATTAAATTAGATTTCCGATTTCAAAGATAATTTTTCCCCGGATATTTTATGAATTCTTATAATCATTTACCTTGATTGTTTATGAATATATTTCAGACATAATTTTTTCTGCCGCAAATTTATTGTTTCATATAATAAATTGATTAAATAATTAGTTTCTTACACAATTTATAATAAAATCTATAATAATCTTGCACAACTTTAAATAAAACGTGAACATTTGTTTTCTCCAAATTTTTGTATGTTATTGGCCATAATATGATTAGAATAATTATTGCAGAGTTTTTATTAACTTTTATTTTACCTACCTTGTAATATTTTCAAAATATTTCGAGAAAAAAACACTTCATAATTTAAAGAAAAACTTGTTTTTTAATAAAATTTAGCTTTTTTTTTCTTTAAAAAAAATTGGAGAGTTATAACTGAGATTAGTACATAATAAATAAATAAAATTACTGTAATAACTATATCGTATATAACATAAATAAGAATTCCTATAAATTGTATACTTATTTTTCATCATCTGTACAATTTTCTGTAAGATATCTGCAAAAACGGAAGCTTTTACAATATAATCTTTTACGTAGTTATATAAAATAGTTGATTACATTTAATCCATAATTAAGAAGCTTAATTTTTATCTATTTTATTTAATTTTCTGTTCTCCTTGCGAATCTTGCATATGTGAAAGAAGAAGACTAAACCGAAATAAACTGGATAACTTTTTAAAAAAAAGAAAAAAAATTATGTGGTATTTTAGGAATGAAATTTCTTAAGAATATCATTTTATAATTTCCAAAAACCCAATTCCAAATTTGTATTGTATTGGTTAAAAAAAAAAGCTTGAATAAGAAAAACTTTTTAGTTAGTATTTCTTTATCTGTTGTTTGGCATTAGAACTTTTAAAAATACTCATTTTTAAAGCAAATGTTGAATTACAAATTTTAGGTAGAAAAAGAAACTTCAGCCTAGTTCTTTTCTCTGTTATGAGATTATTCATGAAATATAAGCTAAGTTATTCTAAAGATAATAGGTTATATTCATTTGTTATGATTAAACTATCTAGATAGCAAAATAAGGTTTATTTTCACTCAACAAAAAACTTTTAATGTAAACCTAAAAAAATTTGTAATACGTTTTACGTGTAAACTTTCTAACCTTAAAACGAGATCTGTGACAATTTGCTCTATTCTACGCACATTACCCTAATCCAAAACCTTGAAAAACAACCTTCTGTATAAAAACCATAAATTGAGGTTGACTTAGGGTCTTCAAGCGTGAAAAAATCCTTTAATAAAGATAGTCTCAAGGTAAAAATAATCTTAAATCTAGGTAACTATATGGTTTCTTTTCGCAAAGTCTTGTATGCTCAGCTAAAATTCACCTTGTCATGAAATTTTTATGCAATTCGATAGTATCGCTAGTGTAACGTCAACTAAAGCGTCATAAGGGACCTAAGTGAGAATACTTTTTAAAAAAGCCTTGAAAAATAATTTTTAATCCTTTTCAGAAGAAATGTTTGAAACTGCAATATTTTTGCTTTATTGAAAAAAGGTTTTTATTAACAAACATTTTCGTGACAAAAAAAAAAAAAATCCGACACAAGGTTGCAGTAAGGCTACTTTCTCTCTGGGTAGCATTATTTTTGGATTGATTCAAGTAATATTTCAGATTATCCCAATGAATGCGATTAATTCTACTTTAAAAAGTTTTTGACGAACTTATACTGTAAATGAAAAAAAAAGAAAATTCGTTCGAAGGATTTTTGCATAATTCATTTGCATACATAATTATAGATTGTAGTACAAAAGAAAAAATAAATAAAAACAATTGAAAGTATTTTGTAATTGAAAAGTTCTTTAATTATTAAAACTATTGCAAATATTTTCATAGTATTTAACTACTAATACGAATTTGTAGTATACAAAATTACGACCCAGATAGCAAAATAAAGTTTATTTACAGTAAGCAAAAACTTTTTAATATAAACCTAAAAAGGTTTGCAATGCGGATTACGTGTAAACCTTCTAACCTTAAAACGAGATCTGAGACAATCCGCTCTATTCTACGCACATTACCCTCATACAAAACCTTGGAAAACAATCTTTTATATATAAAAACCTTAAATAGAGATTGACTTAGGGTTTTCAAGCGTGAAGAAAACCTTTAATAAAGCTAGTCTCAAGGTGAAAATAATCCTAATTCTAGGTAATTATAAGTTGTTGTTTTTTTTCTCTCGCAAAGTCAGTGTGCATGCTCAGCTTAACCCCACCTTGTCGTGAAATTTTAATGGACAATGCAATTTGATCCTATCGCTAGTGATGTCAGCTAAAGCGTTATTATGGACCTAAGTGACGATACCTTTTGGTAAAGGTTTAAAAAAATAATTTTTAGGATGAAAGGTTTCAAACTGAAATATTTTTGCTTTATTGAAAAAAGGTTTTTAGAACAAACATTTTCGTGACAATAAAAAGAGAATTCCGCCACAAGGTTGACGTAAGGTTACATGCTTTCTGGGAAATAACACTTATGGCTAGAGCGAAAACATAGAAATTGTATAACTAACAATTTTAACATGAAATATTTAAATAAAAAATAACGTGCGACTACTTGGCACGCTTGTCTTCTGAGTTGGGTAGAATATAAGAGGGTAATAGAAAGAATGGGATATGAAGAACGGAAACTCTTTCAATATAATCGTTTTCGAATTATTATGAAGTTGCTGGTAAATTTAGATGCATAATTAAAAAACCTTTTATTTTCCTGTTCATCTTTTGAAATAGCGAAAATCTCCCCTTTTATTTTCTAAGACGAAAAGATATTTTTACCCTTATATCTACAATACTAAAATATATTCCACAATTTACTTTTTGGAAAATTATGTATTATTTTGGGAATAAAATTTTTTAAGATTAATTTATTTGTTAAGATATAAAAAATTTCTAAAATCACATTTTTTAGAATTTTTTTTGTTAGAAATAGCATTATAAAAGAGTGCTTGAATAAGAAAAACATTTTAGTTATTTCTTAATCTCATGTTGGACATTTGACCTTTTTAAAATACTTATTTTTTATAAAATGGTAAATTACAAATTTTAGAAAGAAAAAAAATTGAGCATAATTTTTTCCTCTGTTTTGAGATTCTCTATTAAATATCAGCTAAGATATTATAAAGATATTCACTTATATTCATTTGTTATTATTAAACTAGCTTTATTTGTTTTTATTCAAACAATATTAATCTTTAGATCATCATAATGTATGCGATTAATTCTACTTAAAAAAGTTTTTAACGAATTTATGCGACGTGTAAAAAAAAAAAAATTCTTTTGAATTACTTTTGCATAATTCATTTGCACACAGAATGGTAAATCATAAACAAAAAAATATCCTGCGTCAATCAGAAAAACAATTGAGAGAATTTTTTGTTATTAAAAATGTATTCAATGAAAACTAATTAAAGATATCTGCATCGTGTTAAACTACTAACACGATTTTGTAATAAAATATAATCGCGAATAATCCTTATGGCTAGACCGACAGCAATTAAATTGTATAACTAAAAGTTCTACCTCCCAAAAGTTCTAACAAAGTTCTTACGACTTGGCACCCTTGTCTTCTGAGTTGAGTTGAACATAAGAGCGTAATAAAAAGATCGGAATATAAAGAAGGGAAACGTTTTCAATAAAATTGTTTTGAATTATTATAAAGTTGCTGATAAATTTAGATGCATAATAAAGAAACCTTTTGTATTATTATTTATTTTCTTAATTTTTATACCCCCCCCCCTTAATTTTTCAGTTCTAAATATTCCAAGAAAAAAAGATATTTTTAATCTCATAACTATAATATTGAAATATACTCGAAAATTTGTTTTTTAAAAATTTTGTAATATTTTGAGAATAAAATTCGTTAAAATTAACATTAAAATATTTCTAAAATCAAGTTATTTTAAAAATTTTGTCAGAAATTGTATTAAAAAAATGCTTTTCTAAAAAACACTTTTTAATTATTTCTTAAGCTTTTGTCTGACATTTGAATTTTTGAAAATACTTATTGTTAGTACATATTACAAATTTTTGGCAGAAAAAAAATCAAGCATAATTTTTTTCCCTGTTCTGATATTTTTTTTTTAATATTAGCTAAATATTAATAATTAGCTAAGTATTATTAATTTTTAAATATTAACTAATATATATTTTTACTCATTAGTTATTAATATACTAGAGTTTTTTTTTTTTTTTTTTTTGGTTTTATTTAAATAACATTTTAGGTTATCCTGATATTATAATTTAAAAAGTCTTTTACAAATTTATGAAGCACTTAAAAAAATATTTTTCCGAATGATTTTTTCATAATTTATTTACATACACAATGGTACATGATAAGGCAAAAAATAAAATCTAGCATCAAATATAAAAACAAGTGAGGATATTTTGAAATTGAAAATTTGTTTAATTGAAAGTATTAAAAATATTTGTATCGAGTTAAACTTCAAACAAGAATTTGTAATATAAAAAAATACTAATTACCCTTATGGCTAGAACGAAATTGTATAACTAAAAGGTCTAACAGGAAATTCTTAAATAAAGTACGACTTCTTGGCATCCTTGTCTTCTGAATTGAGTTTAATGTAAGAGGGTAATAAAAGGCAAAAAAATAATTGCAGAAATTTTTTTTCCAAATCTAGTTCAATATAACACAACGATTGAAAATACTATTTTCTAAAAAGAGATAAATTATTAAATCTTAAAAAAAAAAATTACATTGTTTGTGTTTGTGAATTGTAATTTATTATAAAAAATATTATAAAAAAATATTTTAAAAGAGAAGAAAACAATGTTTTTTATTTGAAAAACTAACGATTAATTTTGCTTATTAAAATGTATATGCTTGCAATTGCGAGAAAGAAAAAAAAAGAAAAGAAAAGTATTAGCAAACAAGAAATAGAAAAATTGAAAAATCAGTTTTTTTTAATTGTAATGCAATATTTTTTTTTTTGATTATTTTAATTAACAATTATTTAAAAAATGCTAGTTTAAAGTTTATTTCACGCAATCTACCTATTTATTAAAACTTATTTATTGCACGTTATTTTGATATTTATTGTGCCTTTAAAACTAAAAGGTTTTAGTGGTATAAGCTAAGCATTTTATCAATTGCAAATATAAAATAAAATAATTATAAATAATAGAAAATAAAATAATCATAAATATAATAAAATTTTTACAAATAATAAAATAAATATAAAAAAGAAAGTTATGAAATTTTGACAAATTAAATAACCCTCGTTTAACATTAGTTCGTTAAATCTAAAAGCACTTGATAATATATTTATAATTTCATAAGTTTCATAATCTAATGATGAAATTTCTGGATGAATCAATTACACTTATTTAAAAAAATATTCAAAGTATGATTTTTAGAAAAGGTCATAAATAAAGATGCATTTGATTTGTAATCTGTTGTTATTTTTTATTTTAAGAACATTTCTTTTTTTCTCTAACTGTTATTAAATATAGTTTTAAGTGAATCAAATCATTTATAATAAATACAATAATGCAAACAAATTTAATACAAATACTACACATTAAATTCTTGGCGAAAGATCAAAGATTAAAATAAATAGATATTTTATTTTAGACAACGTAATTGTCAATATGAAAGAAGAATTCATCCCCTTTCAAAAACAATGCTGTGAAAGTGTGAAAGAGGTCAAGAGGCAAGTTTTTCGCATGTAAATATTTTCAACCAATCAGATTGTCATTCCCATGATACTCGAGTAAGAATGGACCTGTATCTATTCGACTGCGTTGGAATTTCAGCATGCTCCAATTGTATAAGCGAAATGCTGTGTCAAATGCATATGGGGATGCTTAGTAAGTATTCACCTTATCTGTAGGCGGAGCTTATTTTCGCTTGCAGACGTTATGGTTCGCATAAACTTCCGGAGCAACCGGAACTTATTTCCTTTCTAATGTTTTTACTTAAGCTGATTCAATCATCGCTGATTAATATGAAAAATTCATTTTTGGGAAAAATACATAAAAGTTATATAAAGGTTCTTCGAATACATAAAAAATACATAAAAGTTAAAAAAGAAATAAAGGTTTTTTGAAGTGTGTTTGCTTTTTTAAAGTCTCTAAATAACTCAATACGCAAACATTACCTGGAATTATTACAGAATAAAGCTCTACACTATTTTTTTTTACATGGGCTATATTTGTTTCTACTCAGTGATGAAGCCAAGGGCCCATGTTATCCCTCTCCTGAAATTTTGAGTTTAAAAAAATATATATAATCTCAACAAAAAGAACTTTTCTGTATATATTTCTTAAAATGTTTCCAAAAATAATTTTTTACCTAATATATACAGTATTCTTATTCTTTAAATTTCAAGATTTCATCAAGCGTAATTTAAAATAAAATTGCTACTTTCCCATAATGTAATGTAAAATTTAAGGTTATTATAGCTAAATAGAGAAACATAACTTTTAACACTAAATAATTAAGATTCGTGTGTGCTTTGACATATAAAAAATAAAGTTACTTTAAACCAGAGGTGGCATTTTGTGTGGCACACAAACTCAATTTGAATTGGAAAAAAAATATTTAAAAAAAAAATTTTATGTAAAAGAATTAGTTAAAATTGAAACAATACAAAAATCAGATTAGTGTTTGTATCCTTGTAAGTTTTCTCCTTATTATTTGTAATTGTAAAATTGTTTCATTAAAAAAAATAATTAAATGTAATTTTCTGTTTATTATTTTCTTGCTCATTTAAATATATAAAAATGATGAGCAAAAAATTGTGATTGGTTAAATGTTAGCTATTGTTTAAATTTCACTAGAAACAATTCAATTTTTCAAGATTTTGAAGAAAGATAGCATCTGTGATATTTGCTAATTTAGCAAATATCACAGCAATATATATTTAGCAAATATCAATTACTAATAAAGCTTTATTTTATCGAGAAAAAAAGTTACTGTACGTGTAATAATTCAATGAACAACATTAATACAGTAGCACTTATTGAGTTGACATAAAATTTATATTAATAATTGCCATGTTCAAGATTTTTTACACTAAAAGTGGTGCACAAGATGCTCAGTTTTAACCAGCCCTGCTGTTGAGTGCGAAGTTTGTAAGTGGCGCTGCATGTAGCCATTAAAGGTATGACATCATTATTATTGTTTTTGTTCACCGAATGAAATGACACTAGAGTCTATACGGCTCGCGATCTTGTTATCGTTTTTCCTATAATAAACGTTGTTTTTTGTTAAATGAACTTGAATTATTTTAAAACTAACAACACACCCGCATCTGGTAGATGCAGCCCTTGGCCAAAGGATACTGTGAGAAGGCCTCTTCATTTCCCTTCTAACCTTCAGTAAGAGTTAGTCCCGAATAGGGACGAAAAATATAGCACCTCCAAAACCCGTTCCACTGTCTCCCCTACATTTTTGGTGGGGGTGCGCGTACTTCCTGGGGTGCTAAGTAATCTGAAACTAATCGACTAACCACTATCACAGAAAAGGGGGAATTGCAACCTGCGGGGGTCAACTAGCTTTCAAAAGATATCAGAAGAGACTCACTCTACATTATGCTTTTTCTCCTTCTAAGAAAATAATTTTTTTAAACTCTAAAACGGCTTTATTTATTTTCAAAATGGTTTTATCATTTTATTTAACATGCACTTTTTCTAATTATATCTTGAATTATTTATTATTTTGATTTGATTATTTAGAGAACTAATAATAACCAGAGTATTTAAATTTATAAAATTTTACTATGTAGTCATATGAAAGTAATTCATATAAAGTAACTACATTAAAAATAAATTTATATTTTCTCTATAAATCAAATAAAGTTTGTTAATTTTTTTAAAAATTGATTTGCTAACTTGTAAAACTTTTTTTGTTGAAGTAAAACCTTGAGTTCAAGATTTTATTTTTTTATTACTTTTTTAATTTGTTTCTGTCAATTACAATTTAAATACATATATTTTTCACAACCTTTTCTTTTTTTTAATTTTAATTAATTTTTTTCAATTTTTTTAAAGATTGTACCATTTTTCTAATAGATCATTTCGATGGATCATTAAAAACAACAAACAAAAACAATTCTATGTTATTTTACATTTTAATATATAGATTTGTGAAGCTGCTCACTGTAATTAATATAAAGATTTATCAAAAAAATCGAAATTAATTTATAAAAAAGTACGATACAGAAATTTTTGAAAGAAAAGGCATTTATTGATTTTCATTAAAACTTACAACATAACAACTGATTGAGACAAGTTTACTTTACAAAATTTTATCACTAACCCTGGAAGGTTTTCGTGTTTTTCCTCTCCATGTAATGCTAATGCGGATTTTAATTAACTATAACTACACTAATTAAAGTTTGCAGTGCAGAAATTTCTACTCAGAAAACTCTTCTCCATGAATGGCAAAAGAGGGTCAGGGAAGCGAAATTAAAATAACACATTGATTACATACTTTGTTCTATCAATATAAAAGAGCAAAAAATTGTGAATAAAAATTACATTACACACTTTTAATAGGAATTCGAAAAATTTCTCGTTATTAAATACTAAGATATTGCATAATTACTAGTTTTAATATATATTTTTAGAATATTGCTAAAAAAAGTTTTAAAAAGTGTATTAATTAGGAATTACAGATTAATGTTAAAGCAATAAAAAAAGACTAATAGTTTCAAAATCTAGTGAATCAACTAAGGAATCAGGTCTGAAAACATCAAAACCAGTTTGACTGTCTGAAGTAACAAAGAGAAACTTAACTCTAAGTATTACAGCTCATTTTTATTTTTTAATATATCGTGAATGAAATTTCGTGGTGTTTATAATAATCACATTTCTCATTCTTTCTATTTCATCTGGCAATCAAACTGGTTTCAATATTTTCAGTGTTGCGTTCCTAAGCAGCGGTTCATTATATTTTGATACCGTTTTTATTTTTCTCTCGTGAATATTAGTTATGTCCACTAATGTTCTTTTACTTCCTTTTTTTTAAGAATTTTACAATACATGGGTATATTTTCATATTTTTCTTCATTTACTGATTTAAATAAAATTTTCATAATACTTAGTGTTCTTGTGTATGTACATTAAAGCCCTAAACACAGGGCTAAGTGCTTGTTCACGTTTGGATGATGTGTGCTCTTGTGTACTAGCTATTTTTTTTTCCTTACAGTGGAAAAACAAACTATCCCAGCTATTGGAGTAATTAAAACTATTTATGGAATGGAAAAATTGCAACCTTTTAAATTTTTATAATGTAAATGTTTTTTTAAACCTACAAATGAGTGTACGATATATATATATATATATATATATATATATATATATATATATATATATATATATATATATATATATATATATATATATATTTAAAAAGGAAAACTGCAGTTTTGTGATGCTTTATAGTATATTAGAATATCTTTACGTCATTGTCTCGATTTTAATTAATCTCACTTTATTCAGAAGCTAATTTTTTTTTATTCTGAAACATCTTTAAAAAACAAGGAAAAAAGTTTAAAAAAAAGGGGGAATAATGTATTTAAAAAATAAATTCCACTCTCAAAATGAATAAAAACAAGAAAAAGTATTACTACTAAATAAATAAAATGTATGTAGAATGAACGAATTATCAGCGAATATAATTTCCATAATAAATTACAAGCTTATAAAAGCTCCCCATATCAGTTCTTCAAAAGGACAGAGAGAGAAAAAGATTTTCAAAAGAGTTGAACAGAGTAAAAGTATTTGGGAGGGAGGGAGCAAGACCACCTACGGAGAAGATTAGACCGCAATCCTCTCTTGGAGAATGAACTTGGAGGTGGAAGTTGGCTTCCTCCCTTACTCAAAGGTAGAAAGTGACTTGAGTTTCAAAGGCAATATTACAAAAAGTAATAAAGATAAAAAAAAAAATTGACCTACATTTTCGTGGATAGGAAAGATTGAAAAAATTATTAGGATTTTTTTAAAATTGATCACTCCGATTCTTAAACAAGAAAAATGGATTCAAAGTATGACAAGCCCGCCATAGACTTTACATGTTAAAAGCAGAATTGAGGAGTCTGCTTGGTTCAACACTTTTCTCCCGGCAACCACGATTGGGGACCCGACCTTCTGATCATATGAGCTCACCCCGTGCTCTTTGTTCGCCAAGATGCAGCCCATAGATCATGAAATTATTTTAGTGTTGTTCGCAACATAAAGATTTGGTACCCTCGGCGGGACGGTGTGTGTTAGATTACGAATACGAACTTTTGAATTTACGAACTTTCGAATTATTGTGATGAACATGGAATTAGATGCCTTGAAATCGCAAAGAAAGGGACTTAGAACGGCCTTTTCCCTTTCCCTGAATAAGATAGAATCTGAACTGATGAAAGAAACAGCCAATTTGAAACAGCTTTCGATTCGGAAAGTGCAACTGTTGGGTAAATTCCAGAGACTAGAAACGAATCAAACACATTTATCTAATTCATACTTACAATCTAGTGACACCGAAGACTTGTTTTTAAACGATTTAAAAGAAGCTGATAATTATAGAGACAATTTTATTGAAATGTGTTCTCGTATTGATTCGAAATTACAAGAAGCTGAAGTTGAGTGCGAACGAAAGAGGATTAAGACAGTTAATATTGATCTAGCAAACGACTTACCCCCCTTACTTAAAATGAATATGTCTGATTATGATAAAATGATTAGAGTTTTTAGGTGGATCTTCCGATTTATAAATAATTGTAGAAAAAATAAATGTAGCAAGCCTGAGCTTACTTATACTGAAATCGAAAACGCAGAGAAGCGATTGATTCGCATGAATCAACAGTATTATTTGCATAATATAGAATCTTTGAAATTTGCCACATTTATGGATAAAGATAATATTTTACGAGTGAATCAAACACATTTATCTAATTCATACTTACAATCTAGTGACACCGAAGACTTGTTTTTAAACGATTTAAAAGAAGCTGATAATTATAGAGACAATTTTATTGAAATGTGTTCTCGTATTGATTCGAAATTACAAGAAGCTGAAGTTGAGTGCGAACGAAAGAGGATTAAGACAGTTAATATTGATCTAGCAAACGACTTACCCCCCTTACTTAAAATGAATATGTCTGATTATGATAAAATGATTAGAGTTTTTAGGTGGATCTTCCGATTTATAAATAATTGTAGAAAAAATAAATGTAGCAAGCCTGAGCTTACTTATACTGAAATCGAAAACGCAGAGAAGCGATTGATTCGCATGAATCAACAGTATTATTTGCATAATATAGAATCTTTGAAATTTGCCACATTTATGGATAAAGATAATATTTTACGAGTGAAAACCAAAATAGTTGAAAGTGTTATGTTGGTATGTCCTTTATGTTATGTTGGTATGTCCTTTTAATGTATTTTATTTCTTAAGGTTGTATTATTTCTGTTAATAATTAGTTATGGGCACAATTAATTTTTTTGGGCACCGCGTTTTTAATTTTAAGATCTCATTCATTATTTTAATCCATCAAACCATCCAATATTTTTCCCTACACTACTCTTCAACACCACCCAAATATTTTCCTTCACCCCTACTTGAAAATGGATTGCATCACAGGTGTGAACAGTTGAACGATGGTAGCGCCGCCTGTGGCGCGGATGAATACATGAGCGGGAAAGGAGATGAAATTCGTTTTTTTAGGCATTCTCTGTTCTGACGTGCTTGAGGAAGGAAGTAGAAAATTTTTGATGCGGGGTGGCCGGCCACACACACGCACTAGCTATGCGTGTATTCCCAGCTAAGTTTTATTTATTTTTTTTTCTTATTATTCGTGCCCATAAATTAATTTTTTTTATGTTGAATAGTAGTATTAAATAATGGAAATATTTAAATAATTCTTCTATCTGAAATGTAAATTGTATAGCAGTAACTGCCATCTTGTCAACCTAAATTGATTTATGATAAATTCTTTAAAATAAAATATTTAGCCTAGGATAGTAATGTTGTTGGATTTGAATCCTTTAAGTTTAAGTTATCTTTACCTTACAGCTAATCAAGGTTAATATTGTAGTAAGAATAATTGTGCTGGTAATCTTAATTTAGCTTATATCATTCCTTCTTGTTATATCTGGTAATCGGTGTTAAATGCGGGAATAATAATCACAACGCAATTCCTTCATCTTTTTTAAAATCTAATTTACAATTTATTTTTATTCAAAAAAGAAAGGATATAACAATTGGTGCCGTGACCAGCGGCCACGTGTTAATGTTAAAGGTTTAAAAAAAAAAAAAAAAAATTAACTTGCTGGTCGTTAACTTTAAGTATTATATAAATTATTAATGCTAAAATTTAATTGTGATTACCAAAAATAATTTTTAATAATAATGAATAATTGCTTAAATCTTGATTGAATTAATTTTGTTACTGCTATACAAGCGCGTTATTATTGTCGAAGCACTACATCTGCGTATGCTTCATTTTTGATCTCTTGTTATTGTTAAGATTTATTGTATTTAATTGTATAATTATGTTCATTTTATGGGAATAGAAAGGAATTTTGGCTCCACATGATCCTAATACATCGCGTGTGAATTAAGTTTAAAGTTAAAAGCAATATCTCAACTTGTTTTAAAAAATTTTGTGTTTTAAGAATGTTTTAAGATTTTCATTAGATATTTAAGCTTTTATTAAAAAAAAAAAAAAAAAAAAAAAAAAAAGAAAACGGATTACACGTGTTGTAAATTGATAGGGTAAATTATTGAATCGAATCCATAAACGAAATCTTCTTACATCGTGTTTAATACTAAGCAATTTGTAGAAATAAACAGATTAAATTAATGTTCTTATTAATAAGAAATAAAATGATAATAAATTTAGTAAAAATATTTACATAATTTTAAGAAAAAATAGTCTGATTGTTAAACTTAGAAAAATCGCGTGATGCACGTTTCGAAATAATATTTTAGCATTGAGTTTTTATTCATTATTTTTAATCATGCCTGAAACCTCAGAAATAGTTCCGACTCAGGTGGTTTATACTAACCACAGTTTAGCTGACTTTCTACCTATAATTCCGTCTTTTAACGGTAACGAACCTATTGCCCCATTTTTTGAAAAACTTGAAGAAATCGCTACCTACTGTGAGTGGAGAAATAATGATAAACTTTTGGCACTAAAACTTAAACTAACGGGTGAAGCTCAGGACTATTTTAATTCACAGAGAGACTTAAAAACAAATGCTTCTTTCGAACAAGTAAAAAAGAATTTAATCGACAGGTTTAACAGTTCAACTTCAATGACGACATCCATAACTAGATTAACATCTGCGTATCAGCTTCCGACCGAATCTACTAGACAATTTCTTTCACGAATTGAAGGGTTGTCGTTTGGGTGCATCCCTAAAAATATCCCTGCGTTTGAAGAATACAGATTACAACTGCTGTTGTCGACCGCGAAGCAAGGAATTAAGGGCGAAATACTACGCGGTATAGGTTCAGCGGGAGTTGAAGATTATGTAAATTTTAAGAAACATGCGATAAATTATGAAGAAACTTTAGCAGTAGCCCGTCCTATCGATATCGTTAGTACAGTAAGATCACCTAGCGAGTCCCAAGAAATAAGAGAGCTAAAATTGCAAGTAGAAAAATTGACGCAACAATTAAGCAGATCCCAGATTAGACGAGAAGAAAGTAGGGAAAATAATCGCGACAGACGAACTGGTTTTCGAAAGGAACCAAAAAGTTGCTACCGTTGCGGCCTCGTGGGACATTTATCCCGAAATTGTAGAACAATGATATGCGGTTTCTGTAAGAAAAGGAATCATACGGAAGATAGGTGTTTTGCCAAAAAGAATTTAAACTAATTGAGGGTGGGAAAATTGAGGTGCCGATTTCTCCCCCGGAAACCCACTTGGTACCAAATTTAAGTACAAATCATATAAATTTAAATTCAGTTTCTTTGCCTAAGATTATGATGTGCGTAAACAAGACAAAATGCCCTGCACTACTTGACAGTGGATCCACATTAAATGTTATCTCTCGTGAAATGTTAAACGAATTTAAATGTAAGCTTAAGTTAGAAAAATGTAACCTTAACATTAAAAATTTTACTGGTAGTGGTGTCAATGTTAGTGAAGTGGTAGAGATCAGGTTTAAAATTGATAACATCGAATTTAAAGAATTCTTTCATGTTGTTCCTAAATTGGGATCGTCTGAGTATTTTGTCATTTTGGGTACTCCCTTTTTCAATGCTAATAATTTTGCAATCAACTTCCAAACACAGTCATTAGTCAGCAAAAATTTTGAGTTTAGGTTTTTAGATTGCCCAAATGAGTTAAAAAATTGTAACGTTTGCATTAAAGATGAAACAGTTAATTTATATTCGAGAACTAAATACATAATTCCCCCTAAATCACAAGCTATTGTGATTGTGCGCACCAGAAGTAAAGTTAATTGTCATACTAACGAAATTTTAATTCAACCAAATAAAGAAATGTTGGCAAACGGGTTATTAATTAGTAGAGTTGTAAATTATAAATGCAATGATAACAATTATCCTATAACTGTTCTTAACACAAACGACCAACCCTATCATATAAATAAAAATTCAAAGTTAGCCTTTTTAGATTGTATAAAACAAACCCCTACTTTAAATTGTAATAGCATTGAAGACTCTTTTGAAGAATTCGAATTCGGTGGTGATATAGATCTTAAGCATTTAAATAATGACCATAAGGTTAAACTTAAAAATTTCCTAGAAAATTATAAGGATATATTTGCTACAGGATTCAAAGATTTAACTGGTTGCGACACATTGTTACATAAAGTTGACTTAGTTGATAATATACCTGTTAGACAAAGGCACTACAAAACACCCCATCATTTAAAACAAGAATTAAACAGGCAAATTAATGAGCTCTTAGAGACCAATATCATAAGAGAAAGTACTTCTCCTTATGCTGCACCCGTTATATTAGTTAAGAAAAAGGACGGTAGTTTTAGATTATGCACGGATTTTCGTAGATTAAATTTAAAAACTCTTCCCGATTCGTTCCCTATCCCAAATATTACTGAATTAGTGGATAATTTATCCGGTTCTCACCTTTTTTCATTAATTGATTTATGCTCAGGTTTTTATCAGCAAAAAATAGACCCTGTAGATACATACAAAACAGCTTTTGCTACTGATAGTGGCCTCTATGAGTGGAACCGTGTCCCTTTTGGACTTAAAAATTCTCCAAATTCTTTTCAACGTCTCATGCAAGTTGTTCTTTCTGGCCTTAAGCCTCACCAAATAGCGGTTTATTTAGATGATATAATTGTTGCATCAAAAGATAATATAGATGAACATTTAGAAAAACTTAAAATGGTTTTTAATAGACTAAAATTACATAACTTAAAACTTAAACCCTCAAAATGTAAATTTTTGATGAAAACTATTAAATATTTAGGATTTCAAATTAGTAATGGAAAAGTTTTCCCTGATGATTCCAATATCTCCGTAGTAAATAACTTTAAAATACCAAAAAATAAAACAGAAGTTAAATCATTTCTCGGTGTTGTAGGATTTTATAGAAGGTTCATTCCAAATTTTGCCGAAATTGCTCTCCCATTAACTCAATTAACTAAAGAAAAGACTTCATTTCAATTTAATCAACAAGCCTTAGACTCCTTTCATAAATTAAAAAATTGTCTTAAAACTTATCCGTGTTTGGTATTACCAAATTTTGAAAAAGAGTTTGTGCTCAGCACAGATGCATCAAAATATGCTTTAGGAGCTGTATTGTGCCAGTATGATGAAAATAAATTTCTACACCCTGTAGCTTATGCCAGTAGGAAATTAAAAGGTGCAGAAATAAATTATTCAACTGTTGAAAAGGAACTTTTAGGAATTGTATATGGTGTGTCCTATTTTAAGCAGTACTTGCTGGGGAAAAAGTTCACAATTTTCTGTGATCAAGCTAGCCTTTCACACACACTTAAACTTAAAGATCCCACATCTAGAATTGCACGTTGGGTAATGACATTACAACAATATGATCACCAAATTATTCACAAACCCGGGAAGTTAAACGTAACTGCAGATTACCTCTCAAGAAATATAGAACAAATAAATAATATAAATATAACATCTATAGAACCTACTTTGTTACAATCTGTGGAAAAAGAACAAAAAGTTGACCCATTTTGTAAGAAAATAATTGATGAACTTGAGAATAAAGCGGATATGTCAAAGCATAAATTAAAATTTTTCATAAAAGAAAATGTTTTATATTGTGCACCAAAATATAAAGTTAGTGTAAATAATGAAGATAGATTAGTTGTGCCTAAATCAGTTGTTCCTGAAATTTTATTTTACTGTCATGACTCACCCACTGTAACTCATCAAGGTTTCTGCAAAACACTAAAAAGAATTAAGTCTAACTACTTTTGGAAAGATATGTATTCAGATATTTGCAATTATGTAAAATCGTGTAATTCATGTAACGAGCGCAGAGCCCACTTACCTAAAAGATTTGCTCCCCTTCAAAGAATGCCTGTTGCTTCAAAACCCATGGAATACGTAGCAATTGATGCTATGGGTCCCTTACCTTTAACTTATTCAGGAAATAAATACTTATTAGTAATGTCAGATTATTTTAGTCGTTGGCCCGAGGCTTATCCTACTCCTGATATCAAAAGTGACACTGTCGCTAGAGTCTTGGAACAATTTATCACTCGACACGGTGTTCCTAGTCATCTAATATCAGATCGTGGTTCCAATTTCCTATCAACATCAATTACTGAGGTATATAAAAAATTAGGTATAAAGAAACACTCAACTAGCCCATATCATCCTCAAACTGATGGAGTCGTAGAAAAATTAAATGCAACCTTAATTAATTCCCTTAGTCACTTAGTAAATGAGTCACACAATGATTGGGACAGGCACATAGAATTCGCACTAATGGCGCATAGGTCCGCCGTTCATACAACAACTGGTTTTTCACCCTCTCAAGTATTATATGGCCGCGAAATTACTTTACCACATCAAATACTCACAGAAGAATCAAAACATTCTTATACTGAAGTTAAAGATTACACTTACGACTTGACAAAACGTCTAAAGAGAAGTTTTGAAAGTGTCAAAAAGAACTTAACCCAAGCAGCTCAAAATCAAGAGAATTATAGACAAAAATCAGCTAAAGATAAAAACCTTAAAGTAAACGATATTATATTTTTGTATGAACCTATAATTAAGACAGGCTTATCAAAGAAATTGTTAAAACCAAATAAAGGTCCATTCATAATTACCAAAATTTTGTCTCCTATGAATGTTGAAATTCAGTTACTGAAGGATAGGAAAGTAGTTAAACGTGTACATATTGATAGAGTAAAGCGTGTCGAAGAACGAAAAACTATAAAAAATTTAAGTAATCAATCAGATGAACTTTTTGTTGGTCAGGAGGGTAATCCTGGAGAGGAATTGGTACCTACTAACCACGAGGTTATGCGAAGGAAACGTAGAATGAAAATTGTATTACGCCAAAATCAACCAAATTCCAGATATAATCTTAGACCTAGACGTTAAATTTAAAAAAAAAAAAAAAAAAAAAATCTACAAACCAAATTAATGGTAGAAAGTCTAATTGTAAAGGATCTTAATGTCAAAAAAATAAAAATAAAATATTTTTATCATAATAAATTATATAGATTTAATCTTTAATGATAGATATTTGTTAATAGTGAACTAAGATGGTTTTGCTTTGAAAAATTTATTGATGAATCTTGATTAGAATATTGAAACGTAACAATTGATTATTGAAATGTAGGCATTTAAAATTAAACTTTGTGGTTAGGATTAAATTAAGTATTCAAAAGAAAAAAAAAAATTTGAGTTTGGATCTGAAGTATTAACTTTTCCAAAATGATATAGCAAACATGAAGTGTCAAAATGTTTTTATATTGTTTTTAATTGCAAAAAATTTCATTTTTGGTCTTTTTTTTTTTAATTTTCAAGGAGAAAAGAAATTTTGCTCTCCTTGGAAATGTTAATTAAAATATTGCAATTGAATGGTTGAAACTGAGTTGGAAAGTAAAACTTGTTGTGAAATGTTTAAATTATATGTTGTGCTTCGAGTGATACTCCCAAAAAGAACAGAAAGAATTAAATGGACTTCTCAATTTACCAAATGAACACTTATAAAATAGTTGTTTTGGACATTCATAAATTTCAACGTGTGTGGTCAGTCCAAGCTAAGCGTGTTCGACACCGAGGTGTGTGGTCCAATGTGTCAGAATTGAACGAAACTAGTGTATGTCTGATATTGTGAAACGACGTATCTTCAGATTCGCAGTACCCCTTCCCAGTCGATTCATTACTTCGGGGAGCCAAGCAAAAGGGCCCTTTGCTGTTCCTGTGGGGTGATGTTGATGCTGAAAAGAGAGCTACTGTCTTGCGGAATGTTGTCTCTGGTATCTTGAGAAAAAGAACAATTCAAGACCCTGTTAGGGATAAAAGTTTAATGAACAGATGAATATATGGTTCTGAAAACCCGTGATTCCATGAAATAGTCTTTCCATCAAATTCACTACAGCCTGGGTTCCAGTGGTCAAATATGGAACGCCCAAAGCTTACCTATTGCTAAGCAGCGTAAAATCCAAGATCCTCTTTGTAACCTGTCTGTTGAGGGAGATCTCTTAATTACCAAGGAAGGTTGCTACATGGAAGAGAGCAGGACACGCTTACACACATCAAGAATCATCCTGACACACACATGAAAATGTAAAACACGTGAGACCTGCTGCAGAAGGTCTGACATGGAACTTTGCCATACGAACAATTTTCGAATAAACATTTTGAACCACGGTTCTGGGAACCGGAGAAGAATTGAAGAAGATAAATTTTTATATGCAATTTGTCCAACTCAGTGTCCACCACCCTTCCTATTATTCCATCCTTAAAGTTAGAATTTTGGCTAAAACTATGAATAATTATTCCAAAAAAAAAAAAAAAAATCTTTGATTTTTTTTCCCCTTTCCCTGGATGGAATGTTATGTTGGTATGTCCTTTATGTTATGTTGGTATGTCCTTTTAATGTATTTTATTTCTTAAGGTTGTATTATTTCTGTTAATAATTAGTTATGGGCACAATTAATTTTTTTGGGCACCGCGTTTTTAATTTTAAGATCTCATTCATTATTTTAATCCATCAAACCATCCAATATTTTTCCCTACACTACTCTTCAACACCACCCAAATATTTTCCTTCACCCCTACTTGAAAATGGATTGCATCACAGGTGTGAACAGTTGAACGATGGTAGCGCCGCCTGTGGCGCGGATGAATACATGAGCGGGAAAGGAGATGAAATTCGTTTTTTTAGGCATTCTCTGTTCTGACGTGCTTGAGGAAGGAAGTAGAAAATTTTTGATGCGGGGTGGCCGGCCACACACACGCACTAGCTATGCGTGTATTCCCAGCTAAGTTTTATTTATTTTTTTTTTCTTATTATTCGTGCCCATAAATTAATTTTTTTTATGTTGAATAGTAGTATTAAATAATGGAAATATTTAAATAATTCTTCTATCTGAAATGTAAATTGTATAGCAGTAACTGCCATCTTGTCAACCTAAATTGATTTATGATAAATTCTTTAAAATAAAATATTTAGCCTAGGATAGTAATGTTGTTGGATTTGAATCCTTTAAGTTTAATTTATCTTTACCTTACAGCTAATCAAGGTTAATATTGTAGTAAGAATAATTGTGCTGGTAATCTTAATTTAGCTTATATCATTCCTTCTTGTTATATCTGGTAATCGGTGTTAAATGCGGGAATAATAATCACAACGCAATTCCTTCATCTTTTTTAAAATCTAATTTACAATTTATTTTTATTCAAAAAAGAAAGGATATAACAAAAGGAATGAGGATAATTCATTTTTATATCCTGTCTTGTTACCGGATAAAAGTGAATTCACTAACCTTCTGATTGAGTCTATACACAGAAAAAACTGTCATGCCGGAACGCAAATAATGAAATTGTTAATCAGAGAAAAGTTCTGGATTATAAAGGCTAGGAAGACAATTAAGGGTATTTTGAATAAATGTGTTATATGTGCCCGCTTTAAAACCAAATCATTTGCAAGTGAGCCATCGCCTTTACCACCAGACCGAGTTATGGATTGTGTAGTATTTGAAATAGTAGGCATTGATTTAGCCGGCCCTCTTTTCTTAAAAACAGGTGAAAAAGTGTGGATAGCATTGTTTACGTGCGCCGTGTATCGCGCTCTTCATCTAG
This sequence comes from Parasteatoda lunata, assembly GCA_949128135.1. Taxonomy (NCBI): domain Eukaryota; kingdom Metazoa; phylum Arthropoda; class Arachnida; order Araneae; family Theridiidae; genus Parasteatoda; species Parasteatoda lunata. Next base: position 9,359,163 of record OX421981.1, on the reverse strand, counting down.
AGCTAGTGAATAATCTATCGCGACGGATTCCTTTTTGTTATCACTTCGGCGTTTTATAGCCCGACGGGGACGGCCTAGAACTATTTACTGTGACAACGGAACCAATTTCCGCGGGGCCTTCAATGAACTTTCGAAATTGGATTGGGTCAAAATATCAAAAGAAACTGCAACCGATAAAATAGTTTGGAAATTAATTTTACCAACAGCAAGTTGGTGGGGTGGTTGGTCCGTGTCATAAAAGGATTATTAAAACGCACTCTCGGAAAGTCAATTTTAACCTTTGAAGAACTAAATACCCTTATATGTGATTGCGAATCTATCATTAATAGTCGACCATTGATTTATATTTCTGAAGATCCACAGGAGTTGATTCCTCTGACACCCTCTATGTTTTTAATAGAAAATCGCAACTCCTCTACAAAGGATATTGATGAGATAAATTCGCGTGATTTAAGGAAAAGAATTAAATACCGAATTAAACTTTTGAATGACTTAAGGCAGAGATTCAGAAAAGAATATTTAGGAGAGCTAATTCAAAATAAAAATGATAATAGAATGAGTAAGCGTTGGAGAAATAGTTTTAATTGGGGATGATACAAAAAAGCGGTTGTTTTGGCCAATGGCGAAAATTTTGGAATTAATACCTGGTTGAGATGGAGAGATTCGTACTGTTCGACTGAAGACCCATCATGGGGACTGTATTGCGACCAGTACAACGGATTTTTCCATTGGAGATACAGACAATCTCTACTAACAAAAATAAAGGGCTTAATGAGGAATCAGCTTCCACAGAATGTGCATTACCTGAACATGTATTAAATGAAGAAATTGTCAAGAAGTACACTTCCTCTGGGAGATTAGTGAAGGCTCCAGATAGACTCACACTTTTGAACTGTAATCTATTTTCAGATCTGAGACTCTCCCCGAATCTCAAAGGGGGGAGTATGTTGAGAACGAAGTTTGTAAGTGGCGCTGCATGTAGCCACTAAAGTTATGACATCATTATTATTGTTTTTGATCACTGAATGAAATGACACGAGCGTCAACGGCTCGCGATCTTGTTATCGCTTTTCCTTTAATAAACATTGTTTTTTGTTAAATGAACTTGAATTATTTTTAAACTAACAACACACCCTCATCTGGTAGATGCAGCCCATAGATCATGAAGTTATTTTAGTGTTGTTCGCAGCACCTGCTTTAAACAATTAAACTTCGTAAAGAAAAATAAAATAAATGCATTTAAATAAAATTTGATGAGGTAACATATCTTTTTTTTTTGGTTTGCGTGTGGGAATTGAAGATATTGCTTTTATTTAAGAAAGAAAAAAAAATATTTCCATTATGAAATTTAATTTTTTGAAGAAAATAAAATTTCTGTCACAAATTGACAATAAAGCCACCTTTTGCACTCTTTTTAATGTCATATAAAAAAGTTACAAGTTTTAAGTTGTGATGATTTTAGAATGCCCTGAATATATCTTAACTTGATATTTAGCTGCTAGAGACCAGTGTCTTTTAAAATCTTAATGGCATTTCATATTTTAAACTTTAAAATAACTCTCCAGAAAAAGGATCAGGCAACTGAATATATGAAAATTTTTTCTTGCCATCATCATTCAACTTTTTTTTTTATTTTTTATAACCGTCGTTGAACAGCCGACCCAATTTCATGGTTTTACGACTACTTATACTCAACTCCATAGCCTTGTAATTTTGAACCAATCCAGAAGACAAGGAAACTCTTGGATCAGTACCCCCAGAGGTTTTGATTTGTTATGGGAACATGGAGGACTTTGAGACTCGACAGATTTAACGTGCATCAGTCACCATTTACTACACGGGGAGTCTTCGGCCGGCGAGGATCGAACCCACGACCTCTTGTACATCGGCACAGCGCCCTACCGACCAGGCTATCCCGGCCCAACATCATTCAACTTGTGATAATAGGAAGAACTCATTTCGATTTAATAAAGCAGATTTTTAAATTTCCAAACAACTAACGTTATCAAGATAAGAGAAAACGCCTGCAATGTTTGGAAATCTAATGCAAAACATTCTAATAAGAAGGCTATAGCGATGAAGCGGAAGTTCGTACGGACCGGGTGAAGTTACTTCCGCTTAACTAGCTGTTTTTTTGTTTAATTAGAAAACGAGGTGAAAAAGTACTAACTCTGAATAAGCTTATACAGTGTAGGGGATAGAGTGTTGAGGGGATAGAGTGTTCGAATTCCAATGAGGCGAACCGGGTTCGAATCCCAGTCGAAACGAATTCCGCATCCAGCTTGCACTGACCACAGTACTGACCTGAAATATCCTCAGTGGTAGTCGGATCATGGGTCAGAATCCCCTTGCTGTCAGGCTAACCGTGGGAGTTTCTCGTGGTCTTTTCCTCTCAATGTAACGCAAATGCGGGTTAGCTCCATCAAAAAGTCCTCCCCGAAGACAAATTTCTCCCAATACTCGATCCTGCAGTTCCCTTATCTTCTGGATTGGATTCAAAATTACAAGGCTACGGAGTTGAACATTAGTAGTCGTAAACCCATAGATATAAGGGCAGAAAGATCAATCACTCGACAAAACGGACGTCACGGTGAGCGTTGACATCACTGGTCTAGGAACTAGTTTGTACACTATATCCACGCCCTCTACTGAACTGCGGTGTTTGTTTATTTCAGCTGTACATAATTTCTTTTTTCATTTGATTTTTATAAGTTGTAATGATTAATAATAATTGATAACATTCAGTCTCTTTGCCAGAAAAATCTGAAATTCGCAAATTTTATGATAAATTTTTTTCAGATTTATAATTTTTTTCAGATTTATATTTATAATTTTTAAGATTTATAATTTGCAAATTTTAAAATCACAAAAAAAAACAAAACTAATATGTTCTTAAAATTTAATTCTTTATATCATTCTGAAATTCAAATATTTGAAATAAAATAATAAATGTACTTAATAAAATAAATAAAATAAAGAACATGTTAGTAAACATTCCAAGCTAGTCAAAACATTAAATTTCATATAAAAGACAAGAAATTGGAAAATGATAATAATTGTATAGTCTCATTATTGCCTGTTAGCGTTCAATTAGTTTGCTAGCAAAACGTTTTCTTGGTTTTCATTTGTATGTAATAGAAATTCTAATTATTTTCATTCAAAAAATCTTTCAAATCTCGTGGTTTTCCTTTGCATTTAACGCAACATTTGATTTTTCCAAATTTAAATTTAATTTTAAATAATATATAGGTTACTACAAAAGCTTTTATAAACATGATTTTACAGTGATATTTAAATTGCAACTTACTTTGATTTCTGGGTCGTGTTAAAAGTTAAAAATGTAAGAAAAGTATTTCACAACATCCACTAAGATGACAAATTCTCTGTCAAGAATGATAAAAAAATTAATGGTTAAAAAAATAATTCATTGCGATAATGAACATTTAGCTGTAATCTTATTATTGTTCAGTTATCTAAAAGAATTTTTCGTGGTTTTCCTTTGTATTTAACGCAACATTTTATTATTTTAATTTCAACTTAATCTTCGTCAAAATAAGTTATTTTTATAATTTTTATAAACATTGTTTTACGCCGATATTTAAATTGCACGTTACTTTGATTTTTGGAATGAGTTTAAAATTACAAAAAATATGAAGAGCATCTCGCTATATTCACCGAAATAATTGACTGTCTGTCAAAGACGCTTAAAAAAAATGATTTATTATATATAAGAAAAATCATTGCGATTACTGAGCATTTCGCTGGAACTCTTTAAGCGTCAAGCAATCTGAATGATATTTTCGTGGTTTTCTTGTACGTGTAACGCAAAATATGATTGTTTTCTTTAAAAAAAAACATTCATAAAGGCAGCAATGTTTAAATATTTACATAAATTATGAGTTATTTTATCTTTATTCCTTGTTAAATCAAAACAAAATGAACAATATATATATATATATATATATATATATATATATATATAGATATAAATTATAATTTGAATAATTATTCGTGCAAAGGCATTTATAAAGATCGGAAATTGAAAGATAATACAATCGAATTCATAATAAATGCTACGAATAATTATTTTCCTGAAAAAGATTTTTATTTTTAATTATCATCGGAAAATTTAACAAATGTACGGTTGCATGGCTTATATTTTGTTTAAAAAAATGTGTCATTAATGTGCATTTTTAATTATAAAAATTTTAAAACAATAATAGTAAATTTATAAAATTCAAAGGGTTTTAGTCTTAAACTCGTTCTGTTAAATCAAATTTTTAAATATAAAAAAATGCTAATATAAGCATCTATACTTCAGTTATAATCGAACCAGACGCTTCAAACTAATAACTATGGTTGAATAAGCAAATATCCTTCCTTCGGTTTTAATTAACCCAAGTTCTGAAAACCGAAACTAAACAAAACCGAAACTATAGTATATAATTGCTCGTAATCTGAATGATCTCTGGTTTTAAAACTTCAATAAACAAACAAATAAATTATGAGTAATGAATAGACATCTTTAAGCAATATACAAAATTATATACTGATTTACGGAAAAGAAAAAAAATTAGAATTTAAATTAAATTGCTTTTTAATGATCAACACTGATTACGCGCAATGCTAAGGTATGGCGGGGATGCCAGAAAATAATCCCTAGGACGACACGAACGCCACTTTTTATGCGTAAAACCGGTCTGTCAAAAGCGTGTTGCTTTTCTAAAACCCCCCGGGAAAAGTTAAATGTCCTTATCCCCTATATTAGTCCCTGCGTAAACCCATAAAATTGGGTCGACTGATCAACGACGGTAATAAAATAAAAAAATTAATAAATAAAAGAATGGATGTTTTTTAGAATAGAACTTGATGAATCGATTCACAAAAAAGAGTTGATTAAAATATCGATTCGTCCGTTTTTCGCACGTCACTACTAATGGATGAATGTAAACAAACAAGCTTCTTAAAACCGGATAAAATTTAGAAAACATATATGGTTTGTACGTGTATTGTATGTTCATAAGTATGTACGCACATAACTAGGTACATTGTCAAAAAAATGTGTATGTAATGTATGAGTGTACGTATGTATGTACAAAATGTTTGTATGTACTTTCATTATACGTATATATGTACAAAAAAGTTGGTACATACTTGCATTTCCCTGAACTGTGCATTATGTTATATAAAAGTAGATTTCAAGCCTCAAAAATTTTATAAAAATTCTTGAAAAGGATTTTTTATTCAAATATTTTTAAAATGATATAGAACAATTAAAACTGACAATTGATTTTAAATATCGTTTGATTTAGTTATTTAAACTGCTTTAGTCGTTATTAGTTAATATTAAAATTTAGATAACTTACAAAAATTGTATTTATTGTATATATATATATATATATATATGTATATATATATATATATGTATATATATATATTGTACATATATATATATATATATTTATATATATATATATATATATATATATATATATATATATATATATATATATATTGTACATATATATACATTGGACGAACCTGTATGCACATATGTACAAAACATGTATGCCCAATATATGTATAATATATTTGTGTACATAATTACAATTTATGCATGTCGAATGTACGTAGGTAAATGTGTACAATGTATGCATGCCGAATGTATGTATCTACATATGTACCATTTATGCATACCCAGTGTATGTATAATTGTCCACACATAGTGTGCATACATGAATATATACATTGAAAATAGTAATCACGATTACAAGTAATTGATTACATAGCTGTAACTGCCTGTAATCAATTACTGTACCAGCTAACTAACGTACGTACATTGCTATTACATTGTGCATATGTATGTACATTGTGTGAACATATGTATGCACATTGTGTGAACATACGTATTGTATATATAACTTTGTACATGTTTTGCATAAAAACACATATATATTTATATTTTATGTTACACACATATAAATTTTATGTGTATACATACACTGTATGAGCATTTGTACTCAAATAAGTACGTTTGCTTACATACTTGCATGTACAGTCCGCAAAAAAAAAAGATATCACCCTGAATAACTTTCGTTCTAATGATCGGATTTTCACGAACTAAGTGTCAATCTCAATGGTTCTTGGTGTTGACCTCAAATATGCTAATTAATTAGTGCTAACTATTAATTAAGTTACAAAATCAGACACAAAAACGCACTTTCTCTGAATAAACATATATTTTTTTTTTACATATTTGGATTCTTAACCTTCAAAATATAGGGGGTAGCCGCAATCTGGGAAATGTCCCCATAGTTTGGTCAGGAGAGCGATTCAAAGTTTGGACCCCTTAATGTTAATATCGCTTATTGCGTTTTCAGTCATATTATAAAAACTAATGAAGCAATTCAAAAAAAAATTACACCCACTGATAAAACTCATTTACCCAAAGATAATTTCATGAGAAAAATAATTTTTAATAATTATTTATTATTTTTTATTATTTAATTAAATTGAGGATGAAAAAATTTTTAATTATAAGGTATAGATATTTTTATACCATATTAATCTATATATTTTTCAATTGAAAAATCTAAAGTTTCATTTGTTTTTATCTATTAGAAGATGAGAAAAATTAAAATTAATTATTTAAAAAAAAAATAATTTGGCGACAATGAAGAAATGATTAAATAGGGCGATTAATATTAAAATGTGATAAACTGACGAGGAACTTGACTTAGCGCGGGAAGCGTAAAATTTCATTCATATTTTTTCGCTAATAATCGTTTGCTAATCTTTTTATTTTTATTTTTTTAAACTATAAAATATGGTGTTTCTTTTTCAGTCGTCTAAAAATCTATTTGCAATTTAGTAAAGAAATTTGAATAAAACATTTTATTCACCGAATGTCGAGTTTTATAAAAGCATGCTTCTGATAGAATATGATTATACAACAGATTGTACTTATTTAATGTGATTATTTTTTAGTTTTTAGTTTTTTTTCTCAAGAACTGATACAATTTCAATAATATACATACGTATGAATATATTTGGAATAAAATATTTATCAATTTCTTGAATATATATTTTATAAATATTAATAATAATACGTAGTCAACTTTTTTAAGCATCTCTCACTACATCGCAAATTTCTCAACATCTTAAAGGGTAAACTAACCAGTGAAGGAACACTTAAGCTTAGCTTGCCTTTAAAAAAAATCATAAAAATTTAAAAATTTGTAATTTTAGCTAAATGATGGTGTCGACATATTTGTTATTAAATGCAAATTATGTAAATTTTTTTTAGATAACTTACATAATATTGTTTTCAGCTTTTGGTGGTTTAAATAATTAGTAGTAAGGTAACCAAGTGAAGGAACAGTTCTTACCAGTGAATAAACACTAAATTTTCCAGTGAATGAACACTTAATTTTGAGAAGGTTTGATGCTCGTTAGGAATCCATAGGCCACACAAATGTCTAAAAACAAGATTTTTCTTGGAATTACAACATAACCAGAGTTAACGTAGAAAGTGTTTCCTTTTTTTTCAGTCAGGGAATGGAAAGTAAAATATGTTTGAATACATAATTTAAAAAAATGCTTCTCATTTTTTTCTCGCAGTTTAATAGTCCGTTCTAAATTATGAATGTTTATCATTGTGTAGTCCGATGATGTTTTTATTATTATTATAATTGGATCACTTTTTTGTTTACTCTTTCCCCCATATTTTTTGAAGCTTTTTTTTAAAAAATCTTTTTAGGTATTTTTTTTCTCTTTGACATACTTTCTGCTTTAAAAATTTTTTTCAGCTCTTTCAATCTCTTTAAATTTTCGTTCTTTTTCTGAAGTTAATGCAAAAAAGTAATTTATTTCTTTTTCTTTTGCTTTAACCTTCCTCTTTTTTCCAAATTTTTGGCCAATGTAAATATATCTTCGAAATTTCTTTTGATTTTCCAGTACCATTGCTGGAATTCCTCACTGGATAATAAATAAGAAAAAGGAGTTTCGAAGTTTGAGTAAAATCCATCTCTCATTGACTTATATCTAGTGGGTCTTCAGCAGTACTTATAGAACCAATTGTTTTTTCAACTAACAATACCTCAAGAGGACTTATCTCAAAGTCAGTTTTCAAGACTTTCATTATCATGTTAGTTGTATCAGCTTCAGTGCCAAAATGTGACTTAACCAAATGTTCTTTTTGAAATAAATTCTTCCATATTGAGAAAAGTACAAGCTATTGGATATTTGGGAGATTAAACTCGTCTGTCAATGTTCCTTAAAAAATTTACAATATAACTTGTGAAATTTCCTTCTCAAGCTTCTGAAGAAATAGTGCATCGTTACTCTCAAAGTATGTGTTTTGTTGATAAGCAGTCTTTCTCATTAACTATTGGTGTCTGTTTTGCATGTATTTGTTAAAGTCAACGTTTTCTACATCGAATGGAAAAATATCGCATTTCATAAAAGCATTTTAACTCCATCAGTTGATGACTCAAAATCTTGTTTAAAAATGGATGTAAAATTTTCTCGACATATTGTTTTACAATTCTTTTGTTTTCAAGATCTAACGGGAGATTTCCATGAATTAGGTAGAAAACTAAACCAGAAAATTTGTTTTGATGAACAAAACTTGCTCAGTTTCAAATTGATATGAGATTTATACCTATCCAGAAGAAGCAAAATAGGGAATTTGATAGCATTCTTTATTAGCCATGGGTAGAAACATTTGCAATATATTTGTAAAATGTTGCTGCGGTCATTGTTTCATTTCACGAATCGCTTTTTCCAATGAAATATATAGCAGGGACTGATTCTGTAATATCTCAAAGAATTCTTCAGTAAGGAAAAACTACCAATGGAGGTACTTTTTCTTTCCTAGGTACTTTAGAATATAAATCCTTATAATTTTTAGGGCCAAAGATTTTTCCCATTTCAGGGCAGTATTCAACTCTTGTTTCGTTTGCATTGTAAATGCAATCACTTTCTAAAAGGATGCCAGGGCTACTTCCTTCCTAAAGATTCTTCTAAAGTTCTTAAAACCAGTATTTCGAATATTATTCTCTAAGGGAAGTTTTGCGTTTTGAAATTATCTTCGCATTGCAATGATTTATCGGTGGATGTCGCCTTAAAAAAACTTCACCCATTTTTCACTTGGATGATTGTCTTTAGATGGATTTTTCAAACCAGTTCCCGTCAGGACGCTAAAGATCGCAATAAGATAATTATTTAGCTAATTATTGGCATAAAAGTCTGCAAAGAAATTTTCTATTCAAGCTTTTATTATTATATTTAGTTGTTATATTTAGTCAGTAAACATAGTTTATTAAGGTGTCTAAGGTATGATGTAATAACTAATTACTACATTTATAAAGATAAATAATAAAAAAATTATTATTATAATTCTTTAAATAAATTTAGCTCTTAAATTTGCATTTTGAAATGAAATTGTTATAGGAACTATTCATACAACATTTAAATGAATTTCAGGTATCCTCCATATCGCAGAACTACTAATTATTTCACACATACTGTTCATTCACTGGGAAATCTATTGCCAGTGAAATAATATGACTAAAGGTGCAAGAAAATTAAAAATTTTCTTTTATTTTCATTAACTTGAAAAAATCTCAGTAAAGGAACACTTGTTTATTCATTGGGTTTTCATCGTTTGGTAATCCAGTTAATAAACACCCCCTAATCTCAGTACTCGCTTATGTTATGATGCTTAAAATAAATAAAACATAACTCCAATAACCATATTGTGAATTCTCTTTTTCACAACGAGAAAAAAAAAGCATTATTATATGCAATTAATTGTACTTTAAACGGATAACTATAAACACTGACCTTATAATTTTGTATAAATAATAAAAGAAACAAGGCGTTGAACAGATACTAACAATTTCAAAACTTTTTCCAGAGAAGACTCTAAGACCAGGTAACTCAATGCATTGTTAGATGACTTCCTATTGTTAGGCAGTAAGTTACTGTTACCAATCAATCTAAATTAAAACGTTTAAAATCTTATTTTTAAAAAATATCTATGAAATGTTCCTCCACTGGGGTGTGTTCCTTCTCTGGTTGGTTTACCCTATATCGTCTTAAACTTAAAAGAAATTTCTGGAAGTGTTTCGCAGAGCTATTGTACCAACTATTTAATTAAATTTTAACATTTTTAAAAATCTTATTCTTTACCCTACTACGTTTATTATTTCTTCATTAATATACTAATCAATTTTTTTTTTTAGTTCTTTAATTTAGGTTTTCTTCAAAGTAAAGTTCCTCTTTAAGCTATAGTCAAGTTTTTTTAAAAGAAATATTGTCTGCTAGCTAAGAATAAAACCTTGTTAAGAAATTAAAAACATTCCGCTGTTTAAAACTATTTAATGCAAAACAGCTGATTATATTCTAAGCATACTATTTTTTTTTCGAGAAAAGGAACATAAATTATTGATTGTCTTTTATTTCTTTGTTTTTTTTGTTTCTTGTGACTTCAACATAGATTATCTAAAATAGTGTTGATGTTTTATAAGCCACTACAAAGAGTATAAAGATACCGAACATACAAAGCTGTCGAATACGTAGCCAAAATTTTTAAGCGTCTTAAAATATCTCAGTATCTTAAATGTCGTCCTAACATCTTAGTTGTGAAATTAAATTTTTAATTATCTGACCCTGTGTGATTCACTAATTATTTCATTATATCTTTTACTCTTTCTTTATGATACCAAGTAGATTTTTTTTACTGATAATATACTAAACTATTTTGTTTAATTTTTTACTTCAGCGCGATTCCCAAGATATTATTGTAGTATAATTTGTTATCAGGAAAATGCCTTATTTTTTAAGCAGGAAATACTAAAAATTGAAATATGTAAGAAGATTCCGAAGCCGTGCCAATTTTAGAGTCAGTAGGGAATTATTATTTTTTTCAATGTAAGAACCTGTGCCTATAACTTATGTAAAACTTATTTTAATATCGAGTGAAATAATTTAATATGTTGTGTAACTAAATGGATAATCCCAGGAAACTGAATCGAAAATATAAAAACTTCATTGATTAAAAAAATAATAGATGAAATAAAAATAGACATGTTTTGAGCGTCCAATAATAAAAGTCACAAGTTATTCAAGCCTGACAAGTCTTGAGAATGGGCGATTATATTTGAACGCTCGAAACATGCCAACATTTACTTCCCTCTTCATATGTCTTGAAGCCAGTTGAGTTTTTATCGTCAATTATACTGTTTTAGATTTGGGTCTTGATCATTATTTTGATAAGGATTTTACACTCGTTAAAGTAAACATATGCATTTTAATATTTTAATAGGATTCATGTGTTCTTTAAAAACTTAAGAGCATCAATATTGTAAAAGTTATATTTAACTTAAAAATTGAGTCCAGATATTTTGAGTTAATGAAATTAAATATTTTATCTTTTATGTTTTTGTGCTCCCATTTAAGTATCTTAAGGATCTTATGAGCTCTTTTTAAAAAGAGAATATCAGATATATATAAGAAAACAAAAATAATCATAGCAGTATTTGGTGGTAAATGTAGCTTATCGTAATTGAAGAATATGTTGTGCGACATTTTATGGTGAATTTGCAAACGTAAGTTTCAGAATGTATCGAAACATGAAGACCCTATTTGCTAATCATCTTTATCCAAAGAAAACCATGTAACCTAAATTTCTAGCGGAATGAAGCGATTTTTTAAACAATGAATCATACAATCTGCAACATATTATTTCAATATCTTATTATTAAACATAACATATTTCAATGTTTTTAAAATGCCACTAAACATTCAGTAATTCCTTGAGTTATAGAAAAAAGAAATATCGTAAATTATAGAAGACCTTGTGAATTACTATACAATCTATATTTTATTTTTCAAGCTTTTATTTTTCAAGATTTACTTATTTTTTCTTCAAACTTTCTTGCCTAGAAGACTCGATTAAAGCTGTATAGAATTATTAACCCTAAAATTTTGCATGTAGCTATAAGTTATGTTAATTTGATTTTAGTATGAAATCCTCGAATAAATATAGCGAAAACAAACAACATAATCTAAATAATATCAGATAGAAAGTTCATGTATTTAAATTCTAAAAACTACGAAAATCTTAAATAATTTATAAATCGATTCAAATTTTCTTTTCAAAGAAGATTAAAATAATTTTTTTTGTTGCTTTTTGGACAAAATTCAGCTTAAAAATTGTCTATTGCCTAGAAACTTCGAGATATTTTCTGTTAACAATTAATTAAACCTCTCCGCAATCACAGAACATTATTTCAATTTTTTTACAGAGTTTGGTTGCCTAGCAACCTAGTAAAATGAAGCATTCCTCTTTTGAATTAGTTAATGGGTTATCTTAAAATATTCATTTGCGCTGGGGACTTTTTTTGGCGGTTTTCTGGACTATCTCCAAATATATAAACCTTTATTGCAACCCAATTTACGATCCAATTTTTTTAAAATTTTGTCTACCCCCCTAATTCAAGTGTCTAGATTCCAAATATGTAAAAAAAAAATATATGTTTATTCAGAGAAAGTACGTTTTTGTGTCTGATTTCGTAACTTAATTAATAGTTAGCACTAATTAATTAGCATATTTGAGGTCACCCCCAGGAACCATTGAGATTGACACTTAGTTCGTGAAAATCCGAGCATTAGAACGAAAGTTATTCAGGGTGATATCTTTTTTTTTTTGCCGACTGTACATGTGCATACATGCTTATTAACATACATGTGTACTACTTATGTATACATATACGCATAATTTATACATAGTGCATACACTTGTACATACAATGTATGTAAGTACGGATATACTACGCAATAACAAAGCATGTAAACATTAAACTTTTTTTACTTTAGCAAGCATTAAGTGCTCGTGTTTTCATTACAGAAAAAGTATGGGAGAGAATTTCTCACCCTTTCTCAAAAACAGGGTGAGATTTCAAAAAGTTAGTGAGATTTCTAAAAATTAAAAAAACACAAATAGACTTGGAAAAAAAATATTTCTTTAATTTATAATACATTTTTAACAACTTCTAATTTCTAAACCATTGAATATTTTTGCTGTGTCATCATATGGAAAATGTTCTATATCTACTTTTTTATCAGCTATTCTCATTAGGTTGCTCAAATGCTCATCAGTCAATCTGCTACGATAATTTGTTTTAATTCGTTTTTGGGTGCTAAATGACCTTGCAACAGATGCTGAACTATTCGGAATCACTAATCCTATCCTCTACATCTGCCAGCATAGGCTTTTGAATTATTTCTCTTATAGAATAATGAAGTTCGTTGAAGCTATTTCCATGTTCATACTTCTTGTTAGGTCTTCCAGCATAGTTTTCCCAGATTTCAACTTTTATAAATTGCTGTAAATTATTGATGAGGGAGTTTGGTAATTCATTAACAGCTGTAAATAGAGCTAACTTTAAACAACTTATTATACAGGACTCATTTTTTTTCTCAACACTTGTCGTAGCTGTTTTCATGTCTTTCAAAATGGCAGAAGACGAAATTTTTCCAAAATTCAAGAGATTCACGCATTTTAAAATTGATTAATAGAGTGCACGAACTTCTCGTGTTAATAATTTTTTAATGCGAGAAAAGGAAAAAATATGCGAGATTCTCGCGTTCTCGTTCTCAAAAATTTTATAGAAAGGGGACTAGTTGCGCGATCTTTTAGCAATATTCATATATATAAAAATTTAGGATTTAAAAAGACGCTTAAGTAGCGAATGCAGTTTTTTCCTTCAGTGTTTGGTATGCAACGTTGACCATATAGGCACAAAAATGACAAATGCATGAAATACGACTCTGATGGAGAAGGGTTTAATCCTCAAAGTTTGGGGTGGCCGCAATCTGGAAAATATAATTCTAATATTAGAACAGTTGAAATAATGTTAATTTTTCAGCCATCTAATGTTAATTTTACTTTTTGTGCTCTTCACCATGTCTCTGGAACTAATGAAGCAAATAAGTTTTTTTTTCCACACAACTATAAAACTTTCTTATCCAAAAATAATTACAGCCGAAAAAATTTGTTTTTAATTATTTTTGATATTCAACATACTAATGATCAAAATAAGTATTGATTTATGAGGTATAAGAAGTTTTATGCCATTTTAATCTTCATAATTTTAGATAAAATATAAAATTTGAAGAGAATCAGCTGAATGATGCTTGAGAAATAAAAGTTTAAAAATATGTCTTTTTTTTTCTTTTTAGAGAGAGAGTGAAATATGCTGAAAGTGCACTTAGGTAATAATAAGAGGCTTAAATTTTCAACTGTCTAAATTTCTAAATTGGTGTCAGTTTGTCTTATAAAGACGGTTAGTGTGCAGTGTTTATCCAACTCCAACCATCAGGCTGTTGTTCTTGAGGTTGATAAAAACCATAACATCTATGGTCCTCGTGGCCAACAATAGGTTTCTGCAGGAGTGCCCTACTTTTACTGAATTCGAATGCATTTTATAATCTTAAATATATATGTTTAGAAGATTTATAATAACAAATATTTTTAATCATCTTGCTAATGCTGTAATATTTGAGACAAAAATTGCAATTATTTTCATCAATTCGTTTATTAGAGATATTAAAAAAAATAATCTATTAATAGTATAGTCTGTTTTAAAAAAGCATTTATTATTGCATGTGTTAAGAATAAGCCGTCAGATTTTAATAAGTAAGTAAATAAATGTTATTTTGTCTTCTAAGTAAATAAGTTATATTCTTTCATTTCATTCAAACTTTCTAACTAGAAAAGCTATTTTAGCCTTACTATTTGCATAAAAGTATTGCTGTTTTGTTATGAAAAATAATCAACTGTTCTCTTGTTGAAGCTAAATAGAAATTTATTTTCTGAATCGTTCTTATCTCTTTCGTTCTTATTTTTTGAATCTTACAAATTCCATTATTTTTTTTATTTATTTTTGAATATTGCATTATCTGTTTCATTCTAAAAATATATTTTGCTATAAATCTTCCATTAAGTTGTGTTTATTAAACAGAAGAAAAATGTAATTTAGGTAAATTTTATTAAAATTGAACAATTTTAATTAGTTATATCTAGTTTTTAATCAAGCAATCTCCAAGTCTATGTAATACAATTAATGCTCAATATAATGACCCCTGTGGTGTAAATGAAAATAGATAGTATAACATGAGGTTACTATATTGTGACTACATAAACTTAGTGCAAATATTTACTTAATTTTATAAATACTGCATTATTTTGAAAAAAAAAAAAAAAAAAAACATGCTACACTTTGAATAGAATTATGAACTAATATGCAGTTTTTTCTGTCAACAATAAAGTAAAAGTATTATTTAATAATGTACATTAAAGGGTAAAAATGAATTTAAATTTTTTTAAATCTTTTAATATCTCACATAAACTTTAGACATTCAATTTTTTTTCTTCCAGAATTTGAAATTTTGTTTAACGAGAATGATTTCAGGAAATTAGAACACTTTGTTCTTCTGCTATACAATTCTCAATTATATATCAATATATATCACAATTTTTCATTATTGCAAACTAAGTGCTTTATGGAGTATTGAATAATTTAGCCATTTGTGCTGCTTTTCTTCTCTCCACTTCTTTAAAAGTTTTTAATTTCCACTCTATGCATATGACATAACACCATTACACTGGTTAGGAGCTGCCATTTTTGCTAAATAACGTATGTCAGAGAACAAGCAAAACTAAAATATAAAATAATGTTAATAATACCATTGTGTTTTAACTCCAAAATAAACCACCTCTTCATTAAAATGGTGAATACAATTTTGAAACAAGAAAATATGATTGATGAATGTATTGAACAACCTTTTGAAATGAAATTTCAAAGTTTATGATTATACAGGAAACTCTAATTTCTAAATGACATTGCAATATACACTTCAAATTCTCAATAATTTTAAATAATTTATATTTCACTATACTTTTGACCGTAGATTACGTCTAGGGCCCCCTAGCTTTAGAATAGGTGGTCCAGACACTTAAGAAATAGTGGTTTAAATAGTTTTCTTGTGACTTTTTGTTATTGATTGACTCATAGTCAATGGGAAAATGTTAGTTTTGGAAGTGCAAAAATGTCTTACACCTGTTTCTCGAATGATTTTTTTTTTTTTTTTTTTGAATTCGAAAGAAATTGAATAAAGTTTTGGTTGTCATATTGGAATAAACACTTCAGTTTAAATGTTTTATGGGTGTTAAAATAACTATGCATGAACAGTAAACGGAACTTCATGTAGTAGTTGTTATAATGGAAGGGTCACATTAATTGGGGGTCTTACTAAAAAGCATAGACTACAGTAGTTATCTGACAATATCTATGACAATTCTAAGATTAAAACTTATGAGTGCTTTCAGCGGTTTTAATATATTCTATTAATTTATTTTTGTCATCTCCCTTTGAAGTCAATTGTTCTATTAATGTGTATTATTTTTACTATATTTTAGGACATGGTTCCATGTATCAAGTTCATATTAGAAATATCAGTTATCTCTGTACTATCATGCTGTTGTTTGGGTCAAAATAGTGGTATGATTGCCTTAAGTAAGTAGTTTATTATTATTATTTTTTTAAAAAACTTTTATTTCTTTTAAATCAAAGTATGATAAATATGACAAAATAATGATAAATAATATTGCAATTCTCTTATAAATAAATTTATACCATAAATAAATTAATACCATATGATTTTTGATCAGAGAAGAGACATGAATATAAAATATAATGTAAAAAAATATCAAACAGCAAATTCAAAATTATTAAATATGGGATAAATGTATGTGTCATTAACACGTAAATAAGAAGCTAAGATAAACAAATTGCAAAATTGATTTCACAATTTTTTTCTCTTTTCCTCTTTTCTTTTTTAAATACTTTTAAAATGCAGTGGTGGATGCAGAAAATCATTCTAGTGATCCAGGGGTTCTCTTGTCTTCTGGGTTGGGTTCAAAATTACAAAGATTAAAAGTTAAACATCGATAGTCATAACCTTACAATTGGGTCGGCTGTTCAACGCCAGTTATAAAAAATGTTATTGAGCCTAGGTGGCTCAGGGGATTGAAGTTTCACCCCAAGGCCCCAATATTTGTTCCAGGAGTTCACTTTTTCTGGATTTAATTCAAAACTACAAGGCTACTGGGTTGAACATTGACAGTTGTAAGGCCGGAATTGAGTCAGCTGTTCAATGATCGCTATAAAATAAAATATTATTGCTAGAAATGTAAGAAAAAAATTTCTTTAAAATTAGTAGTTTTTTTATGCAACAACTAAATTGTTTATTTATTTATGTTCATGAAATTCAAATCTTATGGGTGGTAGGAAAAAAAAACAAACAAAAAAAAAAAACAACCTCACTTTCATTTTCACTTTAGTCCATTTTCCTAGGCATTTCTATGCAGTAAATTCTGAGCATTTTCTTTAGAAAATGTAATTTCCTTATGATACCAAGCGCATAGAATACCTAATGATAGGATTTTTCATGTACCAGGTTGCAAATTTAATGCAAATAGAAGTGACCTTAAATATACTAATTAATTAGTGCTAACGATATTTTAAGTTATGATAATTAAGTAAGCGCAATCTGGAAAATATGGTTACGATAGTTTGGTCAAGAGAGCTGTCGAAAGTTTGGACCCCTAAATGTTTCACTTTTTGCGTATTTTGCCTTTTCTCAAGAACTTTTTAAGCAGATAAAAAAATTTTTTTGCACACAATTATAAAATTGGTTTATCCAAAGATAATTTTTTTAAAAAAAATTGCTTATTGTTATGCTTGTTAATGATAAAAAAATTGAATTATAAGGTATACAAATTTATAAATCATTTTAAAGAATTTAATTTTATATGGCCTTTAACTATATAATTTTGTAAACTTTTATTTAATTTTATAAAATTTGAACTAAATTAGTCGAAAGGTTCCTGAGAAATTGAATTTTAATTATATACAACTTTTTAAAAATTCTATTTTTCTGGGAGTATTCGACCGATTTCATGCAAATTTTGTATTTGGCATATAAAAATATATTATTTAAAATTATGTACAAATTTGTCTACCTTACAATTCAAAACTTTTTCTACTCTAATTAATTTTAATAATAAATAATTATTTAATTTTTTTTTTAATTGAAGGATCATTGAATAAATGAATTCTATAATTGTATGCAAAATTTTTTCATATTGCTTAATAAGTTTTTGAGATTTGGCGAAATATGCAAAAAGTAAAATTAACATTAATGGGTGCAAACTTCAGATCACTCTCCTGACCAAATTATTGGGACTGCTTTTTCCAGATTGTAACTACCCAGTACATTTTGTGGGTCAAGAATCCAAATCCGTTGAAAAAAAGGTATACTTATTCTGAGAAAGTATGATTTTATTTCTGATTTAATAACTTAAAATATTGTCTGTACTAATTAATTAGCATACTTAAGGTCATCCACGTGAACCATTAAGTTTCAGTCCTAGTACTTGAAAATTCGATCATTAGATCAACAGTTACTCTAGGGGCTCTGTTTTTTTTATTATGGTCTATAATTTAGAATATTCCTGAAAATAGTGATATAGAGAAAAAGAGCACCAATAGCACTCATGGTTTTCTATCATAAGTTGCTAAAAATTGGGTTCACAAAATAACTGATTTGTAATATTTTCATCTAAATCATAAAATCTTTTCAAGGATATTATTTTCATCACTATTTTCTGCTGATATTAATAACTGAATTTGCTGTAGTAATTTCTATGAATTTAGTATCATGTAAAAATTCATTCAAAAAAAGGTTGTTGGTTTGAAGTCTGCAGAAATATTATTCCTTATTGTCTTTTGGTTCTAAGGGGAGGGAGGGAATTCTCTATTTGCATATTCAGGGTTGCCACATCAGAGAGAAAATATGGAAAACTTGGGAACAGGGAATTTAAAAATCACCTGAAACAACAAGGAAATGCAGGGTGCACCACTCAAAGCATAATCTGTGGGACACTTGAGGCTGATATTTCAGCTATGCTCAACTATTTCATTTACTATAGCATCATTTAAGTATGTTCAGCTGCTTTTTTTCTCTAAGTTTTTCTAGTAATTAAAACTAGTACAGCTGGCTCAATATAGCTCGGACAAGAACAATACATTGTCTATGTACAGGGAAAACACAGGAATTCTTTTTCCAGATTTGAGTGGCAACCCTGTTATTCTTGCTGAGCAATGCTTACATAGAATGCTAAAGTTTTTCGTTTCTTCATTGTCAAAGATCCCTTATTTGAAAAATCATTAATCCCATAAAACAATTTATAAAATTCAAAACAAAATTTGAAGAAAAAAAATATTAAAGTCTTCAATATTTTCTTCAGTTTAACATCATTTTTCTAAGCTCTTTCAAAAACAATGAATTTCTCAAGATCGGGAATAGTCAAATTCTTGGAATACTATATACTGCTATAAGTAATAGTCTACTTGTCTGCTACCAATTTTCCGTACAATAGATGTAAATGCATAAATTTATTGTTAAAACACTGAATAAAAGCTATGTTTTATAAAAATTATGATTTAGAAATTTAATTAAACAGAATTTTAAAGAAATTATTTGAAGTGTGAAATTTTACTATCATAAAAATTTCTAAAACTAGATTATTATTCTTAAATCTCGAAATCTTAGTTAAACATAGGGTCTTATATTTGCTTACAAATAAAAAAAAAATTATACAATTACATATTGAAATGTTTTTTAATTTTCTGAATAAATGTTATTTTTATAGAAAAAATCAGTTGATTTAAATTAACGTACCCTTATTTTTAACGTATCATCGACAATAAAGTCCAAAAGATAAAATAAAGATAAGTATTTAAGTTCATGGATATATTAATTATATTTTAATGGATAAATTTGATCACTCATTATATATTTGATTGCTACCCATAAATAATATTTTTTATTTCAGATAATATTGGTCAACCTGAAACATCTGAAGTGTTGTCAAATAAGGATTTAAAGTCTATTCATGGTGTTGCAAAAAATATATCTTATTCAAAAGGGAAGATTATAAAGGTCAATATTTACTAGTAAAAATTTTTTTTAAAAAGACATTTTTATAAAATGTTTGCTATTGAAAATTTTTTTTCTGAGAAGTTATTTAAAATTTTAATCTTCATAAAGCTAGACAAAATTATTGAATGAATGTGAAATGGGTTAATGAATTAAGTTCTAATGATTTAATAATAAATAAAGAAAAGTAATTTATTTTGACACAATGCAGCTTTAAGCATAGTAATATGCTTAGGAAGAATGCAACGTTAAATAAAAAGATGCATCAAAAAATGTATTTATATCAGCTCACCAGACAAAAAATTAATCAATCTAGTGCTCAAGCATCAATGAATCGTTAAGTTTCGTTAGATGATGCTGTGGTCAAGTGACCTGCTCAACTGTGTGTGCACTGCCTCAACGTGATCAAAGACAAGTTGCAATCATTGAGATATTTTTGTTTTAAGTGGAAATTGTGTGTACATATGGGTAAGTGTAAGGACATGACTGAGTGGCAAAAAGGGGCAATTTTGTTTGACTGTGCCCATAGTCATAAAGTGAATGAAGTTGCTGGATTTGTTGGTGTTTCAATGGGGACTGTTCAATGTCTCTACAAACAGTTGTTTAATACATGTGGCCATGTAAAAAGTTGTCAGAATTGTGGTCGGAAAAGATCCTGCATGAAAAGGACCAGAGACGTGTTTCACAACTTGTCAATCAAAATCTCTTCCGAACCTAGCATGAATTGTTTCAGTTAGTAAATGAATGTCCACCCCAACCTGTTAGTAAGAGAACATTGCGATGGGAGCTAGAAAAAAAAATTATATAATAAGTAGTACATGTATTACTTTTCAGAAATGATGTAATAATGAAGTGTACAAAAAAAATAAATAAATAAATAAAAAATAAATAAATAAATAAAAAATAAATAAATGGACTACCCTTAATAACTTTTTTTAAAAAAAAGTTATTAAGGGTTAGTTTAAAAATATACATTTTCTATTTATAAATTATACTGTTTATGAACAATAATTGAAGTAATTTTCCTATATTTTTCAGTCCAGAGAAGGTGACTTTGAATATAGAAGATCATTTACATCAAAAGTGGAATTTGAAGTTAATTTCTTGCAACTGCAAAATGTTATAACAGAAATTAGAAAAATTATAACTCAAAATATTTTTGCCAAATCTCTGCTTTTGGAAAATTTAGATTTTTTAGAAAACTTGGTTCATCAGGTAAAATATTATTTTAAATTCATTCACCAATTTCATCAATACTGATTAATTTTTATATTTAAATCTTGTATAAATATCAAGCAAGCTTTTCTTATGGCATTTTTCTTCATTTGATCAATAATACTTGCATGTATGTTTATTATTGTTGTTGCTATTTATAAAATCTGGTTTATTATTTCTTTTTATATACAGCTCAGAACTTGTTTCTTTATATTTGTGTCTTTGTAGATTTATTTTGTATGGATGGGGGATCAATAATATTAGAAGAAAATCTATAGTCAACAGTGGCAATTTTTAGCAAAAGGAGATCGTCATTCATTACTGTTAGAACAAATTTTAGAGGCATGGTAAACAAACATGTGAAAGACACTGTCTTTTGACTGAGGGGATGGGATAAAAGGTTATGAAGAGGAGAGTGAAACTACAAATGGTTTTCCAATAAACAGTTATAAGGAATTTTTCACAATTATGAGTACAAAGAACAACTTAGAAAGGAAAACAATTACTATTTCCTTGTTTAAACAAAAATCGAAGGCATATATCTATAGATTTTATAATATTATGAAAGGGATCACTTTCAACAATAATAGTTATTGAAGTGATATGTTTTTCCCGCTTTGTCATTTCTGAATTTTTAAATCTCTTGAATAATATTAAAAAGGAAAAAAGCTTGATTAGTGAAGTTTTCTTATCAGGAAATTTTAAGGGAAGAATTAAGGATCATATACTTATTAAATATTTTTATACCATAAAATCTAGTCTTGTATGAGGGAGGTTAGTTAATTTAAGAATTGAAATTGATCTCATTGTACAGTTTATTTAACATTATTTCAAGTTTTATAATCAATATTTTAATAATCAATATGATAAAAAATTTAATGACCAATTTTATAATGAAATTTTTTTAAATGGTGACCTCTGGTTTGTTCTCAAATTTTTTAAATGTTAATAATAAACCTAATTATAATTTTAATGTATATTGAAGCATCGAAATAGCTTCAAGTAAGAAATTATTCTAATTGCAGGGATGTGATTCTTCTGCAAATTTGCAAATTTCCGCTTTTTTCAGATTTTTCAATTATTTTTTGCACAAATTCAAATATTTTATGAGGAATTTAATTTTTTGCAGAGCATAAGTATTTAAGTCCTCATTTCCCCATCAGAAGTTTGTCTAAAAATCATTTCCTTGGGATAAAATTGGTTGACCTTTTACAGGGAGGAGATTTTTCCGTTTTTTAGCGGATTTAAGCTTTTTTCCCTTTTGTTTCTCGAATTTCAGTCTTTTTTTTTAATCAAATACTCCAATTCTCAAAAAGTTTTTTTTTATAAATATCCAGCTTTTTTTTTTAAAAAAAAATTCAGCCGTTGAAATAAAATAATTATATTTATTTACGATTTTCAAAGATAAACAGAAAATTCAAACTATGTCCTAGCTGCGCCGATAGAAAAATTAAACAGCTATGCCTTCAAGATAGAAAAATTTCATCAGATGCCATTAGATGTGAAATGAATGCAGCGGGTATTGCAGTAAGTTCAAGAACAATAAGAAGAAGGTTATCTGGATTTGGACTACAAGCTAGAATTCCTAGGAAAAAACCATATTTAAATCAAAAGCAACGCGAAAAACGAGTTAAGTGGGCAAAAGAACACATTAAATGGACAGAAAATCAATGGAAGCAAGTAATCTGGAGAGATGAGAGAAAAATATCGCTCTTTGGTAGTAATGGTAGAAAATACGTGAGGCGTAGAGAAGGTGAAGTACTTCATCCTGATTGCATTGAAGCAACTACAAAAAACCCAACAAATGTCATGATTTGGGCATGTATGTCTGCAGATGGTGTGGGCCGAATTCAAGTGACTGAAGGCATCCTGAATGCCAAAATATACATCGAAACTGTCCTGAAACCAAAATTGATACCTTCCATCAGGGATCTCTTCCCCAACAACGCACCATTTATTTTTCAGCAGGATTCAGCTCCATGCCACACAGCAAAAGTATGCAAAGCATGGTTTCAAAATAAAGGCATTGATATATTACCATGGCCAGGAAACAGCCCTGATCTCAATCCAATTGAAAATTGTTGGCGATGTTTGAAAATTCTTGTGCGAAAAAAATGTCCATCCAATAAAAGACAACTTATTGAAGCTATAATTGATTCTTGGCACCATGTGATTACGAAAGATGAACTCCAAACACTCGTTCACTCGATGAAAAGACGCATTGAAGCTGTCTTAAAAAATAAGGGTTATCCTACTAAGTATTGATTGTGTAAGTATCACTTTTAAAAAATGCAAATCTAAGATAGATCTTTTTATTAGTTGCATAAAAATTTTTGTAATACTGATATTGTAATACTGTATTTATTATTAAATTCTACATTAAATTACCTTCAAGTTGATATACAAACGTTTGTATTTAAGTGAAAATTAATATATTCTAGAAGCACACAAAGTTGAAAAACATGAAACTTTCAAAAAATGTCCACACTTTTAGCCACCACTGTATATCAGGGGACTGTCCAGACATTTTGTGAAAGGTCCGTTTTTGTAAAATTGTGAAAAAAATTACTCGTAATTTGTGAATATAAAATAAAAGTTAAGTCACATTCTTTCAACCAAGGTCCTGCTTTTGTGAATTTGTGCAAATAGGGTCCTGTTATTGCAAAAAACTTTTTCAATGAGTTTTTAAATTGTAAAGAGATACAAGATTATGCTCAACACTGTAAAATTATAATTAAAAAAAAGTTAAATTTTAAAAGATAAACAGCAATTGCTGCTACTAAATTAGAGATGCAACATACAAATATTTGGTATTTAGCCTATACTGCTGAACGCAGAATATTCATTTCGGACGAATAAAAGAAGAAGCGTCTGCCGAAGACAAAACTTGGTTCGTTTACATCCGTCTTTCTTTCCCACCTCCCTGGGAAGGGTTTATTCCATTAACAAAACAATAATGAAGATGAAAAAATTTGTGAAGGGTTCTTTAATGGACCCAAATTTCTTCTAAACAGACCCCTGTGTGTATATATATATACATACACAGAGCCTGACTAAGGCAGGGGCATACGGGGCAGTTGCCTCAGGCCCAACATCAGGGGGTGCCCCCAAATCGAATTGAAAGTTTATTTTAGGTTTCCATTATTAATGAACTTTTAAACAAAATATCAGTACAGAGTAAAATCCGTCAGTTTTATTTTAGCCTTTTCAAATCTATCGTATGAAAACAAAAAAAATCTATATTTCGTAAATCCACGGCTTTCTAAGACGGAATTCAGCTAAATTTTCGCAATCAAAAGCCTTTTTTTTTTTTTAACATGTAGCAAAACGCGATGTGTTTACAAAAATACAGGCTCTTGACTAGCTTAATTGAGCCATCGTATTTGCGAAAATTTTGCTAAATTTCGCCCTAGTGTCAGCAAGGATATTAATTTTTCAAAGCTAGATGACAAAGTTAACAATTAGAAAACGGCATTCGGCATGATGGACACAGAATTGTCAGAAAATCAATAAAATGGACAGAATGATATTTTGTCTGACCATTGGAGAGGGAGGACTTAATAGCTATTTTAGGTTCTAGTCAGTTTTCTTGTTATGTATGTATAATGAGGTGGAAAATTTAAATACCTCCATAAAGTTCAAATCTTCATTACTGAAGTATTGAAGTAGAGGGGGTCCCCCAAAGAAGTTTTCGCCCTGGGCCCCAATTAGACTACTGACTGTATGTATATATATAAATATATAAGGGGTGATCAAATGAAAAGGTACGAAACGACGTAAAAATGTAACAGTTAAATATTTGCATATTCCGCCATGGGAGAACATAGCGAGACATTTCGGGATGCGATTGCAGTCTCTGACTGGGATCGGAGCATGCGCGGACGCCTGCATGCGCAGGAGAGAGCAGAGGCTTTTGTCAAAAGCGGCATCCAAATGATGCGGCAGTCCGCATGAGGACAGGATGGCGTTCGCGTTGCAAAAATCGACCATTGAGAAGCAGCGAGGTATTATCCAATTTTTGACAGCGGAAGGTGTGAAACCGGCAGCTATTCATCGCCGGATAGTGACAGTTTACAGGGAGAAATGTGTCTCTGGCAAGTCTGTCAGAAAATGGAATGCCCATTTTCGTGCAGGCCATGAGAGTGTCACACACATGAAACTGACCAAGTTAAAGTGGGAGACGTTGGACCATCCGCCTTACTGTCCGGACATGTCGCCCTGTAATTTCCATGTGTTTGGTCCACTTAAGAAACACCTGAAAGGGAAGTGCTTCAACTCTGACGACGTACTCAAGGACGCTGTGAAGGACTTGATCTCGTCACGGCCACAGGAATTCTGGGAACAAGGAATCCTGCAGCTTGTTCATCTATGGGATCGTTGTGCTCAGGCCTATGGTGTGTATTTTGAATAAAGTCTACATTTGTACCCACTGTGTCGTTTCGTACCTTTTCATTTGATCACCCCTTATATATACATACAGTCAGACCTCAATATAAGGTCACCCCTAGGGATATCGCAAAAGTGACCTTATAATTCGTAATTAAGCATGTAAATAGTATATATTATGATTTTTAAAAATGGAACGAAACAAACAAAAAGTAAATATTTAAGTCAATAAATTAAATATATTAATATTTAAGTTAATAAATTAAATATTTAAGACAATAAATTTTAACAGAATTAGAAAAGAATTAAAGAAAGTTAGATTTTTAAAAAAAAATTTAATTTAAAATAAAGCTGTTTACAAATTTTCTCAAAGTGTACATACATACATTACATCTTTCTTTATTTAAAATAATCATTTATGCAGGTCTGTCTCGTTTTTGGTTTCATTTTTTGAACAATGTTTTCTAGATTTTGTAACTTCTCAAAATGTTCCTCAGCTCCCTCATGGTTTGTAAAAAAATTTCGTATGACATTTATTGCATTGAAGGCTTCCACTTGGGTTACAACTACAGTCTCAGGATCACTGTTATTGTCCTCACTGTCCACAATTTGTGAAACTTGTGAAACAATTTCAGAAATTGTAGCTTCAGAAGTGGTGGCAATTTTCTCATCAATCAAACCATATTCAGCCTCCCCTTCAATGGCATGGCCACGATTTTTCAGATCTTCCATCAGAACAGATAGAGGAATATCGTCTTCTTCGGTTTCGTCATCTACCATATTCAGAGAACTCACAAAACCAGCATGACGAAAATAATTTGTTATGCATGTGGTGGACACCATGTTCCAAATTTTGTACACATAGAAAATGGCATCCAAAACAGTAACGTGGAACTCCTTTTTTTGATCGATGGCAGCGATTAAGTCCTTCAGGAGGAGCTTACGATAGTTCACTTTTAGGTTTTGAATAACTCCTTGATCCAATGCTGGTCGCATTGGGAGGCAAGAAAACAAGTTCAATTGAGAATAACTGTGGGATGTTGGTATGAGCTGTGCAATTGTCTGCTATGAAAACAACTTTTTGCTTCTTCTTCACAAAGTGCTTGTTTTCTCCCAAATGGTGATGATCATCCAGGCTTTTTTGTTAGCGTCGTAATCCACAGGTAAAGATTTCACGTTTTTAAAGCAACGTGGCTTTTGGAATTTACCAATAACAAGAGGTCTCAATTTTTCAGAGCCACCCATATTGGCCCCTAAATATACTGTAAGTCTTTCTTTACTTTTTTTGCCACTTACACTTTTTTCATTTTTTAACGCTCGAGTTTTTTCAGTTAAGACTCAGAAAAAAAGACCACATTCGTTGACGTTGAATACATCGCATGGCTTATACCGTTTCAAAATGTCATCTTCTAACACAGATTTCCTCCAGTCATTCAAAACAGTTTCGTCAACACCTCCAGCTTAACCGCATACTGTCTTGAAAGTTAAATCATGTCTTACTTTAAATCTCTGAATCCATCCATTGCTCGCCATAAAATTAGGTTTTCCCAATTCCGTGGCTATTTGTAGAGCTTTTTCTTTCAATACTAAGCACGATATCAGCACATTTTGTGCTCTAGCTGTATTTATCCATTGAAGAATGGCTTCTTCAATTTTCTCATAAGGGGAAAAACGCATTCTTGTTCTTTTCCCATTTTCATTGTGATGAGAAGACAGAATATTGTTTAAGGTGGTACGTTGTATACCACGTTCTTCCGCAAAACGTGCTTTTGATAAATTAGAATTTTCAAAATCCTCAGCGATTTTTCTTTCTCTGATAGAGTCAACGTCTTTCTCTTTGCCAACATGATGACACGATGAGAGAGGTTCGAATGAAATTCTTTCCTTTAGTGTGCTCAGCCAATGGTCATGTGTGTCATGATGGGAAAAATCCTTTGTTCTCGTCTGAATGGCAAAAGCCCCCTTCCCTGGAAGTGTGGACAGGGACGAGCAATTACTGGCAGCGAAGGCGGGGGAAAATTCTCTCCAGGTCCAGGTGTGTTCGTTGGCTGCAACACTTTCCTAGAACTTGAGAGGGGTAATTGCCTTGTAAGAAAGTTAAATAGGCTTTTGTTAGAAAAGAGCTTCCCTTGCCTCAGATAAAAATGACCTTATAAGCGATAAAGATTTTTGAAACGTGACCATATATCCGATAATCTATGACAAGGAATTCCTATTCAGTGAGCTGGGACTTTGAAAAAGTGACCTTATATGCGGGGTGACCTTATATCGAGGTCTGACATGTATATATATATATATGTACATATATATATATATATATATATATATATATATGTACATATATATAAGTACATATATGTACATATATATAAGTACATATATATACATATATATATACATACATATATATACATATATATACATACATATATATACATACATATACATACATATATATATACATATACATATATATATACATATATACATACATATACACTCAAGAGGCAAAACATTATGATCACCCCTACATTTTGCAATGAACTCTCCTGGATGATGTGGAAGGCACATGATCAGGTGGAAGTGGTATTTAACTGTTGCTGGAGAGTTTGAAGAATCATTCTTTCACTTACTTCTGTGTGTGATGGGAAAGGCTGCGGATCTAAGTGATTTAGATAGAGGGCAGATTGTAATGACTCGAAGGCTCAGAACAAGTATTTCCAAAACTGCACGACTCGTGGATTGTTCGCAATCTACAGTTGTTAGTACTTATGCAAAGTGGATGAATGACGGTGAAACCAGCAGTAGACGACATGGTGTTGGACGTCACACGCTATCAAAGAAAAAGGTCGTCAGAGATTGTCTCGCTTGGTGAAGCAAAACTGGACCCGTGGTTGTGGTAGAGCAGACCATGAACGCTACAGGGTATCTGAACATCATTGCGGACCAGTTGCACCCTTACATGGCCTCTGTTTTTCCAGCTGGAAATGGAATTTTCTAACAGGATAACGCCCCGTGTCACAAGGCTCAAATTGTGTTGGAGTGGTTCCAGGAACATGATGCTGAATTCCAGTTAATGCTAAAGATGGGCCTACTCACTATTAAGAGGTGGTTATAATGTTTTGGCTCTTGAGTGTATATATATATATACATATATATATATGTATATATATATACACATATATATATAACATATATATATATATGTACATGCATATATATACGTATATATATATACATATATATATATACATGCATATATATATATATATATATATATATATATATGTATATATATATTTATATATATTAAATGTTTTAAAATTATTTGGTATTTGTATTATTCAAATTTGACAAAAAAAGTGCGATTTTTAAACTTGTAAACCATGTGATTATAAATCTCAATGATTAATTTTAAAATAGTATGAATATGAATCATATGCATGATTTTAAATAGAGAGAATATGAATCCCGATATGAGGCTTTTAAATCACGTTAATATGAAACTCTATGTCGAATTTAAAAACTGCGAAAGTACAAATCATGATGCGTAATTTTTAGATCACGTAAATATGAATCACGATACATAATTTTTAAATCGCACGATTACGAAGCCCAATGTCTAATTTTTAAAGCACGTATAAACACGAAAATCAATGTTTGATATTACAACAGCAAAAACGATTTACAACATTGGATTTTAAGCTCGCGTGAATACGAATAACTACATAGGGTTTTAAAAGTGCGTAAGTAGAAATCGCTGTTTTGGAATTTTAAATCTCGTAAATTAGAATCGCTATGTAGGATATTTAAATCATCTGAATAAGAACCGCAATGTGCAACTTTGAAATCAGGAAGATACGAAAATCCATGATTGGTATTAAAATCGTGTCAATGAGAATCGAGATATTTCCAGAGACTGGATTTCTTAAAGGCTTGTTTGTATTGTTTAGACATAATAAATAAAAATTTACAAGATTAATTTAATGAGCAAATAAATCACTTCAAATCCACCTCCATTTTTCCCCCCGTTTACTTTCACTCCAGAAAACAGAAAACAACAATGTCTGAATTACGAAAATGCGAGCTGTCCGGCGGTCGAATAAAAATACGGAAAATCTTATTGTCTGTGCGTAAAATCGGAAGAAATAGCTAAAATAAGTAAACATGCGGAAGCAAAATATATCAATACAATAGTGTGAGTTTCCTCACACTATTGTGTTGATATATCTTGCTTTGGCTATATTAATACAATATTAGAAAGCACTCTATTTTGCAGATATAATCGTGTGGGCTGATGAAAAGATTATATATTTTTTTTTCCGGATTTTTTTAAAAGAATTCTATCCTTTTCTTTTATCCCTTCCAGTTTTTATTATTTTTATTTTTAATAATTTTCCTTTTTCCACTTTTTTCTTTTGTCTGTAATTTTCCTTTGTTTTATCTTCTTTTTGAACTTATTTAATGAGTTCTATTTACTTGCAGCTTATGCGCAATAAATGAAACTTATTGTTTTTCTTAATTTTCTTCGTGCTTTTTTGTATTTATTATGCTATATATATATATATATATATATATATATATATTCATTCTTGGATTTCCTCTTTTTTACTTTCTGACTCTCATCCCTGTAATTGTGAGTTTAATAAAGGATGAAATTTTAAAACAATTTTTAGAAGAAGCTTAGAATTTGAACAAAATTAATGATTATGTTTGTAAAAAAGTTTATTTTAAGTAATTAATTTTTACAGTAAAATATCTATATTATGCAACTTATAAATTGCTAGTCTCCATAAACCACATTAACTAACAATCTCTAAATGAAACCAAAATTGCTATATTTGTTGTATTTCATTTCTGATCCACTTAATAATTTCAACTTTTTCTATGAATAATAATTACTTTCATGCATATATTTCTGTTATAAGATATATGTATTTAAGAGTTAATAGAAAAAAATTAATTTTTATCTGCTCCACATACATATTAGTATGTTTAGTTAAGTATAATAATATGTGAAATGATCTATGAACACAAAGTTCTATATAATGCAAATCCTCAAGTTTCAAGGTTTGTTTTATAAATATCTTGTACAGTGTCTAATATAGATATTATTTTAGCTAATAATTTTTATTAGATAGTTTGATTTGTAATCAATGTAGTTTTATTTATGTTTTGGAAAGCATATAGGGGCCTGTTAGCCCAATGGTTAGAGTATCAGACTTTCGTTGGAAGGGGCCAGGTTTCGATCTTTGACTGATGGTTAGTCGTTAAGCAGAAACATGGGCACAGGGATCTGGCAAAAACATCCTTCCCATTCAGATCTATATTTAAATTAAGGAATTGGCCTCACGGAAAATTGTGATGGCATGTCTTTGGATCATCCCCAGTAATCTTTCTCAGACCATTGCCAATTGCTCATTCTGGAGCTCTAGTGCAATATAAATATATTACCTGCCTCAAAAGCATTTTTCTAAAGTTTTTCTTACTGCACAAAGTTAAGCTTTTTTTGCCTTTAGAACTGCTATAACATGTCTGATTATGACAGCAAATATTTCTCATATAGTGCATATTTTTTATTCATTTGAAGACAAAATTAGCATTCTAATAATTTATTTTGATGTTTTTGTTTTTAGTATGATATTGGAAAAAAATTTGTAGACATAGGGGGCTTCCAACTTATTCTATCATTAACAAGATACAAAGATGATGATATTTCAAAAGCTGCTTTCAATATATTGTCTGCTGCTATGCAAGGGTGAGAAAAAAAACTTTTATCTATCATGTTATTTACTTCTATTGTTTGTTAACTTTTCAGCTTGATTATCTAAAAGTTGCTGTAATGAGGGAGTCATACAAAAAATTAAGATTCTATTCATAAGACTTGGTGTCAAAAGAGAATTAATTCTTACTTGCATATTACTGACCAGGAATGAATATTAAAGTTAGAAAAAAATAAAATATTATGTGACATCTTTATCAAGTTGAAGCTGTAATTAATATCTTTACAACCAGTTTATTGTTGGAATTAAACTGAATGACATTCCTAATAGCTTCAGGGCTGCCATTGGCAACTAAATTACTAAAACGACTATTTTGAAGACAGGAATACTAAGGTGACCAATTTCGTCAAAATGTAAGCAAAACAATTATTTTGCAATCCGTGACAAATAAAAAAAAACAGTTACTTTTTTTCTTATTTACGATTAAAAAAATCCATTTGAAATTTCATTTCCCTCACCTCTTTTTAGTTTTACCGTATTTTTATTCTTGTTATTAAGACTAAATGTTTATTAACATAATTGTCAATTAGTTTAGAGAAAGTGTTAGATCTGATCCATGCCACAATTGAGTTTAATGAGATCGCTATTTTCCTTGTTTTGTTTTTTAGTTTCTAGTAATATTTATTATATAAATGACATATTTTACTATTCGTGAAGGGCCTATTAATATTTTTTTCTGTGCAATCGAAAATAAGCTATATTATTCTGTTATATTGTCCCCTTATCTCCAACCTGCGTTTTCGAACAAGGTGTGTCAAAAGAACCTGGACAAGTAATTTTTAATGTAGCTTAATTAAAAATAAATAAATTAACTAATTATATAATAATTAGAGTTAACTTTTATTAATAAATTAATATAATTGGATTTAAAGTGGCCTCCTTTTATAGCAATACAGATGAAACCAAAGATGCTAAAAACTTTTGAGACGGGCAACAAATCAGTGCTGGGAGAGATCCTTTTTCACTGATGAGATGTTATTTACTGTCCTACAAGCTCATAATTCCTAGAACTTTAGGATCTGGTCTGTAGATGCCCCAAGCACCTTGTTAAGTACCTCAAAATTTGAAGCCGGTCATGGCTTGGGGCAGAATTTGTGCAAGTAGCAAACACCTCTTGTTTTTGAGGATGAGAGCATAAATAAATAAAAAAGCTGTACCATTTTAGAAAGGCCCCCAAAAAGTGGCTCCAAGTCTCATTTTCCGGACATGATATCATCTGAAGAATATCTCCCCTCCCTACTCACCAGGTTTTGTCCATTTTGGAGTCTAGGGCCTGCACTAAACTAGACAAAAGTTTGAACTCTCTAAAACAATCATTTTGGCGGCAATGAGATATAATTAAGGTAGAAGACATGCAACCCATTGCTGAAAATTGCCATGAGTGTTTGTCCCACTGCATTGTTGCAAAAGGTGCCTGGGAAGAGTGGTTTCACCCTCATGTGGAGTTGATTGAATGTGTACATGTATTTGGTTAGATTGATCTTAACCTTAAACAAGCAGATGGTTTACTACATTCTGAGACGGAAGAGCTTAGATTATTATCTGTATTTTTGATTGTCTTTATGTGTGTTCCTTATTAAATGTGTTTGTGTACACTTGGGATTTGTTTTATTCCTCTTAACCCACTATGAAATATCAGGTAGATGTTTACTCATTTACATATTGAGATAATTTTGAACTGGCCGCACGCAACAGTGCCCACTTTCAAACCAATAAAATTTATTTATTAGTAAAAGTTTACACTTATTATTATTTGTTATATTTTGTTAACTTATTTAAATTTAATAAGGTTATATTAAAAATTGTTTGTCTGGGTGTTTGCGTCGTACCCTGTACATAAATTAATAAAAATGAATTTAACTACAGAATTCACACTTTTCCAAGAATCTCCACATTTCTGATTTGTTTTTTCATATTACATTTAACATTTTTACTGGATACTTCTCAATTATATTACCCTTTCTTCCTACTAACAGCTTTTGTTACCTCATTACTTTATCTTTTTCATCCCCAATATGAAGGTCAACAATCATGTTAAACTCACTTTATCATAATCTAGAAACTCAAAAGTAAAGTAAATAAGCCACATTTCTTGCAGATTTAAATAATAAAATTAGTTTCAGTTCAGTTCACACAGTTTCATTCATATTGCAATTTTTTATTTTTTTAAAACTTGTTTTTCTAGTCTAAACTTATGAATGTTTTTGATTTTTTACCTTTTACATTCTATTTCCCCCCTCTCTTTTTTTATTTTTTTTATTTAAGAGAGTTTCTATACTGTTTTTCTTCTCATTTTAAAATAAATATTACTATTACTATTTTTGATGGAATAAGGATTTAATGAACCATCCGTAAGCTTCTTTAATGATCCCCCCCCCAAAAAAAAAGGAAAATTCAGACATCCAGAATAGAAATGTTCCTAATAAAAATAGAATAGGTTAATTGGTTCTCTACTCTACTACTCTACTTTTCTTTCTTTTGAACTTTATTTTTTAGGATTAAATAAAAGATCTCAGAATTAATATATATATATCTTAATAATTTTCCCATCTACTATCCCTTGAACTATTTCAGTTTTCAATCTGCTGCATAAAACACTCCAGTAAACTTCATTGATATAAATTTCATTTTGGCATGAGCAAAAGTTAGTTTTATTATTAAAATATTTAAAGTTTTAAATTCCAACTTTATTAAGAAATATGTAAATTTTATAAATTTATTTTGTTGATT
Source organism: Parasteatoda lunata (assembly GCA_949128135.1). Lineage (NCBI taxonomy): Eukaryota > Metazoa > Arthropoda > Arachnida > Araneae > Theridiidae > Parasteatoda > Parasteatoda lunata. The sequence goes on along the minus strand of OX421981.1, from coordinate 9,324,979 downwards.
ACTTAAAAGAAATATTGACATTCTTGAGCTAAATTAAATATTTTCTTACTTTCAAAAAAATTGTAATATCAAGTATTTTCTTGCATGTTATATAGTTTTTGTTGATTATTGTACAAAACTTCTAGTTTAAAAATAAGATACAATGACCTATCACTTATTTGCCCTGCCTTTTATATACTGTTTTTCTCATTTATGTTACTATTGTCAGTGGTTTCAGTCAGGGATGTGAGCAAAATATACTGATACAAAATTCTGCTTTATATTTCTGTTTGTTGAAGTTTCAAATATTTTTTTAAAATAATATATAGTACAACATGACCTAATCATTTATTGTTACTGAAATGTAAATTTGAAAACATTTTCATGTAAGTTGAATACTTAAAAATAAATTTTTGGTTTAAAAAGTTGAGCGATTAAACAAATATTTAAAAATTTTAAACTTATCATCATCATAACAGTTTTTAATTTATGATTTGATATTCATCTTAAAAGCATATCTGTTTATTTAATTCATCAATGATATATCTTAATATAAATAATTTTTTTCTAGAAATCAAGAAGTACAGATATATGCAACTAAAACCGACCTATTAAAGTTTATAAATGACTCTTTGACTTCACCTGTTTCATATCAAACAAGTAGTGTTTTACTTACTGTATCTACCTTTGTTCGTAATTGCCCTGAAGCTTTAAGCTCTTTCATAGAGAAACAGGGAATTCAAACATTGAGCCTTTTGCTCAACAATTCTTGGACAATTCAAAAGATTCAAATTAGAATTATTGATGTGCTGAGGGATATGACAGCTGAGATTGTGAGTATTAATAGTCTCTCAAATTAAATATTTCATGTTTTATAGTGTTATCTTATTAAAAAAACGTTATTAAAAATATGCAGCTTATAAAGAAATTTCACTTCTGAAGTGGTCTGAAATTACATATGCTAATACTTTTTGTAAAAGGTGGTATGTGTGAAATTTTGACCTTTTATATTCAATATAAATAAATTAGAGATAAACAATAGCCTATAGCAAAATAACATATTTTTATGATTGAAGTCAGTGGTATGCTTTGAGTTTTAGTGGCCATGGGTGAAACATTAAAGCATTTTATCAGAGTTGATAAAAATAATGTTTTGTTTAAAAAAATATTTATTAAACATTGGATTTTTTTTAAAAATTTGAGTTCAGATTTTTTTAAAATTCTTTCCGCGTATAATGATCAAAACTCTAATAAAATGTATAAATACCTAATATAATTTAACAATATTATTTAAAAATAATACTGCTACTAAAATTTTAAATTTCTTAATACCACCACTAATGAAAGAATTAATATTTTTAAAGTACAGTACAGAACCTCTTATCCGGAAATCAGAAAACCGGAACGAAATTCAATAAATTTTCCCGCCATTTTTTACAGGGAAATTTTTTTTTCTTTTCCTCTAAAGATTTTAGAATTTTTCTTTCTTTTCTAAAAGATGTTTACTTTACCATCATTTTAGAAATAATCATTAATTCCCTACACTGTCAAAAGAAGTAAGAGTCTTGTATGAAATATCATCAATCATTCCCTTCCTCACCCCCTACATAGTTGTTTCTTTTCAATCATAGCTCAGTGAGAAGGAGTGACTCATTGGACACCTGTTTTCTTATCATCTGGTCCTTAAGCAGGGGGAGTCATTACTACCAGCTTCTCACAATAAGAGTGATCCTCTGTTGATTGCTTAGTCCAGGAGAGTTAAAAACAAATAATTTTATTTGTCTTCTTTGATTCTTAGAAATCTCTTAAAGTACTCCCTACAGGGACTGCAGAACTCCTATTATTTCTGTACCTCTTCTTTTTTCCCCCTATTATTTTCTTACTTTTTCTAAATTTTTAAAAAATTATCTGTCATTTCTGCTGTACCCCCTTTTAACATAGTGACAGCAAAGAAATGGAAATAATTACTTAAGGTCAAGTATTGCAGCTGCACCTGTCAACTCATTCATTTTGAATGGGGTGTGAGGAGGGGGTAGAACTCCATAGAACATAAATTCTTTTTATTGTCAGCTTCTGTGTGGGCTTGCCAATTTATGTTTAACTGGATTGGAAGAGAAATAAAATCTCTCAGCTTAATGAGGAATAAGATTGTAAAACACTTGTTTTTCCTTCTGATTTCAATTAATGTTTAAGCAAAATGTTGAAACCCAAGTTAAACTCTTCTAGATAGTAATTGCGTGCCAGAATCAGGGCGATATTGTCGCAGAACGTTAAAGAGTTTTTTGCAGAAAGATTTTTCCTTTGGGAAGTAAAAAAATTTTAATTTCTTTTCTGCAGAAAGTTTTGAATTTTTTTCATCCAGAATTATATTCAAACGATGTATTTCTAGTGCATAGGAGGAGGGAAAAGAAATGTTTGAGAACAATGAAGTAAAAAAATTAGTTTTTCTTTTATCTAGAAATTTTCGAAATATTCTTTTTTTTTTCTTCTTCATCCAGAATCATATTCAAACGATGTCTTTCTCTTGCATAGGAGGGGAAAGACAAGCTCGCGATTTTTCTCTTCTGATTTGAGACTAATAAAGAATAATTATTTGTGTTTTTCCTTTGTCCAGAAATTTCCGAAGGATTTTTTTAAAAAAATCCAGAATTATATTCAAATGATGTCTTTCTCGCACATAGGAGGGGAAAGAAATGCTTGCAATTTTTTTCTTGTCATTTAAGAATAAATAATGAAGTAAAAAATTGTGTTTTTCTTTTCTCCAGAAATTTTCGAAAGATAGAGTAAAGAAATTGCGATTTTTTTCTTTTGATTTGAGACTTGTTAGACAAATAAAGGTATAAGGTTCGATTTTCGTTAGTCGTCGAAGATCTCATGCATTCAACTTGCGTCGGTGACGTCATGGTCTGGGGGGATCGGCCAGTTTATTTTCATTTCCTGTTGGTCGTTCTGGCGTGGATCATGACGTCATCCGTTATCTGTATTTAAGCTTCCGTTGAAGCAGATTATTTGGTTATTCTTTCTTTTCGTTTGGTTATTCTTTCTTTTCGTCACTTTGTATGTGACAGTTTGCTTACCAATGTTTTTAAATAAACTTATTTCTTCAGAAACTTCGCTTTCTCTTATTTGTTTTATTGACATACAGATATGATATTCTGTGACAATCTCGGATGTCATGGTTATGGGCCGAGTTTTAGGCATAACCGGGATTTATTTTCTATCGTCTTGAATATCGAATTTTCATTAGCCTGGACTTAGCCAAGTCATTGTCAACTTTAAATGGAGAAGCTTTAAGATGGGGGTCCGTTCCCACCCGCCATTTTTGCAAAGTGAATCGTTAGCTTAAATCTCAAGTTTGTTATGGTGTATTTCAAGATGCTGTGAATTCTAAAAAAATGGGATGTTTAACAAAAAAATGACGCTTCTAAGGAAATTTTCTCCAGTTGACAAAGCTAATAGTAAGCATTTTTAAAAGAACTCTTGTTTGGAATATAAGTCTACACATCCAAATTTGATGGCTACTTCTAAAGATTACGAAGTTTAGTGTCTAGTATAGAACGAGCAACGATACTCCTTTTTGTTTTTAAGAGTCTTTAAGTTATAATTGTTTCGTCATGGAATCTTCGAACCTGCATATAGAGTTCCTGAATTCATCAAATTGGAGTACATGGAAAGAAAATATCAAAGTAATCTTCATGGACCGAGGAGTGTGGAGTTTTATCTCCAAAACTGAGCCTGCCCTACCTTCAGAAGCAAGTCGAAAAGAAAGTCAAGAATACCTCTGGATATGGCGTACACGTCGATATTTCTTAGTATTGTTCCCAAATACCGAAGTTTGATCTCAGTGACAACTGATGGTGCTGAAGCTTGGGAAATTCTGAAGCAACATTTTGAACTGACTATGAGAGCAAGAGTGATTCAACTCCTAGACCAATTCTTTGACCTGAAATACACCCCAGGAGAAGAAATCGGAATATTCGCTGCTAGATTAAAGAACCTGGTTTCTCAACTGAAAGAAGCAGGACACCCTGTTGACGACGTATACCAAGGATTTCAACTTATAAGATACTTACCCAAGGACTTTCAAGGTATTGTTCAAATTATTTGTAGATGGGAGGACACTAAATTTAAATTTAAGAACATTTTAGACGACTTACTTTTGGAGGAAAGTAGACTTAAGCAACTAAATTTTGATTTAAATAATGTTAGTGATATTGCTTATAGTGTTAATTCAAGTTTTAATGATAAGTCGAGTGTAACTAATAAGTTTAAATCTGGTTCTTCTAATAGTAAGGGAAATTTAGAATCTGCTAATATTAAGCCTAAATCCAAAACTAATTATGATAAATCTAAGATAGGACTTTGTTATCGTTACAACAAATATGGTAATTTAATATCAGATTGTAAGCAAAAATTAAATTGTAATTCAAAGAACATAAAGAGTAAATTCAAACAAAATGTAAGTGATAATTCTTACTGTAATGTAACTACAAATGTTTTAGATGAAGCAAATGTGGGCAATGTGTGTCATGAAGTTGAGAAAGAAAGTTGGCTTTTTGACACTGCCGCTTCAACACATTTTTGTAATAATTTGGATTTATTCTTTGAATATGAAACTGTAGAAAATGCTTCTATGTCGTTAGCCATAGGTGACATTGAAAGCCCAATTTTAGGTATTGGAAAAGTGCAATTTTTTAATAAGTTAAATGGTAAAATGCACAGAGTAACTTTACAAAATGTCATGTATTCTCCTAAACTTAGAAGAAATCTCATTTCTGGTTCTGTAATAGAGAAAGCTGGAGGCTATTTTGTGGGTGCTAAAAATTGTATTTCTGTGTATAATAGGGTTGTGGCGCCAGACATTGCGCGTAGTCGCCAAAGGATGATGGAAATAAGATCGGCAACCTTGTACCTTTCAGTATATAAGAAGCTTCGAACTTTGCTCTGTGCACACTCTCACACTTTTAGTTTTCTGTTTGTTATCTCGTTATGTTTTAGTTGTTAATAAATATTTAATTGATGTTGTTATAGTTGTTCTCAACTTAATATGAGAGTTAAACTCTTTACTTGGGGGTAGTAAAAAAGGCGATAGTAAAATTATTAACTGGACTGCAGAGTTAGAAAATTCTTTCGCAAAATGCAAAGAAAGTATCGTAAACATTACTCAGCTATCTCACCCGGCACCTGATTGCCAGTTAGTGCTGTTTACGGACGCTAGTGACATTGCAGTAGCTGGTGCTTTACATGAAAAAACTGCGTCTGGTTATATACCTTTATCCTTTTTCTCCAAAAAGTTAAATAATGCTCAAGTTAAATATTCTGTGTATGACAAAGAACTTTTGGCGATTTATTTGTCAATAATTCATTTTCGGTATATGTTGGAAGGAAGGGTATTTCATGTTATAACTGATCATAAACCTTTGACACACGCCTTTGCCCAAAGTTTTGAAAAGTGTTCTCCAAGACGTTTACGTCAATTAGAATTTATATCACAGTTTACTTGTGACTTACGATATTTAGCAGGGGCAGAAAACTTAGTGGCAGACGCTTTGTCAAGGGTAGAAGAAATTGCTTTTCCTGACAAAATTGATTATGTGCAAGTTGCAGTTGACTCATGAGGAATTGCAGGTATATTTAAAAAATCCAGATGTTACTAATCTTAAATTTAAATTAATTGTTTTGCCTAATTCTGATGTAAATTTGTATTTTGATGTCTCCCAACCTAGTGCTCGTTTGTATGTACCCATGAAATTTCGAAAAATGATTTTCGATTCTGTACATAATCTTGCACACACCAGTGCTCGATCTACTGTAAGACAGTTATGTAGTACACATGTTTATACATCAATTCGAAAAGACATTGTTCAGTGGTGTCGCACGTGTTTAAGTTGCCAAAAGGCTAAAATACATAGACATGTTATATCTCCATTGGGAAAAATTCCTGTTCCTAATGCTAGGTTCCAGCATGTGCATTTGGACCTGATTGGCCCTTTACCGATGTGTAGAGGATATAAGTACTGTTTAACTTTAATTGATCGGTTTACACGATGGGTTGAGGTGGTACCTTTGCAAGACATCACGGCAAATACAGTGGCACGAGCAGTGATTTTTAATTGGGTTTCACGGTTTGGTGCTCCTGTTAGAATTTCAAATGATCAGGGAAGACAACTGGATTCCTTCACTTTCAAGAAATTAGCACAAATTCTGGGTGTTGAAATTATACGTACAACTGCATATAATCCTAAGGCCAATGGGATGATTGAACGTGTTCATAGAACATTAAAAGCAGCCCTTATGTGTTATACTACAGATTCTTGGCTTGATAATTTACCATTAGTTCTCCTGGGTTTGAGAACTGCTGTTCGAAAAGATTGGAACTTCTCTTCTGCGGAGTTAGTCTATGGGCAAACATTGAGAGTTCTCGGAGAGTTCTTTACTAACTCGGGAAATGACATCTCGCAGTCTGAATTGATTTCTCAGTTGCGTAAAGCATTTAGTGAGGTCAAGCCTGTAGCTTCTGTTTGGCATGACAGACGAGTCGTTTATGTGCCTAAGGATCTTCAGACTTGTACGCATGTGTTCGTGCGGCATGACGCCGTACGGAGACCATTACAACCTCCGTATGATGACCCATATTTAGTTCTTAAGAGAAAAGCTAAAATTTATCTTTTGCAGATCTCCACAAAGAAAAAGTGGATTTCCATCGACAGGTTGAAACCGGCGTATTTGCCAGTGGACGAGACCCATTCTTTAAACAACGGAGATTCTCCTGGCCAGTCTGACCATTCTTCAACTACAACTTCAGAGTCTCCTTTGGCAGAAAAGATACCGGATTCAAGAAAGTACGTTACTCGGTATGGAAGAAGAGTTCGTTTCAGAATCTGACGACTATGAAACTCCGGTGGGGAGTGATGTGGCGCCAGACATTGCGCGTAGTCGCCAAAGGATGATGGAAATAAGATCGGCCACTTTGTACCTTTCAGTATATAAGAAGCTTCGAACTTTGCTCTGTGCACACTCTCACACTTTTAGTTTTCTGTTTGTTATCTCGTTATGTTTTAGTTGTTAATAAATGTTTAATTGATGTTGTTATAGTTGTTCTCAACTTAATATGAGAGGGTTCCTCCCCCTCAGGGTAAATGAAAAGATTTTCTATTGTAAAAGAATTAATGGCTTGTATTATTTTAAACCTAATGCTTATACTAAGCCTGATAAAGATTTAGTTATTGATAAAAATGTTAGTGACTCGAATGAGCAATTGTTTAATGTATCTGTTCAGATAAATAATCTAGATATCTGGCATTTAAGGTACTGCCATATAAATTGTGATTATATAATTCAAACAAGTAAAAATTCTAGTGTGAAAAGATTACCTAATCTCAATTTTTTCAATTGTAATTGTATAGAATGAAAATTAGCTAAATCTTGAAGAATTTCGTTTAAACCAAATTTAAGTATAAGGTCTAAGAAGCCTTTGGAACTTTTAAATATGGACGTATGTGGTCCAATGCCTGTCATTAAAGCTGATTGTCCATCTTCTAAAAGCGAAATGGATGAAATGGCAAAATTGCTGTTTTCGAGCATTTTGGGTTGTTTGTCTTATATAGCTAACTGCACAAGACCGGATATTTGCTATGCTGTAAATATATTACCACAATTTCAAGAAAACCCAGGTTTAAAACACTGGAATACTTTATTAACCCTTTCGCAACGAGTTTTTTTTTTTTTTACAACAAAACAGTTTTGGTAGCATAAACTATGAGTAGAGCAGCATTATGTACAGTAGTGCCATCTATGTTCTGTGAATGAAAATACCTTCAAAAATATTGGCAGGACTGGTGGGAAAGTCTCCCATTAGACAGAGAAGCGCTTCTGTCCCAAAAGTTATTTTTGAAATTTGTTTGGGACGTATGTGTCCCGTTAGGCGTGAAAGGGTTAAGATTATTAGGTTATGTTCAAAACACTCAAGATTATTTTTAAAATTGTCAAATATTGAAGAATTAAATGTTAATTGTTACTGTGACTCAGATTTTGCTGCTGACAGTGATGACAGAATATCAGTAGGCAGTATAATACTGTTTTTAGATAAAGCTTCGATATTCTGGAAAACTTTCAAGCAAAAATGTGTGAGTCTATCTACAATGGAATCAAAGTACGCGACTTTAACTGACGCTGCCAAAGAGGTAATGTGGAATAAGCGTATAATAGATGAGTGTGGAGAATTAAATTTAAAAGACATAAATTTAAGTGATTGTATTATATTTAGTGACAATCAATCAGCGAATGATTTTTCACATTCACCTATTGAAAATAGTCGAACAAAACACATCGACGTAAGGTATCATTTTTTAAGAAATTTAATTTGTGATAAATTTTTCAATGTTAAACATGTTAGGAGTAAGTTTAACTTAGCGAACATCTTTACAAAACTTTTAACTAAGTTAGAAGTTGAAAAATTTTGTCCAAAAGCATTTGTGAAAGTTTAATCTTTTGGATGGTTTCAGGAATGAAACAACTTAAGTGTTTAGTTTAAAGAAATTAAATAATTCTTAAATGTTAATTTAGTTTATTGAAGATTTTGATAAACTGTGTATGTGCATTTTTTGTAAAAGTTGAAAGCATGAGAGGGGGCCGCATATTAGACAAATAAAGGTATAAGGTTCGATTTTCATTAGTCGTCAAAGATCTCATGCATTCAACTTGCGTCGGCAACGTCATAGTCTGTGGGGATCGGCCAGTTTATTTTCATTTGCTGTTAGTCGTTCTGACATGGATCATGACGTCATCCGTTATCTGTATTTAAGCTTCTGTTGAAGCAGATTATTTGGTTATTCTTTCTTTTCGTTTTGTAACTCTGTATGTGACAGTTTGCTTACCAATGTTTTTTAATAAACTTATTTCTTCAGAAACTTCGTTTTCTCTTATTTGTTTTATTGACATACAGATATGATATTCTGCGACAATCTCGGAAGTCAAGAATAATAAAGAATAATTAAATAAAAAATTGAGTTTTTCTTTTGTCCAGAAATTTTCAAAGGATTCTTTTTTTTCCTTTTCAATCCGGAATTATATTCAAACGATTTCTTTCTCGCGTATAGGAGGGGAAAGAAATGCTTGCGATTTCCCTTCTGATTTGAGAATAATAAAAAATAATGAAGTAAAAAATTGTGTTTTTCTTTTCTCCAGAAATTTTCGAAATTTTTTTTTTTTAATCCTTCTCGCGCATAGAAGAGGAAAGAAATGCTTGTGATTTTTTTCCTTCTGATTTGAGAATAATAAAGAATAATTAAATAAAAAATTGTGTTTTTCGTTTGTCGAAGGACTTTCTATTTTTTAAAATTACATTACAAACAATGTCTTTCTCGCGCATAGGAGGGTAAAGAAATGCTCGCGGTTTTTCTCTTCTCATTTTAGAATAATGAAGTAAAAAATTATGTTTTTCTTTTCTCCAGAAATATTCGAAGGATTCTTTTTTTTTCCTCACCCAGAAATATATTCAAACGATGTCGGTTTCACGCATAAAAGGGAAAAGAAACGCTTTTGATTTTTCTCTTCACATTTGAGATGATCAAGAACAATGAAGTAAAAAATTTTGTTTTTTTTTTTCTCCAGAAATTTTCGAAAGAATTTTTTTCCATCTAGGATTATATCAAACGTTGTCTTTCTCGCGCAGAGGAGGGAAAAGAAATGCTTGTGATTTTTCCATTTTCATTTGTTAATAATGAAGTAAAAAATGAAGTGGATGGTTTTGAGTCCTGGCTGAGACAACGACGAAATAGAAGAAAGCGAGGAGGTAGATGGAGCCCACCCCCCCTTTTTTGTTCAATTTACATTAAGCCTGTATACATTTTTTATTTTATTATTTTTTTTCCTTTTTATCTTATTAGACTTATGTGTATTACTTTCTCGTTTTTTTCTTCTTTTTAAGATTATTCCTAAATATATATATATTTTTTAGTTGGGTTTGACAATAAAAAAAACTGCTTTTTGAAGCGATTAAAAAAACCGAAAAAATCAATTATCCGGAATAGCGATGGTCCCGATCGTTACGGATAATCGATTCCCTACTGTACTTCAAACTAATTACTGAATAAATGAAGTCTGTTTCAATTTTGTAAATGAACATTGAAGTAGTGTGAATGAACATTCAGTAGCAATGATTCCAGGATCAATCAGAAGAATTCTTAAATCATTTACAAAATGTGGCATAGGAACAGTAAAGTTGTTTTTGTACAATAAGGTTGTTTTACTATAATATTCATTGTCCTTGAAACTAGAAACCTTGATTCATTGACAGTAATTAAATGGCAGGATGAGTGAAGATTAAACTGGCTGTGTCTTCTTCACAACCCCAAGTGGAAAGGTCTATTATGATTTTACTCATGCCACAATAGTTAGCTATTAGATAACTAACCTTTTCTTCTAGGAAAGAGTTTTTTTTTTTTATGTTGCTCTGTGGTAAAATGTTTAATAAAATTTTTTTTATGCGAATTAGCAATATATTTTTTTAATGAGAATTAGCAATATTTATTGCTAATATGAATACTATAGTATTTCATTATTTGAATAACTTAATTTATTTGACTTATATAGAGCATTTTAATTTTTATAGTATGATGATAATCCTGATACTGTTTCTTCTCTTCTGTTAAGAATAAAGAAGTAAGTTTTCTTTAAATTTTTATTTGTTTTATTTCATAATTTTTATAATGCTTTGAAGTTTCTTAATTATCTGTTAAAAAGACTGTTACAAATGTTGACAAAATTGAAAAAGAGAATTAGATATGATCTATTATCATTAACTGTTAGTCAAATTATAAATATTTTTGCTCTATATGATAGAAAATTTAAACTCTGCTTTAAAATTGAATTTTGGGTTTTCTGATGAATGTGACTTATTTGACAATACAATGAAAAGCATATAGGGAGAAAAGTAATATATTGTTTATTTGGGTAACTTGGGATTTTACCGTGAGTATTTTTACACTGAGTCTTGTTTCAAATATAGCCTATATTTGTGATGGCTATTTTGATTCAGAATCCTTCTAAATGAAAAGTGACTTTTTTTCTCTCATTTTAAATGGAGAGTGTCAAGTTAATATTCCCAAAAAATAATTTTTTCTTTAGGAGATATTTTGATTGACCTAAATGCAATAAAATGTTTCTTCAGTTATCTGATAATTTTTAAAGACTTTATCTTGCTCTGTCTATCATTTCATTATTTTTATGTTAAGGGCCATTTATTTACATGTAATTATTTTTATGATTTTACATTATATTTTCTGGGCTGCCATTGGCGACTAAATGGACTATTTTAAAGCAATAGCAACTACACACTTGCCAACTTTTACGGATTATCCGTAAAATGTACGGATCTACGTCTAATTTTACAGGCCTACAGATTAACCTGAAATTTGTACGGATCCCCCGTTTTTAACGTTGCCCGATTAGCGCATCGGCAAAATTCCGAGATTATCAGCTGCTACGGAGCTAGAGTAAAACCATTATAAAAAATGACACGAGTTTTCCGGTCTATTCCAAAGCAACACGATAACCACACACCACAAGTGGCTTATCCTTGTAACCATAGTAACGGCACGTTCACATGTAAACCAGTTGATTGGTTTTTCTTCCTTTCCTTTCTCCCTCCTAACTGCTTCTAGTCTCCTCTAGTGAATGCGCTGTTTCCGTCATTATTGCCACTCCCCGTTTAAACTATGTCACTGAACTAGCCGATTGAAACGCCGTTCTCCCTCCCTCGGTAAGGAATGAAAACGGTACTGAACTGTCGACTACTACGTAGCTTGTAATCACGTGGTGTGCTTTAAATATGAAACCAAAAAAAACTTATTTTTAGTCGTATACGAATTCTTATACTGCAGAGTTTCCATGCATAAAAAAATGTAATAAAGGAGAAAAGTATGCTTATTGTACGTTTTGTTTTTCTGACTTTCTAATATCGCACGGAGGTAGAAATGATATACATCGCCACGTGACCAGACCGAATCATGCCAGGAACATTGAAAACGCTGAAAATAACCAAAGACTAAGCAAATTTTTTAAGCCACCTGATAATGTCCAAGATGAAGTAATGCGTGCTGAGTTATTGTTTACTTCTTCTTTAGTTGAGCATAATTTTCCGCTAAATGCCGCCAGCCATGTGGGTCCGCTTTTTCGAAAGATGTTTCCGAAAAGTTAAATTGCAAAACGTTACGGGTGTGCTAAAACCAAAATTTCATCCCTTGTCCATGAAATGGCTATGGTTCGAACGCCAGTAATTATTAAATATTTACAAGAACAAGCATTTACTGCAGCATGTGATGGTAGTCACGAAGCTGATTTTAACTTGTACCCAGTTGTGGTGAGTTATTTTAAGGTGGATTTTCAACGCATTGAAAGTACTTTATTGGCAATCCCAAATTTGGAAGGAAACTCTACAGGTGAAAATATAAGCTCCTTCTTTTAAATGTGTTTGCTAAATATGACATTCCTTTTAGAAGTTGCATAGCATTCAGTGCAGATAATGCTTCTGTTATGCAGGGAAAGAAAAATGGTGTGATTTCATTTTTAGAAAAAGAAAATGAGCATGTAATATCAATTGGACGCTGCTGCCATTTAATACATCTTGCCTCTGAAAAAGCTGCTGCAACTTTTCCCGTTAGGATAGATGAAGTTTTGGTAGATATTTTTTACCATTTGAAAAGTAGCGTTAATCGTAAGGACTCTCTTAAGAAATTTCAGGAAATGTATGCTAAAGAAGCACAAAAAGTGCTTAAACATGTGTCAACTTGTTGGTTATCGTTAGGGAGAAGTCTTACACTCTTGGTTAATCAGTGGGATTCACTTATGAGTTATTTTAGAGCTTAAGTTTCTACTTGCAGTGTGTCTGTATCATCTACTTTGTCATTTTTCAAAATTCCAAAAGTAGTTGATAAAGGAAGCAGCACAGGAGTAGATAAATTAAAGGATAAACCTGTAGTGCCTGAAGTAAAAACTAAGACTTTTGCAATAATGAAACAGCCTTTGACACATAAACAGGACCCAACTAAGGGTAAAAAAAGGAAAAGTTTATAGCAAGAAAGTGGGATTCCGATTAAAAGACATAAAGCTAAAAAAGATTCAACTTTATCCAAAGAAGAGAAAATTTTTATGTTTTTATCTTCAAATTTAAATAAGTGATTCAGTTTATTTCTTTTAAGTATTATCCCTACATTTGAAAAAGTAAATGTGATTTTGCAGTCATCTTCCCCACAAATTCATCAGTTAAGAGCTCTTCCTTTGGATCTGTTAAAAGAACTTTTTTCCAAATTTGTTAAACCTTCTGTGGTTAAAGGAAAAGAGTTAACATGTGTTAATTTTCATTCTTCTTTCAACCATAAAGATCAGCAAAATTTAGTTATAGGCAGTGCAGCAATGGACTTAATTTCAAATTCTTCCAGAAAAGAAAAATCATTGTTTTATTCAGCTGTTATCAAATATTTTATAACTGCCTGTGAATATATTGTTAAGAAATTCCCTTTAAATGATCAAGTACTCAAACATGCTGAAGTTGCTGACTTGAATAAAATTGAAAACTCCTGTTTTGAAAGTGTGAGATATTTTGTAAATTTGTTTCCCTTCCTTTTAAAAACAAAAAGTAATGAAACCAAGCTTACAGCAATGGATGAATTGTTAGAAGATTTGAGTGAAATAACTGTTCCAGATAGATCAATTGATGTGCAGTGGTCAATGATAAGTCAAATGAAAGGTGCGGATGGCATGTTTAAGTATGAAAAATTGGGAAACATTCTCTTGTCAATTCTTCTCATACCTCATTCCAATTCAGAATGTGAGAGAATTTTTAGTTTGGTTAGAAAGAACCGTACTGAATCGCGAACAATTATGTCTAATAAAACTTTAGAAAGCCTGCTTATATTAAAAACCAAATTTTCTAAAATTTGTCACGAACAAGTGCTTGAAAAAGATTTTTTAATTAAAGCAAAGAAGGCTACTGAAGCTTCTTTAAATTCAGCATTCTCTTTTGCTGTTGATTTAGAAGAAAACATTTAAAGAACTATTTTATTTTGCATATAGCATTTTTTTAAAAAGTAGCATCATTGTAATAGAATTGATAATAGAATTTGAAATGATTGAGATGATTAATGGATGGTTGATTAGATATTTCTGTACATTTTCTAACAAATGCAATTTAAAAATTTAATGAAAATTTGCTTCTCACTTCATCAACATTCAATCATGTGATAGATTCTATAATTAATATATTTATTGTTCATTTGTGGTGTATTGTTACTTATTAAATAATTTGAATAGTCTTCGTTAAATTTTTCATAAAAAAAGTTTTACTGATGCCAGTTTTTTTAAGTTGGCAAGTATGCAACTATGGAGACTATTTTAGTAGAAATATGAGTAAAAACAACTAATTTGCAATGAGTTGCGTAAAATCGTCTACTTTTTTAGGCCAATTAGCGACTAAAATGAAGAATGGCTTCATGAGTTTCCCCCTTCCCCCACTTTTTTGCCGTGCTTTCGTTTAATCCAGTCTTTATTCTTCCTCACTGTTTGATGCCAAAAGCAAACAGACATGTTTAACCAATCAGACTAATGAAATTGAAATTCGCACTACGTGAATGCTTCTCCTGTTTCAGGAAGCTAATGTAATATCTCTGAGGATTACGTTTTTCCCCTCTTTTAATTTGAACGAAGTAGCGAAATTTAAAAAATTGTCTTTAATTACACAAAATGTGTAGTTAATTTTTTTTAGAATAGAAAAAAAAGGAACATGGTGATATTCGTTTTGTCGAATTGTGATCGTAATTTTTTTGATAAGCATTAAATTTGGAAATGCGTCAGTTATGAGAAATAAAAGCTCGATAGATGAATTAAATTGCAATATATATATATATTTTTTTTAATGTCTAAACTTAGCAGCTGGAAATTAGAACCAAGAAAGGAAATTCTAGTTTCAAATTCACCTGTTCTGTAGCAGATAAAAATAAAACTCCCTGTTTTTATGTGTAGTGTGAAAGAATAAGGGTCCAGCAGTTAATGACAATTTCGGATCAGTTTGCTTTGATGTTCGGTTCGATTTGGAATATTGAAAATTGTAGGGACTGCAGACCTCCTATTTTCCCTACTTTTTCTATTATTTCGGCACTTTTCCTGTTATTTCCTATTTTTCTTATTTTTTTAAAATCCTCTCATTTCTGCTATTCCTCCTTTAACAGGGTTCCCACGGTCCTTAAAAGTCCTTAAAAACTGCTTAGTTTTTATTTTGAAAATTAAGGGCCCTTAAAAGTACTTAATTTTGATTCAAGGTTCTTAAAAGTCCTTAATTTCTAGTATCGCTAGTTGGTTGGAACTTTTTTTTTATCTTAGGAGAATATCCACTGTTGAAAAGTACGTCTGTCGCCTAGAATGAGACCCTGCATTGAGGGTAGAACATTTTGAATGCGTGTGAGAGTAGGGATTACAAGCAAGTGGAAGAAAACGCGCCATTATTGATTTTTTATTATTTTTATTATAATTTTTTTTCATTAATTAAAATATTCTTTCTTTCTGGATCATTCTTAAAGAAAAAAAATTTGTGTGGGGAGAGGGGAGCGTGATACTACAGGTGGGTAGAGGTCTTACTTATTTTTAGACAGTACTAAGTATTTTTAGACAGTACTAAGTACTCTATCAGCTTTTACATCCATAGGATTCAAGAAATTCAATTCTTCTGATAGCACACATGGTAGCTTTGATACTTCAATTGTTAGAAATGCCAGGAAAGTGTGTTTTTAATAATTTATGGACACTTAATATAACGAATGGCTAACAGCATCTAGTGATCGTCACAAGGCAAAGTGGATTTTTTCATTGTATTATATTTTCTTCTGAAAGTGAATTTTATAAATTACTCTATTTTTTAATATTAGGGATATTACGAATATTCGGCGAAGTATAATTTTAATCAGGAAAGTCACTTTCGTCGTTTTATCATTGACATTTTTTGTTTTAAAAAGAGGGAAATGTTTGCAGTTTTTTTTTTATAGCGTGGCATTTTAACAGTGTTCCTGATATATTTTATCTCCACTTTTTCTTTTAAAGTTATACAGATAATTAGATAACCGGTAAAATTGAAAATTTATTTTCTACGTTGCAAGTTTCGTTTTAGAATTTAGGAAAATTTTCTGTTTCTCTTTTGCTTTTTTGATTAATTTTTTTTTAATTATTATTATTTTGATAGCATATTTTAAAGAGCCTTCTTTTTCGTCATTTTAAATGTTAAGTTTTTCTTAATTGAAAACGGTTTTTTGTTTTTAGCTCTGTTTGGCTTTCCCATTTAAAAAAAAAAAAAAAAAAAAAAACAAGAACTTTTGTTTTTGTTATGATGCAGCAATTTTAACGAGCACTATTCTTAGACATTTTTAAATGGATATATCGCATATTATCGACTTTTTATCAAACTATCGGCAGGCCGATATAATTACTTTTATTTTAGGCTATGTATCAGGAATCTGATCTAAGACGACGCTCGCAGTTTAACGTGCGAGGATTCTTGCCTATGCTAACACTATCACCGCGCTGACGAAGACTATTTTGATTTCGTCTAGCTGCGAAGATGCTGATTACATTTTTAGCTATGAAATATACAATGCGATGCATAGTTTCTTTATGTGCCATTTTTGACCTTGAGATTTTTACGATTTTTGAAGATTATTTTCAACAGTACTTATTTTGTGAATGCTGTGCGTTTTATTTCGACGGGATATAACGTTTCAAGTAAATTATTTTCAGTGAGACTTTTGCTACTTAGCGATCGTTTCACATTATTTCGTCACTATTTTTTTTTGTCAAGATTTAACGTTGTGAATTATTTTCAGCAGACCTACCGTTACTTGGCGATCGCTGTGCAATCGCTGTTATCTTAAATTTTCGTTAATATATTAATGAAAAGAAATCATGAATTAAAAAAAAGATTTTTTATTGAATTTTTAAAAAGGGATACAATTTAATATTTTATATATTTTGTATTTAAGTAATTTATACTTTGTCATAAAAAGTTAGTTTTTTTTTTTTTTAAAATTTGTTTAATTCACGTAAATATAATAATTTGATAGAATTTGATTAGTTTTTAAACCAATAAATTTTCACTCGCTTTTAGTTTTAAAAAAATTAAAACAAAGCCTACATTTAAATGATTTGCTTTTATTTTTGAGGAAATTAAAACAAAGTTTGCGTTCTTTCTCTCTTTCTTTTTTTTTAAAAAAAATTTGGCTGTTAGTTAAAATGACTAAATTTTTTTAAGTTAAATAAAAAGTTAAGCAATATTTTAACGCTTTTCAATAATCTAACACTAGTACTCTTAAATATAGAATATTTTTTTAAAAATTCCTTCAATGTGTGTTCGTTTAATAATTTGTTAGATAGTCAGTATTATTTTTAAACATTTAAATCTTTAGTGTATTTCATATTCAAAAAGGAAAATAATAATAAATAAATAAATAAATTTACATTTATTTTTACATTAAAACCATTTGACCATTAGTCAATACAACTTTATTATTTTAAATAAGTAATTAACAAAAGCCTAACGGTGTTTCAAAAGCACATTTTTGTTTTCAACAAATAATTTAAAAAATGTTTTATTTAAGTGGACATTTCTTTTTTTTTTTTTTAATTTTTAATGTATGTAAAATATTTTGTAACAGTTTTATTATTATTTTTAAAAAATCTAAGTCATTTTTAATTTAAAAAAAAAGTTAAAATAAAGCTTTTGTTTGTTTTTACTTTAAGACAAGTCAATCTTTAAGACAGTCTTAAGTCAATCCATCTTTATTTTAATTCAAAAAATTAAGCAATGCTATTGATGTTATAAAAATTTTTTTTTTTGAATTAACATTTTCTTTTGTCTTAGATTTATTTCTTTTATTTATTTTTGATTGATTTAAATATTTATGATTGATAAATTTCAAGCATATGTTTAATCGCGACGTCTAACTGATGATTTATTACGATATAAAATTTCGTACAACGCCCAGTCCTATTTTTACATAAACAGCAATAATTCTCGAGGATTTTTTTTTAAATGTTGTTTGATCACTGGGTAGGCGGCCGATTTATTTTTCCAGATATTTGACTATTCGACAAAATCACTATTCATTATTCCCTATTTTATAATAAAAGTAATATATATATATAAATCCATATTTGCATCCAATTTTCATTACCTTTGATTTATATGACAAATTATTGTTTTATAATTTCAGACAATACTTAAATTATTAAGAATAAAATTTTTTATGATCTATTATTTTAGTTCCTTTAGTATCTATATGGGACACAATACTTTTTAATAGAATAAATTCTAATTCCTCAGAATTGCAGTATTACCCATCAATGTAAGCATACAATTTTTTATAACTAAAAGCAGACTATTTTATAAAGATTTGTATCTCTTTTAATAAATGATATGTTTCTGATTTCACTACGTTTTGTTGTTTTCTCTTCATTCACAATAAATTTTGTACTTAATTAATTATTTCATTTCGTTTTCAATTTTTAGATATGGAATTTTTTTTTTTTTATTTCAATTGATCATTTCATCCTGCCTTGTCCTGTGTTTCAATATTTATGTTAGCACTTATTTTAACTATCAATTCTGTTTCTCAGTTCTTAATTTTAATTAATAAGTTTCCTTTCTAGTTTATTTATTTCTTTTTTCCTGATTGTTAGGTACTAAGTATATTCCGATTTTAGTCATTAAATTTTTTATATTTTGTGATTTTAATAAATCTTTAGTTTATTGTAATTAGGTTTTACTTAGTCTAAAATAATTGTCTTAACTTCAATAAACTTATATTTGTTAGTTTCTTTTTCTCTTGGTTTAGTGTTAGTCACTCAAAATAATATTTTTATTAATTTAATGAATTTACCTTCTTAATTTATATTTTTCTATCTGTTTACTCAGTTTTTTTCTAATTTTAAAATAGAAAATCTTAATGTTTAATCTGCATTCTTTGAGTTTTTCTTTTTTTCTTTATATTCTTAAAAGCTTATGTGAGGTGATTAAATGCAATTTAATTTTAATTAAATACAGATTATTTGTATTAAGCATTTCTTTATTTAGTTTTTTTTTTTTTTTAAATTTTTTAAAGGATGACTGATTTGAAGAAAAACTATTCCATTTTTTTAATCTATTATTATTAATCTATGATGTTTTATATGATGATAAATCATCATTATGCCATTTTTAAGGTCCTTAATTTCTAGAAAAAAAAGTCCTTAATTTTTTGATAAAAATCCTTAAAAGTGCTTAATTTTTTCTTTCATAAAAGAGTGGGAACCCTGTTTAAAAAGCATGGTGACAGCCAAGAAAACGAAATAATGACTCATGGTCAAGTATTGCAACCGCACCTGTTTTTCAATTCATTTTTCAATGGGGGTGTGAGGAGCAGAACTTGAATTCTGTTTAATATGTCACCTTCTGTGTCTGCTTGAAAATTCATGTTTTACTGGAGTGGAGGAGAAAAAAAATCACACAGCTTAAGATTGATACACACGTTTTTCCTTCTGCTTTCGATTATTGTTTCAGCAAAATATTGAAGCTAAAGTTAAACTCTAGATAATAGTAATAATCCCGAGCCAGAATCACGGCAACATAGTCGCAGAACGTTAGTTTTTGCAGAAAGATTTTTCCTTAGCAAGTAAAAAAATTTTAATTTTTCTTTCTGTTGAAATTTTTTAAAGTTTTTTCTCATCAGAATTATATTAAAAAATTCATTTATATGCAAAAACACTAACGTGCTGCTTTCAATTCTTTAATCCAGAAAACTTGTTTGAATGCCGGAAATGTTTTTTTTTTATTTAAAATTTTTTCAACCAGATGAAATCGCCAAACCAAAAAACTTGAATTACGCTTTCAAATTGCAAATACCTTTCTTGGTATAGACCAGTGTTTCCCAAACTTATGACTTTCATGTACCCTTTCTAAATGTTTCGTAACGCTGTGTACCACTAATAAAAAAATGAAAGTATTTTTTACTATAAAAAAATTGCACAAAAGTTAAAAATCACAACTGACTGTTGTCACCACTAATTATTAACCATTAACTCTGCAAAAAATAAGCAATAGAAAAATACGTAATCGTAAATTTTCATGGCTAGCTTTGTTTTTAAATAAAAGTTTTTGAAATTTTCGTTTGTTGCCAGATATTTCGCATAAGAACGCGTACCCCCGCTAAACTGTTCCCGTACCTCTGGGGGTACGCGTACCACACTTTGGGAAACACTGGTATAGACGATCTACAAATCAGAGATAAATGGCTAATTTTGCAGTTTCAACTGATAGTAGCCAATCATGGAATAAATAAATTACAAATAAATCAATTTTGGAGAGAGATTATCTATGAAAAAGATTCAACAGGAAAAGTTAAATATCCTACTCTCGTTTTTTCGTTACCTAAGATTTTTCGTTAAAGCCTGTCTGGCTTTATCTCACAGCAATAGCGATGTAGAGAGATGTTTCTCTATATCTTCCAGGGTACACTCTCAAGAGAAGGCATCAATGCCTGAGAAAATGTTAAATGCTAGGCTTAATATAAAAGATGGTATACAGATATTTAAAAATGTTTCTGAAGTACCAATTACAAAAAGACTTATATTAACCTACAGTGCCTGTAATTCATATTTTGCATATTTAAAAGAACAGAAAAAGCCTAAAGAAAGAGAGCTGAAAGAGGCTACAGAAAAAGAAAAAAAAATCAGAAATATTGAAGGAAGAAGTAGACAGAAAAAAAGGGAAGGGATTAACAGTCTTAAAAAAAAAAGGCTCAAGTTTTAATGCAGTCGTCAGTAGACTCTTTACTTAAAGAAGGAAATGAGTGTTTAAAAGAGCCCTTGAAAAATTATTGTGTTCAAATAAGAATTGCTGAAGGATTATTGGAAGCTGCTGAAAAATTTACGAGTAACAGAGAAAGAACATGAAATTGAATCTGTTAAAATTGACAAACTTGTTTATAAAAGGAAAGCAAATTTAATTGATTTCAATACTAAACGCCCCAAGAAAATTTTAAAAAAATAATAAATTTCACATTTAATACAACCTTGTGTGTTTTTTTCCCACTTCATTTTCAATCATAAAATTCTTAATTTAAATTTATTTGTACCTATATAATAATTTTCCTTTCCTATTATTGTTTAAAATTATTTAAGTTCTTTTAGAATGCTGATTTTGTTTATTATATGCTAAATTTTTATTTTATAGTAAGGTTAAAAAAATTTCTTTTTTTAGCCAATTTTGAATTTTAGGCATTACGAAAAATGAAGTAAATGTCATTCCTACTTCATTTTTTTGTAATGCCTAAAATTTTTAGTCTGTATCTTTTTTTCTATGTTTTTTTTAATTACAACTATTGTTTCTGATATATCTGAAATTTTTATGCCTCATAAAGAATAAAACTAAAAATAGATATTTTTAAAATGTTAGTTTTCTACAGCAGTTCCTTCAGCAATCCTTTATCTATATATTGTTGGCAAATCCTCAAATAAATGTAATTTTTTTTATAAAATATGAGTATCTAACTGCATATTATTTGAATTTTATGCTATTACAGCACAAATAATTAAAATTATATTAGAGGAGGATGTTGGCAACTATTTTATATATTTTGGAGACTATTTAGGAGACTTTTTTTCTTATATGATGCAACTAAAGAAAAGCAACTATTTTTCTTGTTTTCATCCAGTGGCAGCCCTGTATTTTATAATTCTTCTCCTTTAGTAATATACTACAACCTGTATTTTTCTCTAAAATGTTGCTTTTACAATAGCTTTAGGAACAGGTTGTTGTTACAATTTTTATCGTTTTTGTTGCAACTTTAGTACTATTTACAGCAAAATTTCTAAGAAAAATATTATTTTGCCCTTTTGACAGCTACTGTGTTTCTAACACTGATATCATAAGAAGGTTAAATATGCTTCTCCAAGCATAAAAATTTACTATCAAGTAAAAGATATTGTTACAAATTTAAATGTGTATAATTTTGTAAATATTCTTTTGTTGTTAGATTAAATATTGCAGATGGACCTTAAATAAAAAGTTTAATTAAAAAATTTGTAAAAAAATCATGTATAAAGTCCTTAAAGACTTCAAAAATAAAATTTTGAAGTTTTAGGGACTTTTTTATTCATCTCCTCTACACACACACACCCCTGTGATCGGTACAATATTCTTTGAAATTTTAAAAGTCAAATAATAATTTCAAACAATCCAAGGCAATTCTAGTTTCTTTCGATTTACCTGCATAGTGCCATTTATTGCTGATATAATACCTTCAAAACTAAAATAGTTTATCTTATATATCTACTGAAACATGCCCTTTGCATTTAGAAAATATATGGTACTTCTTGGCTGAGCTTAACCACTGAAAATACATCCAGTTTAATGCAAAACTATGATTGTTACTCAAAAATTTTATTTGTATTTTTTAGTAAAAAAGAAATTTAATTTAAGTCTATAATATTTATTTACAGCTGCTTTTTTTTCCATTAAAAACTAAGTTAGTTAAAAAAAATTGAGAAAATTAGTATGCTATTCATTTAAAATAATTTTTTGAGTTACTTTAAAGGGAATTTACAAAACTTCCAGCTTAAATCAGTTGTCATTACAGTTTTCTGTCTGTTTAATGAATACTGATATTCTTTATCAATATCAATGTCAGAGCATTTAAGAAAATAACATTTTATTATTATTTTTTCAATTACACTTATTACTGTAGCCTGTAAAATAATTTTAATATACGAAAACTCTTCTTAGAGACAGCAAGAAATGCTCTTAAAAAAATTCCTTAATAGTTAAACTAGAATTCCAATCTAAAGCTATTTCTTTCCTAAAATTACATTTATTTACATGAAAATATATTAAACAAAATAAGGAAAGATAGAAAAATATATTAATTCATATGAATTGTATTGTCATTAAAATTAAAAGGAATTGTTAAAAATAAAATAACTGTTAAAAGAGTTCCAAAAGAAACAAAAATAAAATTTACACTTGACTTAATGTTTTCATATTTAAATTTTAATGTTCTTCAAAATTTCATGTCATGAAAATTGCAAGAAACTGTAATTGCCTTGGATTGTTTTACTATTTGATTTTAAAAATTTTGAAGAATATCTTTGGCAAGGCCGGATTAACCATTTAGGCAAACTAAGCATGTTCCCAGTACATAATTTTTTATCGAAACACCATTGTTTATAAATTTAGTGTTTTGAGCTTCCATTTTAAGAGTAGTGTTTTAATAATTTTTCTAGATAACAGCATTTCTAAATAAGAATTTTTTCATTAAAGAGAGATGTTATGTATAAAAAATTCTTGTTCTTGTAATGTAATTAGGTTGTGAATTTCTATGTGATAAAATTTCTATCTACTTATCCATTACAATGATTCTATAACATACTGCTATGATTTATGTTTACAGAATATTTTCTGCAGTTGTAGCAAAGTTAATACTTCAGCTATTAGATTTTTTTCATGTACAAAAATTTAATTTAAAAAAATGTGTAAAAAATTTTGATGTAATGATTTGATAAAGTAAAAAATGTGATTTTTGATGCAAAAAAGAAAAAAAAAACTGTTATACATATTTGCAGTTTTTGTTTTTATGTGATGCACAGTTTTATAAAAATATTTGCTTATGCTATATTTTCAATTAATATTCTTATTGCAACTGGAAAAAGTAATCAGCAAATTAGTAAAGGTTGTGTTGGCACCTATTTATTTCAAAATTTTACATTTAATAATTTTTTTATTCATTAAAGGAAGAAAAAGAAGCTGTGTTTAAGAATCATTTTTCGAAATTTTTTTGTGGAGGAAAGGTAAAATTTGCACAAATATGACTGCACACTTTGCATCAATTATGATTTTGTATATATATATATCTATATCAAATATTGAAATTAGATTTATTTAAAATATATACTATGTAATATGAGAAAAGAATTACAGGTTCCATAGTCTTTAGAGTCTTGTATAAATGCAAATGTTATAAAAGTTGAGCACAAAAGATGTGCAAATTCACAATGTGAACCGGATGTTCGCCGACAGTGAAAAATATGTTAGAAAGAGTACCCATTAAAACTAATTTAATTTAAAAATCAAATGAAAGAAAGAAATAACAATAAAATCAAATTTTCAATCATTGAGTTTGGTTTAGTGCAAGTAAACTATATTTTGTACTTCTGATAACGAACTTTGTTAAAATTATAATTAGGAAATAAGAAAAGCACTAAAAATTTCAAATTTAAAATTAATGACAAATTTAAGAAAGATATTTTTATTAAATGAATTTAGGAATATGTTTAATAATAATTAAAGAAAAATCATTAATGATAATGTTTTAAGTTTGAGCCGATCAAAATTATGAATACATTTTAATATATATTTTAAAATATAAATATATTTTGTTAAAAAAGACATATTTTAGGGAATGGAGTTTATTAATGTTAATTTTGTATATATATATATATAGGATTAGATACTTAATAAGTGTAATATGAATTTTTTACCTAATTTCCGTAATTAATTATTATCTTTGACTGATAATTTGGACATATAAAAAATTTAAAAATAATAATATTATTTCTGTTACTAAAAATGAATTTAATAATTGTGCTTAATTTACTTGTAGCGCGTGCGTACGTGAGATTGAAATAAATAAATAACGTATTTCCATCATCCATTTATCTTTTTTTTTTTAATAAAAATTAGTCATTCTTTATAAACAAGTGGGAAAAATTTTGTTGGTGTTATTTTATTATAAGCACAAATGGCTACAGGGAAATGTGGCTCAATTTAACTTCATCTAGCTTTCCATGTGTAACCCACAATCCCACACAAAAACAACAAAAGTGGTATATTGCCAGCATTCGATTTTATAAATTCAAAGGCTCTGGAAAAGGAACACCTTGATTGTCAACAACATATAGATTGAAATACAAAACTAAATTTTCTGAGAACCACTTTAAGGACATGACAAGTGTAACCAATTGATTTACTGCAGAGAACATCCTTTCATCTCAGATATCTTTAAGGTGACCTATCTAAGGTGATCTATTAAGGTGATATCTAGGTAATTATCTATAGGTGACTCATTCTCCGCCCTCATTTTTTTTTTTTTTTTTAGGGAAAAGGTCCATATCTTTGAAAATTCAAATTGTCTTTCTTTCGAGGGGGGGGGGGGAGAATAATGAGTGGTGACTTAGGATCTGTTATAAGAAAGAGGGAGGTCTAGTAAAAGAGAGGTTTCTTGATAGACATAATTTTTAACCAATAACATGATTTAAGATACAATCAGTAACTAATTTCCCATATATACACACAATTAAATATTTTGTTGAACACATTACACCTTAACTTAAAGTATTTTATTTAACTTTGTTTATGCTTAGATTATATATTTTTTGTTCATTATTTACTTCTATTTTTTTCGAATTGTTTACTTTTTATTTTACTTCATCGATTCTTTTACTATTTGTTTTTTGTGACTATTTTAAAAGAAAAGTTTGGGTCAACGATCCAGTTACAGGCCTATAAAGAGGAACAAGATTTATGCAAAAATTTTAGACTTGACGAAAGTTACCATTTATTTTATTTAACATTGGTTCCCCTTTTCTTCCCCATTGTTTATTGAAAATGAAAATGTTATTATAAACAATACTTGGGGATTCTTCCTTTTCATTAAGCAAATAATTTAAATTATTAAATTTTGGACAGGTTTTTAAGGGCAAATTAATGAAATATAAGTTTAATTTTGTTTAAACAAAGTCACTAATATGTTTTTAAGAAAACCTGAAGTCAGGTGCTTGACAAATAGCCTTGTAAAAATAATTAACTTTGATGTACCTCTACTTATAAAATATTGATTTTCAAAATTTTTCTTTTATTCCCTTTGTATGTACCGAAATTTTAAAAATCAAAAGTTATTATTTTTTTTTAAGTGTTAAAATGGCTTAATGATGCTGATTCAGCAGAAGTTCGATTGGATGCCAGAGATAAATTTTGCAACTCACCTTTTTATGAAATTGCGGATAAACTCACTACTGAAATGAAAAGAGGTGAAATGTAGGAGGAATTTTTGAAAGATTTTCTTTTCTGGGTGATACATTGCTGACCATTGACTTACAAGGTTTTTCTCAATTTTGCGAAAAATTAATAAAATTGTACCCAGAGGACCTAAATAGTTACTAAGCAGTAGAGCTGAAGCAATTCCATACATATGTACCCCAACACCATGAATTCGTGGAAACAAACGGAAAGAAAAAATATTCATTCGTGTACAGCTGAGTATTCATTTTCTCAGTTAAAATGCATTAAAACCACCTTAAGAACAACAGTGCAACAGGAAAGACTAGATGCCTTATCAACTTTGTTTTGTTTAGAGGCTGGTGTATTGCGACAAATGAACTTCGAAGATATTATCAAAGATTTTGCAATTAAAAAAAAATAGGAAAGAACTATTTAGATATACATGATGTAAATCAAAATAAATATCTTACATGGCACTTTTAAGCTTTTTATGAAATATTTTTCTAATGTTAGAGAATGCCAAGCATTTAATCTAATGAATCTCTACTATGTTTCGTTAATGTTCGATTTTATTCATATAAGTATTAATTTACGACCTTTAACAAACCTATTTCTCCACTTAATTTTATACAAAGAATTTCGAAATATAAATCGTCAGTAGTTATACTGTTTAATTCTAAATAGTTAAAGTGTTAGTGAAACTTAAATAAAAAAAATGTGCTTATTTTTTAAAATAGAAAATTTTTTCACAAAATTAGTAATTAGCAGTTATGAATTAATTTTTTGATATTTGTATTTTTTTAAAGATTTAAATAAATATTTTCTTTTAAAAAATTTTATATTTTGAATTAACACGCAACTTAATATGGGATATATTTTTAATTGTAAGATGGGGGTACCAAAATATTTTCAGTGCTTAGGGCCTCAAGAGGTCTTAATCCGGCCCTGATCTTTGGTTTGATACTAAATTTTTACGCCTGGAGAAGCATCATCTAGAGATACTTTTATTGATAATTTGCCAATAGTGAAAAAAATGTATTTTCCCCCTGGAAACTGCCACAATAGTAATGCTCAATTAAATGTAAAAGTTTAACAACAAGCTGTTCCTAAAGCTTTTATAAAAGCAACATTTTAGAAAGAAAAAAAACAGGTTGCAGGATGTTACTAAAAATAGATAATCATAAAATGAAATACAAAATCACAAATATAATTGCATAACCTATCATTTTAATTTAACAAAAAAATATTAAAATGATAGAAAATGAAAAAAAAAAGTTTAAAAAATCCTAAATCTGGACCTTTAAGTAATTGTTTTCTTTCTTTTGAGTTCCCACCGAACTCAAAATCAATCTACAGGTTTATTTTTAAGTTTTTCGTTGAAGTTACAGTTTTTCTTTTAAATTACTTTTTTTTTAGCTTTAATAATAAATGTTTAAAAAATCCTAGGCTGTTTGGCTAAACTATTTGCTTTCTACGCATTTAATTGTAAGACTGTTTTAAGAATTTTTTTTTATGTTTAGCTTAATTGTATTTTAAAATTATTTTTCAATAAGTTGTACTTCTTGTTTCTTTCAGGAACTTTACACGTGACATTGAACTTAACGCTGTTTGTGATAAAATAATGAACCTTTTCCTTACTTTTAATGAATACAAATTTCATGAGAAAATAGTTCCTGCAATGACTACTATGTTAGATATTTGTAAAGAAAAATTTATAATAAGAAATGCTACTAAGAAGGTGAAAACTTTAATGAAGCTGTATGATCCTTTCAAAAGGTTAAATCTGTGGTACGAACCTATTATAGATATGGAACTTAGATACTATATTTTTCAAGATCTAAAAGAACTCATTATGAAGCTCACATCTTACACTGTTGATCTTAAAAATGACACAAAAAGATTAAAAATTGAATTATAAAATACTGGATCATATAGTTACTTAATCTACTCGTTGATGTCAATTCAAAATTCCTTTTTTAAAAATCTTTATCTGAAAACATTATACATCATTGAAACACATCCATATCATTTTAAGAAGTATAACTATTTTATATTTCTAATAATATTGTAAATTCATATTTTATTGCATACTATAAATTTATATATAATAAATTTGTTTCATTATGTGTTATATTCAATATACATTATAAATTTGTGTTATTTAATTTTTTTTTTTTAAAAAAAGAATTTTTATTATTAATGGAAAATTTTCTCATTACTATCCAAAGCACTTAAAAAAAATTAAATAATGAGCGAATTCATTAATAAAATTTTCATAAAAATATTTATTCCGTTAAAATTTGTAAAAATAAAGACATAAATACTAGATTTAACCACATTATTCTTCTTGTGATTTATTTTATTTTAAATTTTTAAAAATTTCTAAAATTTTCAATCTTTTTAAAAGGCTCATCATGAAATAACTGACAAAGTTGCATTATATATATGCCATTAATTTATTTAAAAGTGGTGGTGAGTAAGAATCCTTTTTAATCAAATTTACTTCATGAGAAATCATACATTAAAACAAAAATTTTGCTACCACTAGAAAATATTTTATCCTTAAACCAAAGCAAGTTATCATCTCTGAATGTTTGAATTAAATGTTCCAATGACACCGCCTGGATTTTAAACCTTGGACCTCTACGTCAGTAATGCATCGTTTTAGTTAACTTTAATTTCCTTCTATTGTCTGAAAGAAAGAAAACCTTTTTTTAGAGATTAAACAATGCAATTCTTTGATTGTATTTTGAGAATTTTAAATTTCTGCCAAAATTAATCCATTTGTTGCTACACTACATCGCGTAGTAACTTGCGTAGAAAACTAAAATACACATTCGGGGTCGCAATTTAATATTCAAGCATGAGAAAAATAAACATGAACGTTATCAAAATCTAATGAATAACAACTTAGAAAGCAAGACTAAAAACATCAAAACTTGTTTTATTGCCTGAAGATACATATGATGTGAACTATGATTAATCAATTAAAATGTTTTTTATGTTTTCATCTTGACCTTTCTGAGTAGTGATTTATTAGTGTTTGTATTTTTTATTGCTTAAATGTTAATTATGTCCCCTAATGTATATATATTTCTTTATACTTCATTTTTGCCAAGTGCTGGCTGTAGTGTAGTGTGACATATGGTTTACCCTGTTTAGTTTAGAACACCCTGTGTTTATTTTTCTAAATGATTGTATGACAATTAGTTTCTTGAATGTTTTATTACATTTTACATGATTTACTTTGTAGAATTATAAATTAGAACATGTAATAAGTCCTGGAACTTCATTTTGAAACCAATTAAAAAATTCTAAATTTTAAAGCTACACTGTGTGTGCCCTTCAAAAGTTAAGGTGCATCTTGTTTTCTGTGCCTAATTTAAAATAAAGAAATGTGAAAAGAAAAAAATTGGAGGAAATGAGCTCAATACAGTTTTTCCTTGATTGTCGCATAGAAAATTAGAAAAGCTCAAATACAACCAGGGTTTGCAACAATAGAAGCAAAATTGACAACAAAAATAAAAATCCCTACTCTTAGAAAAGAGTAATCTACTCATAAAATCTCAATTTCTTTCAAATTTTCTATTAAGCATTATGAATATGGGTTCCAATTATTGGTTTAGTTTTTACCATTTGTAGAATTGTCAAATTTTAATAATGTATGCATAAAATATTCAGCTATTTCAAAATTCAATCCGCAAATAAACAGTGAACTGTCTAGTCTTGGGATGGCAAACCTTTTCCGATTAGTGTGCCATTTGAATTCTGATGTAGTATTTTCAAATGTTCAGTGCACTGCTTGTAATTTTTCTTTTTAAAATTAGATTTTATTTTACACTTGCTGTGATTTCAAACTATCAAATTTATATTTTATTACTATATTTGCTGTTTTTTTAAATTTCATCAAACAAAATTGAATAAAAAGTATTCAAAAATATTTTAGTTTAATTTAAGATTAGATAAAGTTTCTTGAAAATAATTTTTTTGTGAAAAAATAAAATAAAAATAATATTTTAGAATTTTTTATAGCAAGGAGCTTTCTCAATACCTTTCTCAATATATTACAAATGACTTTTAGTCTTTTTTTTGCTTAAAAATATCTTAGGCCTCTTTTATACTTTTTAATCTTATACACATTCATTTAAATATATAAACAAAGATACATCAAAATCTGCATTCATCTAATATCATTTAGTGTGACATATATTGCTGAAAGTTATTAGTATTTATCTTTGAGTTATAGCTAGTCTTTAATAACACACAAGAATCACTTTAATCTGAATGAATGCGACTTCTTACAGTCATTCTTATGGAGTGCATTGATTAAAAGATCTGCTTACATGCATATGAAGACCCAGATATTGAGAGCAGTGATTTTAAAATTTTTTCATAACCAAAAACTTTCGAAGAAGATTGTTCAAGGATTAAACTCAGTGTTTTTGATGTAATGTTTGGAATTCGCACACTTCACTTCTTCTAATATTTCTCATAGTTTGACAAATTATTTCACTCATATAGATTTTACTAGAAATTCTATCAATTCCATTAATAATTTTCGATATCCAACCATTCAAAAAATGTCACTTTAAGATCATCTATTTTGAGCAACAATGTGAGGTCTTGAAATAAACTGCAACGTTTTCTCTAAATCTAGGAATTGAGAAAATCATTAAATGCAATTTCCTTTGAATTTTCTAAGGTACCCTAATAGATCTTAAGAACATTTTATCTGTCTTCAAAGAATAATTTATTTGCAAATAGTGACGTTATTTCTTTTTCGTTGGCAATTTTTTATTTTCAGATTCATGTCACTTTTATTTTTCTCATTAGCGTTTGGCAAGTCTTGAGAATGGGTGTCTAATTATGAGCCATTGAAATATTCATCATTTGGTGTTACATTTGGGTTTTTATTCGTGCATTTAGTAACAAACATCTGTATTTTAACAGGGTTCATGAGGTCTTTAGAAAAGTAATTATGAAGTTATTTTTAAAATAAAAACTTCAACAGGTAAGAGTTTATAATATTGGAGTTATTGAATATTGAGGTGAATATAAACGTAATAAAATACATCTTTATCTCTTTAGTTATGTAGTCATATCAGATACGCAAATAAAGTAATGGTGAGAATTGTAATATAAGTTAGTAAATAAAGGTAATGAAAAGAAATTATAGTACGGATTTTTAGTGATAAATGTAGCTCATTACAATTTGAGATCTTAATGGAAGAATATGTTGATTGACACTTGATGCCGAATTTCATAAAATCACTTTCAGAATGTATAGAAACATCAGGATGCTATTTGCTAATCATCTTTATTCATTAAAAACCATGTAAAAGTATTTTGCAAGCTGAGCCATGTTTTAAACAGTGAGTTCTACAATGTTCTGAAATATACAATTTCAATGATTTTAAAATGTCACTTAGCATTTATTAAGTTTTTCAATTATGGAGAAAAGAAGTATCGTAAAGCTTATGAATGTGCATTATTATTATAATTCCTACCAGGCCCTTTATATATTTTTTGCTGGAATCTTCCTTTTTGTATTTAATTTTATTCTTTTGTCCCTGTCTCCTCCCTTGCGGAGAGACTTGATATGAGGTGAAAAAATATTTAACTCTACTGCTTTATGTATAATTATAATAATTTAAGTAAATTTTTTTTAATATAAAATTTTCATACAAATGAAAATAAAACAACGTAAAAAAGCACAAATAATGTTATGTAAAAGGTTCATGTGTTTAAATTCTAAAATCTTGAAATTCATAAATCATGTATTAATCAATTCAAATTTTATTTTCAAAGAAGATTAAAAATAAAACATTGGCCAGAATCATCTAAAAAATGTCAGTTAAAAATTTCGAGATGCTTTTCTATTAACTATTCCTTTTTACTAACACGAAAAATAAGTGAAAAAGCTTAGTTTTATTTTATTCATAAGCCTTTCATTGTGTAGATTTCTTGGAGATACGCTATGATCAGTCAGTCATACAATTAATTATTCAACTTTCTGCGATGATGTATGCCTTTTTTTTCCTGCTTCTCGCCATATCTAAATATCTTTGTCTATCCCTCCAATTAATGACTCGTATTTTTCGAAATTTTGTGACTGGAATCCAATTACGTAGAAAATATATATATATTTATTCAAAGAAAGTACGTTTTTATATTTGATTTCGTGATTTTATTAATAGTTACCACTAATTATTTAATGTATTTGATATTAGAGGTTCCCCTTGGAACCATTAAGAACGATACTTAGTACGTGGAAATCCGATCGTTAGAACGAAAGTTATTCAGGGTGATATCTTTTTTTTCGCACTGTCTGAAATGCATATGCATCAGAGTGGCATGTGTGCCATAGGTTCACCATCTCTAATGTGGACTTTAAGTAGGTTCAAGAGTTCGCATGTTTTGGACAACAAAAAATTTTTTTTTTAATAACGTGTATTGACTTAATGGGTACTTTTGGAAAATATGACGCCTATATATTTAAGTGTTTGATTTCCTTTTCTAAAAGATAATAAAAAAATTCGAAATCGTCCACCCTAACGTGAGCTATGATAAACAGTGGAGTTACAGTGTTTTTGAATAAAAATTTTTTTTAAATTTGCCTATAAACATTAATAGACATAAATGGGTGTTTTAAAAAAATATAACGTTCATATTTAAGCGTAAAACCAGTTTATAATGAATCTCGTTTTCAAAAAATATATAAAAAATTCGTAAATTGTCCACTCTGTTTTGATCTATATGTAAGCAGAAGGGTTAGCAGGCTTTAAAAAAGAATTTTTAGAAATAAATGAATATTTTCAGAAAATATGAAGTCCATATTTGAGTACAAAACCTCTTTCAAATTCATCTTGCTTCATGAAAAAAAAAAAAAAAAAAAAAAAAAAACGCAAAATATTCTGCGTCAGCTATATGTCGACTTCAAGTAGGCGATTGTAGTAGTTTTTTTTTTTTTTTAAATTTCATTATATAAGCATATATTGGTATTTTTACAAAATATGTCACCCCTATTCTAGTGTGAAACCAGTTTCAAATATTCGTGAATTATCCACCCTAATGTGATCTATATGTATGTATACAGAGAGGTTATGTTTTGGACTAAAATTTTATTTAAAAATTTGCTCTAAATATTTCTTGAAATAAATGGACATTTTCGGAAAATATTGCGTCCATATATAAGTATGAAACCAGTTTCCAATGGGTCTCATTTTTCAAAAAATTTTGAAAATTTCACAAATTGTACTCCTTAACATGATCTATATTTAGACAGTGTTGTTTTTATTTTATAACCAGCGTTGAACATCCGGCCCAATTCTGAGTTTACGACTGTCAATGTTCAACTCCGTAGCTTTGTAATTTTGAACTCGACCCGGAAGACAAAGGAGCTCATAGTTCAAGCATTGGGGACAAACTAGCCTTCGTGGAAGACATTTCGATGACCCACATTTGCGTTACATGGAGAGGAAAACCTCCCATGGTTACTCTGATGGCAAAGTGCTTTTATCCTATGCTCTGTCTACCACTGAGAATATTTTACGTCAACACCTTGGTCGGTGGGAGCAGAATTTGTACCAACCAGCCACCGTTGAGATTCGACCCTGGGTCACCTCACTGGACTGCAAACGCTCCATCCCCTGAGCCACCGCGGCTCAGACAGCGTTTTAAGAATTTCTAAATAAGAATTTTTTCAAAATTTTCTCTAAATATTTATAGAAATAAATGGATATTATTGGAAAATATGATGTTCTTTTTTAAATTCGAAACCGGTATCTCGCTTTCCAAAAAATCAACAACAAGAAAAAAAGTTCGCAAAATGACCATCCTGTGGTGAGCTACAAGTCGATTATAAGTAGGCATAGGAGTTGGCATGTTTTGGACAAAAAAATTTTTTTTCCATAATTTTCTCGTAATATTTTTAGAAATAACGGATATTTTCAATAGTATGATGCCTATATATGTGTATGATTGTAAAACCAATTCCAAATGGATCTAGTTTTCAAAAAAATTAAAATAAAAAAAAATTCTCAAATAGCCCACTCTAATGTTAGCTGTATGTAGGCAGTGAGGGTTATGTTTTGGACTATATTAGTTTCATATAAAAATTTATAGACATATATTGATATTTTGAGAAATATAGTGCCTATATTTAAGCGGGAAAACAGTTTCAAATTGATCTCACTATCTAAAAATTTCGAAATTTTTCTCCCAAATGTGAACTAAATTTAGACTTTAGAGTTTTTATTTTATTTCGTAAATGTCGTTGAATAGCTGACTCTAATTAGAGTTTAAGACTATCAGTATTCAACTCCATACCCCTTTTTATTTTTGACCCAAGCCAGATGACAAAGGAACTCCTGGATCAGTAACCCCAGAGATATTGATTTGTTATGGTACTTTGGAGGACTTTGTGACCCCGACAGATTTAACTGGCACAAGTCACCATTTAATACACGGGGATTCTTCTGTCAGCTGGTTTTGAACCATCGTTCTCACGAACACTAGTCCAACGCCCTACCAACCAGGCTTTCGAGTTTGCATGTTTTAGAATAAAGAAGAATTATTTTAAAGTTTCCTTTCAACATTAATAGACATAAATGAGTACTTTCGGAATATATGACGCTCATATTTGAGAGTAAAAGCACAGGAAAAAAAATCACAGGAGTTTGGAATAAAAAAGATTTTTTTGTTGAAGTTTTCTTGATACATTTATAAACATATATGCGCATTTTTGGAAAATATTGCTCCCATGTTTAAGCTTGAATTCAAATCAATCTCGTTTTAAAAAAAATTACGAAAAAGTCGTAAATTGTCCACCCGAATATGATCTATTTATAGGCAAAGAGCCGTGATGGCTCAGGAGACAGGGCAATCGCCTTGCAATGAAGTGAACCGAGTTCGAATCCCAGTGGTGGCTGGTTGATACGAATTCCGCATCTGACTCACACCGACCATAATACTGACGTAAAATATCCTCAGTGGCAGACGGATCATGGGTTAGAGTCCCTTTGCCGTCAGGCTAACCGTGGGAGGTTTTTGTGGTTTTCCTCTCCATGTAACGCAAATGCGGGACAGTTCTATCAAAAATTTCTCCACGAAGGCAAATTTCTCCTAATACTTTATCCAGGAGTTCCCTTGTCTTCTGTTTTGGGTTCAAAATTACAAGGCTACGGAGTTGAACTTTAGTAGTCGTAAACCCAAAATTAAGTCTGCTGTTCAACGGCGGTTATAAAATAACAATATAGTTGTAGGCGGAAGTTTTGAAGTTTCCTAAAAATATTTATAGAAATAAAGGAGTATTTTCGAAAAATATGACATCCATATTAAGGATTAAAACTAGTTTCAAATAAATCGTTTTTTTTTCCAAACTTTATAAAAAAATTTGCGAATCGTTCACCCTGTAGTGACTTATATGTAGACAGAGGGGGTAGCATGTTTTGAAATAAAAAAGATATTTTATAATTTAATCCTTTTAAAAATGAATGCATATTTTCGAAGAATAACGAAAACCGTATTTGAATCGCTTCATAAAAATTTGTCCTATGTTCAATCTAATGTCAGTTATATGCCGACAATAAGTAGGCACAAGAGTTAGCATGTTTTCGACACACGAAGAATTTTTTCAATAATACGTTGCATTTTTGGTGACTCGTTTTTAAGTGTAAAACCAGTTTGAAATGGATCTCGTTATCCAAAAAATTTACAATATGAACTACATGTCGACTGTAGCATATTTTGGACAAAAGAAGAATTTTTTAAAGTTATGTAAAAACATTTATAGACACATATGAGATTGTTTGGAAAATATGATGCTCATATTTAAGAGCGGAACCAGTTTCAAATAGATCTCACTTTTAAAATTATTAAAAATTCGCCAATTGCCCACTTTAATGTGATCTATGTGTAGGCAAAGGGTAGTATATGTAAGTGAAAATAAACTAATTAAAATATAAATGTAATGACTAAATTTTAAAACGGGAAAAATTAAAAAACAAACAATATTTTGAACTTTTTAAAAAAGAAATTTATTATACATTGAAGATTATAATTTATCGATTTTAGAGGTAACAAACAAAATTATTATTTTTTAATTTATTCAAATTTGACATACATTTTACATCATGTATGCCATTTCATTCAAATTTGACATAATTTAAAGTTTAATATTGAGAAAATTACAAACAAGGAAAATTAAGTCA
This sequence comes from Parasteatoda lunata, assembly GCA_949128135.1. NCBI lineage: Eukaryota > Metazoa > Arthropoda > Arachnida > Araneae > Theridiidae > Parasteatoda > Parasteatoda lunata. Next base: position 9,288,721 of record OX421981.1, on the reverse strand, counting down.
CTAAAATATAGAAATACATAAAATTTTGAAATCTGAAAAATCAATATTAAATGAATGAAATGGCATATCATTTTTTTGAAGTCTGCGTTGTCTCGCGGATAAAATTATGAAATTGAAGAATAATTTACTAATTATTTTAATTTAAAATAGAAATATTTTAAATCACAAAAAAGAAAACTAATTTAAAAACCGATAAAAAAAATCAATACTCTATCAAGTTAACATTATTTTATACTAATTAAAAGGAAAACATTTTTACATTTTTGAAATTTTTTTAACACAATTAAAGCATTGTTAACAAATTATATACTGATAAAATAAAAAATAAAAAAATGATTATAAAACTTTTAAATTAATATTATATTTTGAAAATGGAAAATTTATAAAATTAATATTTAACAAAATGAAAGTATTAAATTTTGTACTTTTGGAAAAAAGAAAAAATTCACTTGAATCTCAAATTGCTGATATACTTTTAGAAATTGAAAAAGTAATACAAATTTTAGAAGGATACATTCTTTAAAAGCTCTGTGCATCAGCAATAAATTGAAGGAGTGTCCGTGAAACACTTCCTCTTTAATTTTTCTAACAAATCAATCATCCCCTTTCCCTTATTTGTTTTCCTTAGAAATTTTGAATCAATTGTTTTTTGTGAATAGACCAATGTCGCACCAATAATTGCAACTTTATAGTTTTCTTTACAGAGAAAACGCTTAGCTTAACAAAACAAATTTTTCTTAGAACATTTTGGGAGGAGAAATTACTGTAGGTAAGTCCCTCTTCCCTGTCTCTAGAGGGTTTTCTTGAAGATCATTTTATTTTATAACCGTCGTTGAACAGTCAATGCAATTTTTTGGGTTTATGACTACTAATGTTCAACTCTGTAGCTTTGTAATTTTAAACCCAATCCAGAAGACAATGGATCAAGCATGTGCGTTAAATGGAAATGAAAACCTCCCACGGTTAGCCTAACGGCAAGGGGACTCTAACCCATGATCCGTCTACCACTGAGGATGTTTACGTCAGCATTGTAGTCGATGCAAGCCGGATGTGGAGTTCTTATCGACCAGCCATCGCTGGGATTCGAATTTGGTTCACCTCGTTGGAAGGCGAATGCTCTATCCTCTGAGCTATCACGGCTCCTCAAAGGACATTAAAGAAAACTCTACAGGACTTAGTTTTTATGAGTAACCGTCATCTGCATCTTTAGATCGTAAATTATCAGGGCAAAAGGTCATTGGCACTAGTGAAAAGATCTAAGAGAAGGAATGTTACATTGCTACCCAGTTTGAAGGGTTCTTTTGTCACTAGAGTATTATATATACTTCGACATTTCATTTTAGGAAAATAAACTCATTTCAACTTTTATTTTTCATCAAGCAAGCAAGCAAGCAAAAAAAAGCCTTTAGAAGGGGGGAAACCCGTAAAAAGTTTTTGTTAAATTGAAATTTAAAAAAGGCTTTGATAATATTAAAAATAAAATGATCAAAATTCTTGCTATAAATTTTAGGGAATAATTTACCAGTATTTATAATGCATGTCTGTCGTTGAACTATTTCTCTGATTTATGGAAAACTACCATTCCTAAACCAAATAAAGATTTACTATCACTTTTCAGCTATAAGTTAGCTTTGCACTCTTAGTTTTTGCATTGCACTCTTGGGAAGATAATGAAAAGAATAATCTACAATAGATTAAAACTATCTATTTCCTCTACCGGACGAACAATATGAGTTCAGAGTCAATCAACATTTTGTTTTAGGAAAATAAATTCATTTTAACTTTTCTTTTTCAACACGCAAGTGAAAAAAAAAAGCTTTTAGAAGGGGGAAAACCGTAAAAAGTTTTTTTTCTTTAAATCTAGCTTTACTTGACTCCGTTGCCTCCCTTACTCGGCACCCTACGCAGCCGCTTATTTGGCTTACACATTTGACCGGTTCTGTTTATGACAGACTAGTAAATGAAAGCATTGAAAACATTCTCGTGGAAAGTAACGATCCTTAACTAATAGAAGCAACTAATGTAGAGGAAGCAACGACAGTTAATTAAAAAAAAGAAATGCTTTGGGTGTATATGTTTAAAAATAGAATGTTCAAAATCCTTCCAATGAATTTCAGGGAATACTTTACCAGTATTTATAATGCATGTCTGTCGTTGAATTATTTCCTTGATCTATGGAAAACTGCTATTCCTAAACCATACAAAGATTTACTATCACTTTTCTGCTATGAATTTGCTTTGCACTCTTTGGAAGATAATGGAAAGAATAATCTACAATAGATTAAAACCCTATCTATTCTGTCTACCGGAAGAACAATATGAATGCAGAGCCAAGATGGACACGTCAAAACAACTGCTACATATAGTTGATTATATTGGAAGATACCTAAAACAAACTTCAGCTAATGCTTGACATCTGTAAGGCATTTGATAGAGTATACACAATAACATCATTTATAAACTGATTGAATTAAAATTTCCATCGGAAATAATTAAGTTCATCATCTGGCAAATTGAAATTTTCAAATAAAAATGAAAAGTGTAATTTCGACCGTGAGAAGTATCAGAGCAGGAGTACCTCAAGATAGCATACTTTTATACAATTTATATATCCTATGCAATTGGTCCAATTTTTATATCCTATTTACACACGACTTTCCTATTGATAAAGAGGACTACAATAGTGCCTTTTATGCTGAGTCACTGTAAAATCTTGTGACCCAAACATAGCCATTGAGAAACTGCAAGATAAAATTTGTGAATATGAGGAATGGTGCATGGATTAATTATTTGAAATAAATGCTCAAAAGTCGCAACTGTTAATAATACAGAGAGGCAGAAAATCTATATGAGAGCATAATGAACTAGTACGTTTTAACAATGTGATTCCCAGAGTATCAAAAGCCATAAATCAGACCTACTGATGAATAAAAGTCTAACATGGTCAAAAACGTGAATATAAGGATTGCTTTTTAAGTAAGGACTGTTTTGTTGTGTACACTAATAGGTGACACATGCGTGGCAACGAGTGCTTGTGTTATGTTTTGGCGTGTGTGATAAGTCTCTGACCACAGAGCTGAGCGTCCAGCTCTCTCCTCGTCCAGTACAGGTAAAAATCTGTGGCGTTCCCCCTCGTAGAGGAAAAGGAATGACGTCAAAAACCTTGGTATCGCCATCTGTTGATGGTTGTTGGTACTAGTCGCTAATTCCTTGGTATCGCCATCTGTTGATGGAGGTTGATACTAGTCGCTACAATGTCATGACATTCCTTGGAAACAACTGTGCTCAATTACAGCGGTCAATTGTAAATTTTACGATCAGTTCTGTGTCTTTAAAATGTTCATATTTAACAAATTGCCTGCCACGTGCAAGATACGGCCAGTAATGCGTTTTTAGTCCGCAAGAAACCTGTTTGCTGTACACATTCACTAGCAGATTTGGGCAGTTACGATTTGTGAAGTAGCAAAATTCCCTTTTACGCTGCCAGGGAATTTTGCTACTCTATGACAATGACTCTCTTCGCAGCTTAGATCCTTTCTTTAATGAGACTCTTTTGATTGGGAAGTTTTGGACCACCCCTCCCTACTGCCTAGACCTTGCGCTGAGTGATTTTTTTACCTTTTTCGATATTTCAAACATTTTGGCGTCAATCACAACAACGATGGAAAATACTTGAAAACGGTCGTGACCTCTTGGTTAACGGAGCAGGCAGCAAGTTTGTATGAAGAGGATATTCTAAATCTAGTTGTAAGTTATGATAAGTGTTTAAACAAACTTGACAACTAAGCTGAATAAAGAGAAACGTATGAAGAATCTGAAAATAAATTTGCTTCTTAAATATTTTTTTTCGATCGGTTTTTATTTTCAAACGGCTCTTATTTAAAAATCAAACCTCCTAATAAGAACAAAGTGACTGTTGCTATTGTGAAACTGTATAACACCATGTATAGTAAAAAACTGAAACTCATAAGATTACTATTTGTTTCATTGATTAGCCTATTTAAGGTTAGGTAGGAAAAAATGAAGAAGCAATTTTTCTCTCTTTTTATTCTCAGACTACCTGACTTTTGAAAGCTCTCATTGAAAAGTTCTTATAGATAAATATCCTTATCTGTTTCTAAAGAGATAAGTTATTCTGTCAATATTAATTTATTTCCTAATTTTGTAGGTGCGGCTCTTAGCTACAATTTTTAAAGACTGCATTTTAATAAGTAAGTATATTTACAATTCTAAATGATTTGCTAAGGAGACATTTAGCCCATATACTTGTTTAATTACACTTAATTAAAAAATGAACTTTGATCAACAATTTTTTAAAAATACCATTTTTTAAAAAAGTTTTCTCACAAAAAAAAAAAAAAAAAGTAAATAGTGTAGGCAATAAAAGGTATTAAAATAAATGAAATGTTTTAAAAATTTATGTTTTGAAATTTAAACTTTTTTAAGTAAAATCATTTTATATCATCTTTTTTATATAATTTTATGTAAGCTTTAATTTTTTTTGTTCATCAATGCAAATATATATTTTGGAAATTATTTCAAGTAATAATGTATTTCAAACAGTTTTCGAAATTATTTCAAGTATATTTTCGTAATTATTTATTTTAAATCTTATTCGTCATCAAAATTTTAAAATATTAAAATTATATTTCAAAGAGCTGTATAGCATAGGACTCTTTAATTAAAAAGTTTTACATGCATTACTTTTACACAAAAAATTGTTTTTTTTCCTGACATAAAAAAAAAAAAATTCATTTTAAAAATCCCCATAAAAATTACTTAATTAGTCATCTAGGTAATGCAAAAATCCAGTTTTCAATGAATGTCTCATTTTGTATCAATATTATTCTTGCAACCAGTTACTCAAATATTTTTCCAAATGAAATATTTATAAAATTTTATAAAAGTAACTTAGTAATTAAAAAGTTGAAATATTTAGAAGTTCTGTTAAATATTTTTTAAATACGTCCTTAATCACGAATAATAAGTCCAAAAGGTATCTCCGAGTGTCGTGAGATGTTTTTTACCCGGTCAGCCAATACGATGTCGTGTCCAGAAAATGGTCTGAAATCCCAAAAGAGGACAAAATGTTCCCTGTACAGTGGGCAAAAAAAACCCACCTTGAATAACTTTTGTTCTAATGATTAGATTTTCACGTAATAAGTGTCAATCTTAATGGTTTCTTTGGATGATTTTAAATATGCTAATTAATTAGTGCTAACTATAAATCAAGTTACGAAATCAGACACAAAAACTCACTTTCTCTGAATTAACATATATATTTTTTTTACATATTTTGATTCCTGACCCTCGAAATAGGGAGGGGGGTAAACAAAATTTCGAAAAGATTGGATCAGAAATTCTAGGGGGGGGGGGGGCTGATAAGTTATATATATTTGGCGATAGTCCCAAAAAACAGCCAAGTAAAGTCACCGCCTCAAACGAATATTTTAAGATAACCCATTGACTAATTCAAGAGAAGAATACTTAATTTTTCTCCGTTGCTAAGCAACCAAATTTAAGCCGTAAAAAAAATTAATTAATGTTCTGTGATTGCTCGGAGAGGTAAATTTATTAATAGTTAATGGAAAATATCTCGGACTTTCTAGGCAATAGACAATTTTTCAGCCGATTTCTAATCGAAACGCAATAATTTTTGTTTTATTTTTATTTAGATTTTTTTCCAATTTTCAGTGAAAAGAAAATTTGAATCGATTTATAAATTTATTATGATTTTCTAAGCTTTTAGAATTTGAATACATGAACTTTTTATCTGACATTATTTTTGTTTATGTTGTTTTTACTTCCTTTATATGAGAATTATATACTAAAATTTAATGTAAATTAAAATTTACATAACTTATTATAACTATATACAAAATTTGAGGATAATAATTTTTATAGCTTCGATCGAGTCTTCTGGACAAAAAAGTTTCATGAAACAAAAAAAAAGTGCTTGAAAAAGATGTAGATTGTATAGCAATTCTAATGCACATTCACGAGGTTTTATATATTTTACGATATTTCTTTTTTCTATAACTGAAGGAATTGCTGAATGTTCAGTGGCATTTTAAAAGCACTGAAATATGTTACATTTAAGAATAACATATTGAAATAATATGTTGCATATTGTATAATTCATTGTTTAAAAAACCTTCATTCTGCCATATATTTAGGTTATTACATGGTTTTCTTTGGATAAAGATGATTTGAAAACAGCATCCTGATTTTTCTATACATTGTGAAACTTATTTTCGCAAATTCACCATAAAATGTAGCACTAAATGTTCTTCAATTACGATAAGTTACATTTATCACCAAACACCGCTACTATGATTTCTTTGTTTTCTTTTATATATCTGATACGATACTCTCCTTTTAAACAGAGTTCGTAAGGTCCTTGAGATACTGAAATGGTGGCACAAAAACGTTAAAGATTAAATATTCAATTCCATTAACTCAAAATATCTGCTCTCAAAATTATAATTTTAAAGTTATCTTTAACTTCATAATTACAATATTGATTTAAATTTTTTAAGGACCACATGAATTCTGTTAAAATTGAATAGGTTTACTTTTACAAGCATTAAATCCTCATCAAAATAATGATCAAGAACCAAATGTAAAACAGTATAATTGATGATAAAAACTTCATTAGCTTTAAAAAATATGAAGAGGAAAATAAAAGTCGACTTATTTCAAGCGTTCAAATATAAGCGCCCATTCTCAAGACTCGCCAGGCATGAATGGCTTGTAACGTTAGTTATTGGAACTGGAAGCTTAAAACATGTCTACTTTTATTATCATCTGCTATTTTTTGAATCAATGAAGTTTTTATCTTCTCGTTTCAGGTTCTTGTAATTTTTCATTTAGTAGCACTGTATATTAAATTACTTCACCTTATATTAAAATGAGTTAATGTAAGATAAATATATAGATTCTTAGATTGAAAAATTAATAATAAGTCTATACTTAAAAAAAAATGAATGCAGTACAACTTTTTTTACTTCTAGCCTTAATAACATTTTTTAAGGGCATAAAAAAATTCCGTTCACAGTAGAAATTTTAAAAGTCGAATGTGAAAATGGAATGTCCCCAATCACCAGGAATCAAAATTAAATATTTACAGGGACAGCTATTTCAAACAAGTTAGCGTTTTCGTCTTACTTGAAAATGTAATTTTTATTTATCGATTCCAAATTTTATTTTATCTATTTTTAGATTATACTTTAGGCGAACTTCGATGGAGTTTTTTTTTATACCCTTATTTGCTTAATATTATTAAATAATTTGCTTAAAATATATTATATAAGCTTTATGATTTATAGTGTAATAGTAAACAGGGCTTCCATCGCATATCCTTAACCTTGATAACGTTATCATTAACTTGATAGAATGAGCTTAAATAAGTAATAATAGTTAATTTTTTTCTAGTTTTAGCTTTCAAGGAATAGTAGGTTTTGTCCAAACAGATTTCAATTTTGGAAATAACGAAATTATTGAGTAGGTTCCTTGGAGCAGCATCTCCTCTTATGACGAAATATAGGAAAAATTGGTATTCACAGTGTCTGTAAAAAGTATTTTAACCTTCTTGCTGCGTATTTTTATTAGATTTTTTAAATCAGATGATGATTCTAAATTCGGCATGACTTCGGAATATTTTTAGTATTTGCTGTTTTAAAAAAAAGACATTTTAATAACAAATTACGCTATGCTATAATGATAACTTGTGAATTGTGCTAAAGTTGAAAAATAATTTTAAAAAAAGTAAATCAGCTTTCTTAAAATTAAATTAACCATGTAATATATAAGTTTAAACATTAAAATAAAATTGCGGTTCGAATTTGTTCATTTAAAAGCAAAGCAAACAGTTGTGGTTTTTTAAGTTGCACTAATATGCATTTACTTTTAACAAACTAAACAAATAAGAAAGAATGAAGTAAATAAATAAATAATTTGTTTTTTCTATCTTAGAGAAAAGGGTACACTCATTTAGTATGAACAGTCAAACGTTTTGTACTGAGAAATTTTAACAAATAAAATGTTCTTAAAATCGTATCAGCTAACCGGCAATAGTTTTGAGGCTGAGACTGGGAAAAAAACTTGGCATTTACTTACATCGAATACTGTTAATTAAAGCAAAACTTTAAGTACTAATAAATATTAAACAAAATAGTTTAGTATATTATCAACAAAAAAAAAAAAAAAATCTACGTGGTAGCATAAAGAAAGATTAAAATATATAATGAAATAATTAGTTAAATAGTTCTGTAAACCATACGTGGCTAGGTAATTAAAATTTTATTTAAAAATTAAGATGTTAAAACGACTTTTAAGATACTGAGATATTTTAAGACGCTTTAAAAATTTTGGCTTATTCGACAGTTCTTTATGTTCGGTATCTTTATACTCCTTGTAGTGACTTATAAACAATCAACTCTATTTTAGATTATCTATGTTGAAGTCACAAGAAACAATAATCACAATAATTTAATTTCATTTTTTCGAAAAAATAGTAGGCTTAGTAAATAGTCAGCTGTTTTGCATCGAAATATTTTAAACAGCAGAATGTTTTTAATTTCTCATCAAAATTTTATCCTCGACTAGCAGGCAATAGTTTTATGTTTTCTATTAATGAAAACTCGGTAATAATTCAAAAAGGAAAAAAAAAAAACTTTACTTTAAAGGAAAATCCTAAATTAAAGTACTAAATGATTAGAATATTAATGAAAAAATATTATACGTGGAAACGTAAAGAATAAGATTTTAAAAATTTTTAAAATTTAATTAAATAGTTGGTAAAATATTTTTTGTGAAACCAACGCGGACAGGTAATTGAAAAAATTATTTTAAGATTAAGCCGATATATAAGATGTTGAGAAATTTTGAGATGCTTAAAAATGTTGACTACTTATTCGTATTAATAATTATAAAATATATATTATAGAAATTGATAAATATTTTTTTCCAAATCTATGCATTCGTATGTATGTTATTGAAATTGTATCAATTATTTAAAAAATCAAATTAAAAATTAAATATAATCACATTAAATAAAATCACAATCTGATGTATAATCTAATTCTATCAGAATCATGCTTTTATAAAACTCGACATTCGTTGAATAAAATGTTTTATTCAAATTTCTTTACTAAGTTACGAATAAATTTTTAGACGACTAAAAAAGATCGTATTTCATTATTAAGAAGAAAAAAAAAAAAAAAGATTAGCAATCGGTTATTAGCGAAAAAAAGATGAATGAAATTTTACGCTACACGCGCGTAAGTCAAGTTCTTCGTAAGTTAGTAACATTTAAATACTTATCGCCCCATTTAAATATTTCTTCAATCCGCCAAATTATTTTTTTAAAAATAATTAACTTTAATTTTTTTCCGCTTCTACTAGATAAAAAGAGTAAAAACTTTAGATTTTTCAATCGAAAAACATGTAAATTGATATGGATAAAAAAACTTATAGCTCATAATTCAAAATTTTTTCATCCTCAATTAAGTTAAATAATGAAAAATAATGAATAATTTTTAGGAAATATTTTTTGCAGGAAATTGTCTTTGGATAAATGGGTTTTATAAATGATGTAATTTTCTTAAAATTGCTTAATTAGTTTTAAAAACATGACTTAAAACTCAAAAAGTGAAATTAACATTAAGGGGTCCAAACTTTGGATCGCTCTCCTGTCCAAACTATGGGGACCATATTTCCCACATTGCGGCTACACCCTATATTTTAAAAGTTAAGAATCCAGATATGCAAAAAATAAATATATGTTTATTCAGAGAAAGTACGTTTTTGTGTCCAATTTCTTAACATAATTAATAATAAGCATTAAATAAGTAGCATATTTGAGGCCGCCCCCAGGAAATATTAAGATTGACACTTAGTACAAGAAAATCCGACCGTTAGAACAAATATTATTATTCAGGGTGAATCTTTTTTTTTTTTTTTTTCGCTCACTGTAAACTTAGCTATTTTTGTAATAATTTTTTGCTGCATTTTAATGTCAGATTTATTCTTTCAGTCAAGAGTGATGTCTGAAACAGGAGACAATGTACCATCCCCCGAGTATCAGGATGAAGTTGTTGAAATAGAAAGTTTTCAGAAAGAGGAAAAACGGTTATCCTCCAATATCGGCAATGAAGATTCGGAGAGTAAAGAAAAATTGGATGATATTGCTGTTAAGTTACAAATTAAATCAGACGATGAAGGTGAAGACACACCAACTTTACCTCTAAATAAGAAAAACAAGGAAAATATTAAAGGTATAACTTTTTTGAAATTTTTGAAACCTTAAAAATGTTATGCATATTACAGTATGTTTCATAATTATCGTGCTTCAAAATAAGGAGGTTTTAATAAAGAGCATGGAATCGCTAAAAGAGGTTGCAAATTATAATATTTTTATTTATTCTATTCACGTTACGACCATGCATGCAAGTACTTAAAGCAAAAGTAGTGGGCAATGGAACTAATTAAGTACACTTAAAGGAAATCAAAAATTCACCGTAATCTAAGCTTTCAATAATTAAAAAAAAATGTGATAAAATTTTACTTATTAAAATGTATAAAAAGGATTTTTTTAATTAAAAATTCTTATTTATTTTTCAAAATATTACACATAAAAATGGCTCACTTGTTCGTATTTTCAAAGCTTATGCTGCGATGAACTTATTTTTAAATTGTATTGTTCGAAAAAAAATTATACGAAATAAAAGAGATACTTTCTTTATATACTATATTTTTCATTTAAAGAAACCGTAAATTTTATGCGATATTTTATTTTTTTTAAAAATTGAAATGCTAAAAATTAAAGTTTTGTATCAAAATTTTCTAGTTTAATAACATTAAATAAAAATTTAAATCTTTTGAAAAATTTTCGACTCACACACATTTGAAAAAAAAAAATTCAAATAAAATTTTTGAAATGTTTTAAAGAATATTTTTCTTGATTATCCCCTCCCCCTACCCGATGGAATATTTTTTTGAACACCTTTGGTATGATTGACAAAAATATTACTTATCAAACTTAAATAAATATATTAATTAATCAAATGAGTTATAACATTTAAAAACAAATTAGTTCTCTTTTTGATTAATATTTAAATTTAAATGACATGTAAAAAATCGTACATTGTTTTTATCAAATAATATACTTAGATTATTATAATTCGTTCATTAAAAATGTTATCTTGTCACATATGGAATTGCTCTGTATTTTGTTTAAGATAAGAATAAGTTAAGATTAAGCTAAGAAAGAAAAAATAAGCATTAATCTACATCAACATTATCTCGTCTGAAACCATAGTATGAACCCATTGGGTAAGGATATTGTGTATGAAAAGAGACTTTTTTCCTTAAATAAAATTCAGTTTAAAGGCGCAGCAAAAGTCGAAATACATCAAACGTGTAACTTATAATAATAATAATAATAATAAACTATTTTCTAAAAAAAAATATTTTTCCCACGCTACGTAATTTATAGTTTATAACCGTCGTTGAACAGCCGATCCAATTTTTTGGGTTTACGACTATTAATGAACTCCGAAGCCTTGTAACTTTGAACCCAATCCATAAGACAAGGGAACACCTGAATCAAGTATCGGGAGAAATTTGCTTTCGTGGAGGACTTTTAATGGAACCAACCCTCATTTCCGTTATATGGCGTGGAAAGCCACAAAAAACTTCCAAGATTAGCCTGACGGCAAGCAGACTCTAACCCATGATCCGTCTAAAACAGATTATATTTTACGTCAGCACTGTGGTCGGTGCAAGCCGGATTCGAACTCGGTTCACCTCATTGGAAGGCGAACGCTCTATCCCCTGAATCATCAGGGCTCTCATGCTACGTATTGTCATGGTTTAGGATCGCCTTCCACACAGGTGAACCGGGTTCGAATTTCACCCCCGGCTCGCACCGACCACAGTGCTATTCTCTGTGGTAGACAGATAATGAGTTCGAGTCCTCTTACCGTCAGGCTAACCGTGGTTTTCCTCTCCATGTAACGCAAATGCGGGTTAGTTACATCAAAAAGTTCTTCACGAAGCAAATTTCTCCCAATACTTCATCCAGGATTTCCTTTGTCTTTTGGATTTGGTTCAAATTTACAGCGCTAAACATTGGTAGTCGTAAACCCTAAATTGGATCGGCTGTTCAACGACGGTTATAAAATAAAATCTCACGCTTCGACTTCTCGAATACCACCAATCTAATTTATAACACTTGCAGCATGGTGCACAGTATGCAAATGTCAAAATTATAAGGATCATGAACCATGGGTTTACACTGAATCAATCGTTATCCACATTTAGTTATCCATATTTTTCTTCATAGCATTCATACATAAAAAATTTCTTTTGTTCCACTTTCACGCCAAGTATTTTTTCATTTATCTCTTCTTTTTTTTTAAATATTTGTTCCTAAAGAAAAGATAGTATATAGGGTAAACCAACCAGTGAAGGAACACTACCCAGTGAAGGAACATTTCATATATATTGATTAAAAATAAGAATTTAAAAGTTTTTCTTTAGATTGATTGGTAACAATAACTTGCTGCCAAACAATAGGAAGTCATCTAGCAATGTTTTGGATTACCTGGTCAAATAGACTTCTCTGGAAAATTTTTTTAATTTGTTATTATCTCTGCAACACCTTGTTTCCTTGAAAAAATTATAAGGTGAGTGTTTGTGTTTATATGTTTGAAGTGGAATTAATTGCTTGTAATAGTTTTATTTTTCGCACTGCGAAGAAGAGAATTCAAAATATAGTTATTGAAGTTACGTTTTATTTTTTTTTTAAGCATCATAGCATAATAAAGTACTGCGATAAGGTGGTGTTTATTCACTGGATCACTAAACGATGAAAAACCAGTGAAGGAACAAGCGTTCCTTTACTGGGTTTTTTTTCTAAGTTAATGAAAATAAAAGATAAATTTTAACTTTCTTGTACCTTTAGTGATGTTCCGCTTCAAAAGTATGTTAAAAATACGAAAAACAACTTCTAGCCAGTGAGGGAACAGGCATGTTCCTTTACTGGGCATAGATTTCCCAGTGAATGAACAGTATGTGTTAATATGTTGACACTTTAATTTTCAATTCATGATTACAAAAAAAAAGTTAAAATTTTCCAAGTATTTATATGTTATAATTTCAAGAATAGGCTTGTTTTTAAGTATGTGTATAGCTTATAAATTCATAAAGAGCATAAAAAAATAACCAAAATTAAGTGTTCCTTTACTGGGTGTTCATTCACTGGTAAGAGCTGTTCTTTCACTTGATCTTCTTACTACTTGTTATTTGAACCTTCAAAACTTTAAAACAATATTATATAAGTTCTCTAAAAATTTTTTACATAATTTGCAATTAGTAACAAATATGTTGATATTGTCATTTAACTAAAATTACGAATTTTGAAATAAATATGATTTTTTAAAAGGCAAGCGAAACTTTCACTGGTTAGTTTACCCTATATGCTATTTGTAAAAATAGTGTATATATATCAATCACTCAATGACTTTTAAACTAGTCTTCAAAGGAATCACCTTTTTTTGTTATCTCAGTTTCATAAAATTGCAATTCTCAAAACTTTTATTAAACGAATAGTTAGCTGTTAAAGAATTGTATCTTAGACTTAGATTTTTAAATTTCAACAAAAATTGTTTTAATAATAATAAAAAAAATTATATTAAACTCAGGATACCTTAATCCAAAACTTCTGTAGTAGCTACCAGTCCTCAAAAAAGGTCTTTTATATCCCAACTTTATTAACACAATTTTTTTCAAGTGTTTTTCTTCTGGGGAAAACAGTGCTTTACTCTCGAAGCAAAGGTAGATTTTTATCTTGCCAGAAAGAGTCTTTTGAACAGAGAATTAATATTTGAAAAATTCTAAAGTATTTTTAAATTTTTTTTTTCTTTCTAATTTGTTTCATTGATCTACGCCAAGCTTTTCTTGGTGTAAATCATCGAAACAAATTAATAATTCGTAACTTATACAAATTTTTTATAAGCCCAGATAATTCAGTGTTTTTCAAACATTAAAAAAATTAGAACCCTTTTCATTTTATTAAAATAGTAGCTTTTCTTCATTTGGCGTCATTTTTCGAAGAGACTGAAGATATCCAAAACTTAACAGTCATCGTTAAATGTTTACAACAGCTGTGAAGGTAGCATATTATTTATTGAAAAACGTTATTTCCTGGGTCGAATGAAAAACAGCCTTGCTAATACATTTTAATCCCTCAGAACATTTTTTTTATTTCCGTATTTTTCTTTGTTAAATAACACTAGGGATGTTTCCACCTTGTGAATAGTCATGGAAGTAGGAAAAATGTTAGTTTCTGTCTTGTTTTTCAAACCATTTAAATATTTTTTAAAGTTTGATACTATATGGAACTCAAAACTGCGTTAAACATTTTATTTAATTTTATAACTGTCGTTGCACAGTCGACCCAATTTTGGGTTTACGACTACCAATGTTTAACTCCGCAGTCTTGCAAATTTGAACTCAATCCAGAAGACACGGGAATACCTAGATCAAGTATTGGGAGAAATTTGCCTTCGTGGAGGACTTTTTGATGGAACCAACCAGCATTTGCGTTATATAATGAGAAAAACCACGTAAACTTTCCAAGGTAAGCTTGACAGCAAGATGCTCTAACCCATGATCCGTCTACCACTGAGGATATTTTGCGTCTGCATTGTGGTCGGTGCAAGTCGGGTGCGGAATACGTATAGACCAGTCATCGCTGGGATTCTAATCCGACTCACCTCTGCATTAAACTTTGTAATTAAAGTAAAGAATGTGGGAATTTTAAAGTATATTTTTGACTATTTTTTTTTTTTTTTTTAATGGCAGACACTGAACTTTTCTCTCTTTGCCTCAAAAGATGTCAGAACTGTTGTTCATTTTACGGTACTCGGTGGTCACCTGTAAGCCCAAGTCACGGTGGCGAACATTATTACCTACTCCACACTGCCAGAGATACTCGTTCATAGGGTGGACCACATTCACACATCATACAACAGAGGGCAACAGAGAAGAATAGTGATGACGTTGATTATGACGTCGACCATCATCCCCTCCCTTTCAGAGTTCCAAACATTGTCTTGAACTGCATCTTTAATATGGCGTTTCCCATTAAACGTTAAGTGATGCATGTTTCTCGCCAAATTTTTATAACTTAGTAGTTCATTTAATTACATTAAGGAAGAGTTTGGATAGAAAATCATCCGTTTGATGCAATACCATCATTGATTTTTAGTTGAAGGACAATTAAATTCAGAAAAAAAGTTAACCTCTTCAGACCCAATGTATCACCAACTTGGGAAAAATTATAGAGTGGTGACGAACTTTTCTCAAGACTGCAGGAAATGTCATTAACTTTACTTCCAATTAATTTTATAAGATCAGTTTTGAATTTTTCAACTAACAATAAACGAAATGAAATTATTTTTCAGCAGATATGAATACTTTAAAGTATGTATATTTTTCAAAATATAGCTACCACTTTAACAGATCGATAATATCAGGTCTGAAGAGGTTAAGGAATATAGTTATTAGTTTCGGTTTCGAAAGATTGTTTCGACTTTTTTTACAGAATTACGATTTCTGTATTACTTATCATTCTATTCAATAATATTAGATTTAAAGGGGGAATTAACGGTGGTCCTCATCAGCCATTCAAAAGCTTTCGGCCCCTCAGTAAAATGAACCAACCCTCCTAACTTCCCAGAGATTTTTACTAACCACCAGGGGCTTTATAAGTTTCCTCCACTACATTACTCCCAGTAGGCATTTAAATTCCTCTACGAGGTGCAAACGGCCTTAACATTTATCGTATACGAAATCAATGAAATGTGTTATATTAAGTATATCCCATCATGTCTCTCTCTTTCTTTCGTTAAACATATTTTTTTTTTTAGAAAATCGAGAATAGTACGGAAGGCAAATGGAAAAAGTAAAAGAATATAATCTAAATAAAATTAATAAACAGTTTCATTGCTTTGCAACGATGATTCCTTAAAATTTTAATTTAGAGACTCAGAGGGTATGACTTAGTTTTTTTCGTTAAAAACCTTGCGTTCAGATTTTTTTTTTTTAAAGAAATTTTTGAGTAAAATTTTTTTTTTTTCGAACTAAAAAATAATGAATATTCACCCCTAGAAAATAAATCTGAACGTCGAATCACCATAAAGAAAACTTTTCAATATAATTATTACAAAAAGGTCAACCTAGTACTAAACACGCTAAATAAAAAATCTTAAAAAAAAAATATAAAAAAAACTATTTTGGGTGACGTTTTGTGATTTATGAACTGATGTTTACCTTCCTTAAAGGGAAAACTGAGATTAGTCATATTACCAAAGCGGTGAAAAGAAAAATAAACCTTTGCCGGTAATTTTTTTTCCGAATTGGGCTCTGAGCGCTGGACTACTAACAATTTTAACAAAACATTTACGAGGTGATTTTTGAGTTGATCGCTCCTAGATTCGGAACTCATGATGGGGGATCGATCCCAAGTCCTTTACGATGACAAATAAAATGTATTAATTTCAAAGAGGTTGAAATTTTTTCATATTAACTGTTGAATATTTTTTTTTTTTCAGATTCAGGTCTTTCAGATAAAAAACCACCCATGTACTTATTTCCAATATTAAGATTGAAGTTAGCTTGGACATCATCTTCAAATGTATTTGAATTTCTACTGAGAGTTATAGCCATCGTATTTTCCACTTGTAAGTATTTCCAAATCATTATTTTTAATAATTATTTCGTGAACCTTTGAGTACTTATGCGTTTATAATCAGTTAAGGATTACACATAATAATTTGCTTATATTCATGAGTACAAGTAATCTTAACCTATGGTAAGAAATAATTATAGTTAACAGGTCTTTATAATGTATCTTTACAAGTTTTTATGAGTACACGTAATAATTATTAGAAGTAATGGTTATTATAGATAATCATAAACTACGATTATAATATAATTTATCTATTGTGTGATATCGTAGATTTATAAACTACCAATTGCAAATCTATTTGTATCTCTCTCTTATTAATATAAAGTAAATATTCCCCCATGGAAATCATGGCTTTTAAAATGCATTAAGAACATTAGAATGGGCCGATCATAAATCTTTTAGTGACCGTGCGTAAAAGTTGTAAACTACCATCATTAAGAAAATTGATATCTTCTACCCTCTGAATGGGCCAAAACTTAGGAAAATTACACTAAAAATGAGTAAAATTCAAAACAGTATCCCACATTTTGTTAATCGGCTTAAAATTTACCACTTCTTAACAACAATGCTTACACAAAATGTTAATATTCGTCTCCACGGTACCGAGATTTAATATTTTTTAAAAATATGTATAATTTCATTTAAATATGGTCTAAATGTATATAGGTGTTCCCTATAAATCACCACCTTTATTATATGAATCTCTGTCATTAGTTTTAACGTTTTTAAATTGAAGCCTTAGCTTACGGTAACTTAGCATCTGACAAGGCCACCCAAGCTGGGCAGGTCAAAAGGAATTAAACAACCTATAGTTTGTCTACGGTAAGAACTCCCTCCGCCACAAAGCCTTAGGCCGTCTGCTGCTATGGAAACAAGAATAGCCCATTTTAGGGAGGTAAGCTTCTCCTCACTCCAGCACAATAAACAGCAGAAAAAGGTTCCTTTTCTCTCGTTGATCCGAGCCAAAGCCTGTCCTAAACAGTGATCCTAGAGCCCTACTTAGAATAGTTATACCTCGTTACCATAGTCACCCCCACGGATCCAGACGAATGATAGGGGGAGTTCTTAATTTAGACAAACTATAAGAAGAACCTGGTCCTCTGGGGTCCTCTTAGATAATTCCTGGTTCTCTTTTCAGATCCCCCAGGTTCTTCTTTAAATATTTCTTCCCGGTCCCGGTTGGGGTCATAAATATAACATTGTTTTAACGCTGAACATGAAAATTCAACCAACCTCCAAAAAACAACTTTCAAGAAAAAGAATATTAATTTCCTTTTGACCAAGATTGTTTTGGAAAGTAATAAAGAGAATGATAACTGAAAATTTTACAAAAAAAAAAAAAAAAAAAAAAAAAAAAAATCTATAGACTGTTTGTAAGATTTCACCTTATACGCAGATATAGACACAGGTGTTTCCTGCTGTATTTCATAACCATAGATAATTAAAACTCTAAATATAATATTTTCACTTATTTTGACCTAAATTAATACAAACTAATGAAAAAAGTATGAGAAATATGTTTAATAAAAATTCTGCGTCAAAGGGTTAAAAATTTACAATCGGGTGAATGACTTGCAAGGATAAAAATGGTAACAATTTTAATAATTTTTCTTAAGTAACACTTAGGTCTTAAGGAATATTTTTCACATTTCAACTGACGTGGTTGATAGAGACAATTAATTAACCAGAATTTAAACAATGATTTCGATTAACCATTTAGAATGATTAAGAGAATGGAGAAAATGCCAAATGATTGAAAAATGGGATTTATTATTCATAAAAAGGGCGATAAACTAGACTATAGAGGCATCACTTTTTTTAATATTTCTTACAAATTTTATACTTGTTTAATTTATACTTGTTAACACTCTGCGTGATCCAGCCATTTTGGATCTTAATCGCTCGTTTTGGCGAGCAACGACCTCCTGACAAAGGTGTGCGATTTTCAATAGATTCACCTCCGTCCACTCAATTAATCTTTTCTGTTAGCAAAAACAGAAGTTGGCCTAACATGACAAGATACGGTGCTATAATCTCAAAATAAAAATGGAGTAAAAATCTTTTTAAATGAAGCTATCTCATGAAATACATATCCGAACTAAGAGAAAAAAAAAATAGTCATGTTTAATAATTTAAACAAATAAAGAAATAAAATAATAAACCTCTTCAATGACACCAAACTTATCCCTCCCCAAACCCGGCCCCTGGCAATTAGGCCATGTGTGAACCAAAAAAAAAAAAAAACTTATTATAAGAATAAAATAAAAACAATAGATTAAATTGAAGTACTTTTTCTGAAGAATTAAAGTCTGCAGCAAAAAATAAAACCCCCTTTTTAAAATGAAACGCAGTAGAGTAGAGTTTAGTATCATTGAATGCAGTTTTGAAAATATTTCAAATGTGTTTTTTTTAGATTTTTCATTCGATGCTTATTTCTTGAGATAGTTAGTACTTCGCGAACTTTTTGTGAAAGTAAAAGTGTGTTTGTTACAATGCGAATGTGTTTTTTTTTTTTTTTCATTTATCTGGTTCATTTTAATCACTGAAGAGTTTATATTTTATTTTTTTCTGATATTTTTGAAACAGTAGGATGGCTGTGCTGTGTTGGTGGAATCCCTTTAATGTCTGTAGCAATGTTAATTATAGGTAAGAGGCATTTAATTATAGATGGAATAAAAAATATGATTTTTTTAAATTTCAATGTTAAGAATTTTTTCAAGAAAAATGACTTTATTCTATAAGCATCTATTTCATTTTACATATTTTTGTCTATAATAGATTAGTTTAATCTATAATATTACAGGGTGTCCTAAATTGAATTGGCGGATTCAAAAATTTATAATGTGAGGGGATATCAATTCTTAGAGTTTCAGGTTTCAGTTCAAATTTATTTAGGTAGGTGGCGGTACAGGTAGTGAATATGTAAATCAAAGAAAAATAATTGATAATTACATAACAATTTCTTGAAATCTTTCAATGAATAAAAATCACACTGCTATGCTTTCAAAATATCAATATGAGCAATGTTACAGATTAAAATATGATTTTTTAAAATTAATTTTTCTTTGATTTAAAATTATAATATCCCCAGCGCCATCTTGTCGAAAACTTTTTAAATTATGATCAGGGAATCTGCGAGGAAAATTTATGCATTATTTGCATCACGATTTTTTTTTAACCCTAACTTATACATATTTGAAAACTGTCATTCTAATTTAGAACGCCTTGTATAATAAAAGATTGCCCCATTTTGAAATATTCCTTTTTATCTTATTGTTTTCATAGAATTTGGAACTTTTCTATGTTTTTATATATTTATCAGTGTGGACAGAAAATCTTACAATATAACGATATCTATATTTTTCTCTTTGACTGTTTCAAAATATTGAAAAGTCACTACCAATCATAGATATAAAAATAGTTATTGATGCTCTTCTAATAGCTTCGGATTTCCAAAAGAAATTAAATGTTATTTAGGAAGATGTTTCACTAGCAATATTGAATCTACCTAATGAGAAGTTTGGGATAAAAGTTGTATATATCCATGGTTCTGTGCGACATCCCTAACCAAATCCTATCGAACTATGGTAGAGATCGGTTTAGCGGTTATTCAAGGCTTTATGTACAGAAAACGGAGATAGCTGTGGAAAGAACTTATTTACAGCGATGATAGCTTCGCGTGCTGTGACACGTAAATGAATCCTGTCGAGTTAGTACATGGAATAAATTTAAGAACACATTTTTTCGAGCCTGATTGATTCAGATTCAAAAGAAGAGAAAACAGTCATAACCAATACGCATTTAGACCCCTTGCAACGATCGAACTATTGGTTTCCGCACTATTTGTCCGTTCCTGTCTGTTTCCTGATTCAACTGTAACGTTTCTTGTCACGTGACCAGCACGATAGTTTAACTTCAAAGTCTAAGTTCCATAGAACTATTTATATTAGTTTTTGATTAAGAGAGGCAAAGATTTCGAATTATTCAATGGCATATATAAAGTAATTTCCGGATTGAAATTCGAAACTATGATTCGATTTTCATCAGTAGTCGCTTTTAATTCATGTTTGCTGTCGGTAATTTATTACTTCTGAAAATAAATTAACACTATTTGATTTATTTATCAATTATAATTTTTTACTAGATAATTGAAATTGTATTATCTCATTACAGTTCTTGATGCGGACTTACGTTTTCCAATCTGGTTAAATGTATGTGTTTTTTGATGCATAAGTATTTTAAAATTGTAAAAATATTAGAAATTACAAATTGTTATCTAAGGCGAATGTTAAAAATATCTTTTATCATAATTTTGAATATGTTATGAAAGTAACTTAAAACGTTTAATAAAGATAATTTTAAAAATGAATTAAAATTCAAAATTGTTTAAAATAATTATTCTATATCAAACTAACTATTCAATTCTACTTTAAAAAATGTTTAAAATTTTTTTTTTAAATATTTTAAATATTTTAAGAGTTAAAGTAATATTTTAGATGATTACAGACACAAATATTTAAGACAAGAACTGAAATTTGCGAGCAGACGCTAATTTGAAAGTCATAATCAAAAATTCTCCTCTAACTCACAGTTGAGAAAAAGCGTATGGACTTTTTAAGTGTCGGAGAAAGAATATAACACTCGCGACCTGCCGAAAGTGACAAATTTCTACGACGGGTAACCATCTTACTTCAACTTAAAACTATTTTTCTATGTTTTACTGCTTCAGAACAGAAAATCAAGTAAAATTATATCCCGAATTATTTTACTACCATCCAAGTACTATTCCTTTTGCTTAGTCAGAAAATAAAAAGCGACGCAAGATAATAACAGAAAATATAAAATCTAATATTATATAGCGGGGGTGGCCAAGTTCCTTGATAGACGAGCTATTTTTCAAAATTTGAAATTTTTCGCGAGCCGCAATTAAATACGTATTTAAAAGGCATGATTTTTATTTATTTATTTATTTTTTTATTTTTTTACATGAATAATTGGTGACAGCATTTCTCAGTAATTCTTTGAGATGCTGGTTAGTTAATACTGATCAGATCGGTGTTTGGATTTCACGAATTTTAAAGTGGAATAAAATGATTCACATAAGTACGTTGTTCCGAACATTGAAATAATTCGATAAGCAGCCTTTTTTAATTCAGGATTCTTCGATTCTGGTACAAATTTCGAAAATTCGGTAATCGACGTAGACTTATATTTTAATTGTAGAGCTTGATCTTCTTGTATCTCTATTTTTTAATTCTCCAGATACTTTTTGGGTCATAATTATATTGGAAATGGAAAACTCACCTTAAATTATGTTAATTTCAAATGGATTCAGAAAAAAAATCAAGAGACTTAAAATATTTAAGTCCTGAAATCTATTTTGGAATTCCGTCAATATTTCTTCTACCTTTTTTATATACTCGTTGAGTTTTTCTTGTTTAATATTGGAACAACTTTTTTAATTTGAGGAAAATGACAAAATGCTTTATTTTTAATGTCTTTTTGAAAAAAATTATAATTTAGTTTGAAAACTAAATATACACCGAAAGAGGTCAGATATTATTTTATCTTTCCCCTGCAATTGTAAATTCAGTGTTCGCAAATGTTCCATGACATTAGTTAAAAACATTAATTCTTGTAACCACTCGTCATCGTCTAATTCTGAATAGGTTATTTCCTTTTCTTTTAGAAATGCAGTTATCGGATCAAACAAATCTACAAAACAATTTAACCCTTTGCACTCGAGAGGTCACTGTCAGTCACCAATTTCGCCTGTAAATTATCCACCACTTTAATTGTGAAATTTTTTTCATCTTAATGTTTAGTTACCACTTCATTCAGTGATCTCCGGATATAATACGGTAAAATTGTAAAAAATCTTTCGAAACGTTAGTGGTGGCGTACATTTTTTTAACTGATGAAAGAACTTCGTGCAAAGGCTTAATACGTTGTAGCCAGATAACCATCTAACAATGCAAAAGAAATTAATGTCATTTGGAAGTTCTTCGTCCTTTAATTCTTTAAGGAAATTTTTAATTGTCGATGATATTTTGCATTGGTGCGAATGCAATTTACAATGTGTAACACTGTTTTCATAACATCAGGATATTTTAAATCTTTTGTAACGAGATGTTCTCGGTGAATTATGCAGTGAATCGGTATGAATTGTGGAATTTGAGAATCATCTCTTAAAACCCCAATAAGACCAATTTTTTTTCATCCAGCATTGCCAGAGCTCCATCAGTTGTAATGCTTACAAGTTTATTAAGAAGCACACGAATAGTTTTCATCATGGAATCTAATGCATTTTTAATATCGACACCTCGGGTTTACTCTTGAAGTGCTACTAAATTTAATAATTCTTCTTTAACAACGAAGTCAGGTGAAACAAAACGTATGAAAACTGCCAATTGCGGAAGATCTGTAATATCTGTCGATTCGTCAAGGAACGATAATAATTTTTTTTAAATATAGCACAAAAATGAATAATAGCACAAAAATGAAAAGGGAACTCGGGCACATTTATCGAGAGCCACAAATAATCCTTTAAAAAGCCGCATGAGGCTTGCAAGCCGCAGGTTGGCCACCCCTGTTATATATCATCAAAATCAATACAAAATAATGTTACTATAAACGCTAGATAAATATTAGTTTGTGTAGAATCTAACGTTATATAATGCTGAGAAAACAGAGACTTTTTGTATCTTTCTAATATTCGAAAGTTGTGCAAGATAAAGTTAGATTTTTTGGTTTTCTTTTGTTATCTAATATTAGGTGCTACTTGGGTATTGTTATGGACAGTTAATTAAATATTGTCATGAAGTGTTTGTAACATATAACCAAGTTTATATGTTTCTATCTCCTCCCCTTGGTTTCTCTCCTCACCGTCATTAGACAAAGAATATCTGCCTTATGATTGGTCAAAAATAGTTCTATCGAACTTAGCCTTTGAAGTCAAACTATCGTGTTGTCACGTGACAAGTACCGTTCGACACGTTACAGATGAATCGGGAATCAGACATTTTTTTTGAATGAATCGAGCGGAACCAGTAGTTCGATCAAATTTTGTTTCAGTTGTATAAAGGTCTTAAGCCCGGAGATGAGATTGTTGTTATCACGATGGCTAAACCGAATAAATTATCAATAAATTGGATAGGTCCTGAAATTGCAAGAGCCAACTTTTGGACACTAACTTTATTATTAAAAATTTTAAAGATCTCAAATTCATCAACAAAAAAAAAATGATTAAAGCCATATCATAGGTGTGTCGAATAAATAAACTTATTAATCAGTGATAATTTGGATAAAAAAATGAATGACCCGAATTTGGAAATTCTCTATCCAGTAGCTAATCTTAATATTTACGATTTTGAGGAAATCATTAGAGATAGTAAGCTAATAGAAAAGGTTTCTCAAGCTTAAATTTGCTGACCGTTTACAAAGACGTTTTTTTTAATGATCCGACCATAACTAATTCAATCGAACACGATATCGAATTAATAAGTAACCAAACTGAAAGATCAAAACCATGTAGAACATCGCCCAGGCAGACTGAAATAGTAATATCGTATGTAAAACAAATATCGTATCGTGCAGATTTAAAAATCATCGAAATAAGAGAATCTGACTATACATCTCCAATGATTTCAGTTGAGGCCCCTGGTCGCAATCCGCATTACAGGAAATTGAATTTGATTACTCGAACAAAATATTTCCATTTGCCTAATATTGAGGAGAGTGTTGAATTAGTGGCCTCAGCAAAATTCATAACCATAATTGACTTAATAAAGGATTATTAACAAGTCCCGCGGACAAGTTCCCCAAGCTCTTATAACAATATTTGATTGTTATTTACCTTTGGTAATATCTTTTGGACTAATAACCACGCCTTATAATTCTATAAATGTATGGCTTTACTTTTAAAGGAATACGCGAATTTTTGCATGCTATGTTTAGATTTTATCCGATACATTTTATCCGAAAGAGCATTTGAAGTATATTGATATTATTCTAAAAAGGATCGTGGAGGCTAAGCTGAAAATAAAACCATCTAACTGCAAATTCGCGTAAAATATCAAATATCTTGGACTTATGGTTGGTTTGCGTACGCCGGCGGAAGCAAAATATACAAGCGCTAATAGATTCCCCCCACCTGAAGATAATGCTGAGATCCGCCAATTTCTAGGAATAACAGGCTCGTTAGATTAAGAATTATGCTAGTATTGTCCCCCTTTTCACTAGGGTGCTAAAATAGAAAACTAGAAATGAAATCAAGAATTAGATTGTTTTTTTTTTTTCAGAATTGAAAGGTAAATTAACTGAAAAACCTGCTCTCCAGACTATTAAAAGGATTTTGTTATTCAAACTGATACGTCTGATAAATGTATTGGGGGAATTATAGCTCAGAGGGGGACGAATAATTGGAAATAACCCGTTCTTTATCTTAGCAAAAAAAATTCACAACCAGAAAAACAGTTTAGCATTACTGAGAAAGAATATGCAGGAATAAAATTTGTAATAAGAATACTTAGATTGACAAAAATTCATCCTAGATATCCCTTTCTTCGTTTCATGAGTGGGCTTTTAATTACATAGACTATGTTGTCTGTCTCAGTAGAATAGAAAAATATTAATGATAAATTTTCCTTTCATTCTGTACGGGTAATTATGTTTTTCTTAATTAATGTAAAAAATATATTTTTTCTTTCATTTCTTTATATTTTATTGTTTAAGTAGTAATTCGTTACAAAATTTCTTATAGTAACAAAATTGACAAAATTGAATTCTTATAGTAGTTAATGTAATCTTAATGTGTTATTAAGTTTTTAGAGTTAAATTAGAATTCTTTTTAATTAGCTTCTAGTTGAATAACTAAACTGCCAATGTAGTTTAACTTTTCAGCTAATTTGCTCCCTCAAAATTGTTTAAAGCAAGGGGTTTCTGTAAAATCCCGAATAGCTCACCCCCCCCCCAAATTCCTTCTCTTCCAGCATCCGGATTCTCTCAAGAGTTTTTATGTTGAAGGAACAGGAGGATTTTCGGAGTCTTCTTGGGAGTTGTAAGAGAAACGTAAGGACCTTGTGCCTTAAAAATTTGTTTGTCGATGAAGATATTAATTCATTTTCTATGATTTAGGAATGGAAGAATAATTGCATATAGAAAGGTATATAACAATTGCAAATAGAACCTTGTAATTAAGGACTTCTATTAAATAATTCAATTTTATAAGTGTTTTGTTGAAAAGTTTTGCAATTCAAAACGTTACAATAAATTTATCAATGTAGACATAGAATCTTACGACATTCTAAAAATCCTCAAATTTAGAGAATCTAGATATACATTTAGTTGTTATTTCATTTGTTGACAGGAAACATGCATGGATTGTAATAGCCAATCAATTTTTCCTTCACGTTTTTTAATACGGTTTATCTTACTATTTTCAGAGTCTAAGAGAAACTTTTCTAAGCTTTTATACATTTATCAATGTTGATATAAAATCTTAGGTTATACTAAAAATTCTTACATTAATTTGTTATTCCATTTGCTGACAGGAAGTATATATGTAAAAGATTGCAAGATCCAACCAAATATTCCTGTTTATCTTATCGTTTCCGGAGTATTTGGAACACTTCAACATTTCATCGCCGTCTGGACAAAGTACATTCCTAAAGATTCTCAAGGTGCCATGAGAGTCTACAGAGCGTATTGCAAAGTTATAGATTGCACTCTTGAGATATTTTTGATTATATGGTTTGTTCTAGGTAAGTTCAATGACTTCACTCAAAAAGAAATACTACACTGGTGTAAGAAATTAAAAGAATTTGGTGGATTATTTCTCCAATATTAATGAAATTTGATAAGTACATACATAGATACAATACAAAACAAAAGCAATTGTAATACACAAGCATGATCATGCGTAGCACTCGTTGGAGTCGGAAGGTATGAAATTACCATAAGACAATTCAGACCGATTGCCACAGGAAATGATAAACTGCCTTATTTCAAGTGTGAAATCACGATGAAAGGCCTGTAAGAGGAGACCATATCAACGCCTTTTTTTAAATTTTTTTTTATTACTCAACCGCTGTTTCATACCTTCCGAGTTCAACGAGTATTACGCATGATCATGCGTGTGTATTGCAATTGGTGAATGGTTATTTGTTTTGTATTGTATCAATGTATGCATAAATCAAATTTTATTAAAATCGGTCCAGTAGTTCTAGAAATAATCGACCAAGTTTGTACCAAGTTAATTTCTTACACCAGTGTATTTAATTGACGCATTTTTCAATTACAGTCTCAAAAAAATGTAAAAGAAAACTTATTTGGGAAGTTCCCTAAGTGCCGGTTCTAGATTTTGATATAAGTGACACTGCCGGTAAGATCTTGGGGAGTAATAATGCCAATGGAACTACCCTTCCGCGATCAATGGTTTTCGAGATTATCGCAAATAAAAAAGAGCAAATACAATGACAAAACCATTGTCTCATAGGATTCATTTTCCATACAAGCTTTGCCATAAGTGCTATGAATTGCAGGAATAGAAATTTGTTTGCCATAAAGTGTAGTACAATAGCAAATAATTGTTAATAATGATAACAGATTATAAAATGCAAATAAAAGTAAGATGAAGCAATTAAGTGTGATATTCAAATAAAATTGTTTTGAGCATAAGTATTTCCAACACCAGGTGCAAAAAATGAACACCATTGTTTCACACACAGTGCAAATTTTGTTGTTCAAATGAAGAATATCTGTTTCACTGAACAAAAAATAACAGGTTATGCATTCCCTTCCTAGTTTTGACGTTGGGATCCACAAAACGTTTGGCGTTTGATCCCATAAAATGACATACGGCATCTGTATGACACAATGCATGCCGGTTTGCATGCTTGCATTAAAAATTCTGGTGGTTACACCGGTTGTTAATGTACCAGTATTTCTCATTCAAGTGGTTGTTCTTTTAATTGCATTAACCTGTGATCTTGAAATTTAAATCAATTAAATATTTTATTCAGACAAACGCATTGCCGAAATTTTATTACTCTACAATAATTTTTTCTTGGTTTTGGGATTTTTTCTTGGAGTTAGGCTCGTCATTGCTCACCAATCCTAAAAAAAAAATACTTGCTCAGTTTTATTCTGATTACTTTGCTCACTGCTGTCCCGCTTGTTTTGGGACCGTTTACCGATGAAGTAGCAAGCATATAAAGATATTGCAGTGGATTGATACTCTTTCTGTAAAAACTTTTTAACCTAAAGAGACTAGCATTACTTATTTAATCTGTTAGTGGCATAATTATGAATGATTTTGCTTTCATTATTTCAGGATGCATTTGGGTGTATGGAGTTCCTGAAGAAATTGATTTCCACGATACATATAAAGATGAGTACTGCAACAAGACAGTTTATTATTTTGCATTTTGGATACTTAATTTTTCATTTATTCTTTTGCTTTTACTTGTTGTGATCACATTATTTGTTATCTTGTGTGTTGTTATTTTTCCTAAAGATGAAATGAAATAAATCAGTCTATTTTGTAATATTTTAATTTATTCTGAACATGTAAGGACTTCTAAATTAAACTGACGGTTTTCAAAAACTGTAGAAGGTTTAAAAATTCTTATAATTAATTCATTTGGCAAAGCATAAAATTTTTCTCCCGCATTTAATAACTATAGAAAAATTAGGGGACCCACAATGGTTTCATTGAAAAATCGCAGGAAATTACTGTGAAAGCTTGTTAAAGAAGGCATAACCAAGTGTGACCGGTAGGGTTAAAACAAGTTGTTAGTTCCGAGGGTCCTGGGTTCAGACCTCGGATAGCAATATTTAAATAATATATTTAAAAAAAACAATTTTTGTTTTTATTTTACAATTCTGTAACGCAAATAAAGAATTTATTTACTTAAAATTATTATTTTTTCCGTTTCTAAGTTTTATAATAATTTGTTCGCGGGGCCCCTAAATTGTTTATAATTATTTCCTTTAGTATGGTAGTATAGTATATTATAATCTATTTTTTCTATAATTATTTCCTTTGGTATGGTAGTATAGTACGTTATAATATAATACTTGACCGAGTTTAAATATTATAGGTTATTAAGGGGAAATATCAGGCCATACATATATTGTATATAAGCAACACCTTCTTAATTTAAACTAAATTATACGCACACAGTATAGACATACTTAAATATTGTGCCCCACTGTGGGCTACTTAATTTGTTTATAATTATTATATTATATCCTTTTATATTATATCCTTTGGTATGGTAGTATGGTATGTTATAATATAATACCTTGACCGAGTTCAGTTTGTTGCTTCCTGGCATCTAACAATACCGGTCACACTGGTCTATCAGATTTATAAACAAGCTTTTTAATTAATTTTCTGATTATTCAATGGAACCATATTGGGCCGCCACGCTCCTTAATTTGTAACTGTGCGAAATTGTGTTCCTCCTAATTTGTCTATAATAATTTCTTTCGCTATGATAATATATTATCTTATAAGCTAATATCTGACCGAGTTTGAAAATAGCAGGTTAATATTAAGGGGAGCTATACATAAGGGGCCATAAATATCAATACAATATGTGAGGAACAACTTATCCATTTTAACGCCATTATACGCATTTGGAATATATACTTAAACATTGTCCTTGTGAGCCCCTTATATTCTATGATTATTTTCTTTGGTGCGGTAGTATAGTATTTTATAATACTATACTACCACACCAAATATATCTGCGCGAGTTTAAATTGTATAGATTAAAATTAAGGGAAGATATAGGGATATATCGCTGGTTCAAAACTAAAACGACAATTCTGCAAAGTATTATGTTTGCAAGAGTATCGTTTTAGTTTTGAACCAACGATATATACAGTATATAAACAACAATTTCGTGATTTAAACTCAGTTATACGCACATAGAAATGTATACAGACATACTTAAATATTGTGCCCCAACTGTGGACACCATAATTTGTTTAATTTCCTTTGTTATGGCAGTATAATACGTTATAATTTAATACCTGAACGAGTTTCAATATTATAAATTAATATTAAGGGGAGATATGGGGCCATATATATATGCAGTATACAAGAACCTGTTTCTTCATTTCAACTCACTTATTACGCACTAAGAAAAGGAAAAAATAATAATTTTAAGTAAAGGAATCTTTCATTTACGTTACAGAATTCTAATATAAACGAACGTTAGACCCTCAGTACTAACAATTTGTTGCTTGATATCACTAATCTCTACCAATTACTCTTGTCTGACCGACTTATAATAAGTTTTTAAGTAATTTTCCACGATTTTTCAACTGAATCATATTGGGCTCCTAATTTGAAAATGTGTCCCATTGTGGGTCTTTTAATTTATCTATAAAAACTTTCATTGGTATACATAATCTTATAATTCTCTCTCTCTCTCTCTCTCTATATATATATATATATATATACTGTTAACATAATTGCAGAATGAATTAAATTATGTAGCTTGTGGTAAGAAAAATCGCTTCCTGGTGGAATGTGACGTCACTGCATCTGGAATGATCATTTCAAAGAGCTCACAATACGGATCTAGGATATGTATTTAGAAACAAAAATTGAATTTCTTCTAAGAAGTTTTATATAATCTTTTTTAAGGATTTCTAAAATTTTGATCTTTTTCAATATACATGCAGTTCTTCAGCAAAAACTTTATATTGAAATAATTTTCCTTAAAATTATTTTAAGGATTAATTTTGAAAGAGCATGCGCGACTTGAAGGAAAAAAACCACTATTAAAGTAATTTTTTAGTAATTTTTATTAATTTACTCTGGATGTTATGCCACACTACAACTGCAATGGCTTTGACACTCAATCAAAAAGCCAGCAACATGCAAGCTTTTGCGTTTATTTTTTAAAATGTAAACTCCATTGAGCACAATAACGATATTTTAATGTGTAAAACAATTGATGTTTAATTACAATGCATTGTAACAAAATTTAAAATCCATTCAATATACAAGTACCGGACAAAATAATGTGTACACTTTTGTACTAACTCTATGTAAACAATCTTTCTGTTAGCATACACACAAAAAAAATTTACGAGGCAAAACTGTTGTCACAATTTGAAAGATAATGCTTGAAACTTTTATAAATGGATTCATTTTCACTCATGAAAAATTCGGATCGGCTAAAATGAGGAGAGGAAGTAAGTAACTTCCTTCTAATTTTATTACCAATAACTTCGAAATCATTTGATAGGATTTCAACATTTCGAAAAGAATAGGGGAGAGTGGGGTCAATTGTAACAGAGTACGATTATAACAAAGCAAAAATTTCGAGTGTCGGGTTCTAGATTTGGTTCCTAGGTGGCGCACAAGGTGTATTTAATAAATCTACATGTACACCCCTGCTGGCAACCTTTTTTATGTACTTTTGAAAGAGTTACATCACAAAAGATATTTTCACGCTACGTAAGTACTTTTTTTGGTATTAGAATATTATATTGTAACAAAGTAATTTTGCTTAAACAAATAAAAATTATTAACCGAATATGTAAGTGGACACCTTAATTAACATTTCAAAAAAAAATATTAGTTTTGTTAATTAACTAGCATTGTTTTTAACAAATGAAGCTGAAATGGCGTCTTGGGGACGATTGTAACAATAAGTAAAGGGACGAATGTAACAGCTGAAAATAAATAATCTTATGTTTATAAACCAGTACTTAACTCTTTAAGAACCACCAATAGTTTCCTATATCATTTATATTATGTTGCATGTGCATTATTTTATTTGTTACCTTTCACAGCATAAATTAAAATTTTAACCGCTTAAAGTTGAAAGTTTAACCCTTTAGGTCTCTCCTCATTATTATTTTTACTCCTAAAATATCACTACTATTTTGATCAATAAAAAAATATTTCACAACTATGATAATATGTATAATTAACTATGTTTTAGTTGAATTTATGAACTGTTACAATTGACCCCGTAAGTGGGGACAATTGTAACAAGTGCGGGACTGTCAAAAATTGTTAATAACTAATATAATAACATTTAAAATAAGGTATTTATTTATTTTTTCTTGTAGAGGATAGTCTACTTACTCGTCTGTCAATTAATACTAATAATGTATTGGATTTTTTGTTAGTTAAAAATAGTTAAGTAAAAAATGTTACAATTGACCCCACTCTCCCCTACTTTTAGAATTGTAGTGGTATTAAAATAAGGGAAGAAGCTTTTTAACTGTCCAACGCTCATTTTATTCCATGAAAAGTTTACTTGGGGAAAAGGACACCATTTCTAAAAGCTTCAAACACGTGGATCGCGGAAGCAGGAGGGGGGCAGAGGGACCTTAAGCCCTCAAACATTTTATAAATACAGAGTACATTTTATAAACACAGCCCCTTTTAAGATTACAGTTTTCTACTCAATATATGTGGATTTAAATTTACTATAGAAAATTGTAATTTTTTCTGTTTGAATTCTAAAAAAAAAATATTAAAAAAAAATCAAGTGAGCTTTAACATTTAGATGGTGAAAACTTCTACTAAATTATCCCTTACCCATATTCGAAAGATCATACATTGTCCACGCATGATCTTTCAAATTGTGCCAACTGTTTTTCCAAGTAAAATCTTGCTTAAAGAAAGTTTATTTATATTGAGTTACTATAAAAGCGTCCGGCAATCTTATTTAGAATCTTCTTTGACTACAATTATCATCATCATCAATGTTTTCTAATAGTGAGTTCTGTTCTTGTTCAGCTAAAGTAATACTGATCTGACTATCTGGTGTGTTCACGCTTTCTATAATATCTTCAATAGCTGCAATATCTTCTGGTAATTGACCATTGACAAGCCGAAATGCTTCTAAAAACTCATTAAGATCAATGAAACCATCTTTATTCATATCAATACTATGAGCCAAATCTTGAATAGTACCTGGGGGTATCGGTTTATTGAGTTGTTCTCCTAAGAAGGAACAAGCGTCTGTAAATTCATCCATTGAGATTGAACCTGTATAAAGGACACATTTTAAATTCAATTACTACTATGGAATAAATAATAAAAGGACTTAAAAAATAAACCACTTCTTCAAATTTCTCTGGGAAGAGAAACATAATCGTTTGTCAATATTGACAGATTATAAAGTTTTTAAAGTTATTTCATTTCTGTGATAGACTAAAATCTTTTAATTCTTTCTTATTATGAGATTTACGTTATTATGAAATTACTTTATTCAGATTTACGTTTGCTACAATTAAGAAAAATATTTTCTGAAACTAAGGAAGTAGTAGTTGGCGGGTATACCAAGAATTAAAAAACATTTAATTTTTTAAACTCCAAATTGTATTAGAAAGTACCACCACAAGTGTCCCTCAGGTGTGATCCTTTACATTGATGATAACTCTGATATGATTTAATACTGTGGATTTTTCCTCTCTGTTGAGCCTCAAGATAATTGTTATACGTCATGTATAGTTTGTCTAAAGTAAGGACTCCCCTAGTCATTCGTCTGGACCCGTGGCGGTAACTATGGTAATGAGGTATAACTATTTCAAGTAGGTGTGTGGGGTCACTGTTTTGAACTGGTTTTGGCTCGGGTCGGCGAGGGAAAGGTAATCTTTTTCTCCGGTCAATTGATTTAGCCCTAGACGGAAGAGAAGCCACCCTCCATGAAATGCGCTAGTCTTGTTTCCATAGCAGCAGACGTCTTCAGTCTTTGTGGTGGGGGAGTTCTTACAGTAGACAAACTATAGTGAATAATCGGGGCAGTGTAGGATGAGGCAAGAACCAGCGGTAAGCTGTTATGTTTATCGTGGAAGCCAAGTAAGTAAATATCTAAGAGTGGTATGCTCCCAGATCACCCCATGGCTCATTCCCCTTCTTTAGGAGCATCCGTAATGATGATAAATAATTGTACTTTATAGAACCGATAAATAATTGCATTTAATAGAACCAAAAAAAAAGCCATAGATAGCTTACTTTCTTCGAATACAAAATATATAAAATTAAAATATTATTCTTATACATTATTTTTAAAAATATTTTCAAGATAATTGTAGTAAATCTGAGCTGTTGAAATTTCGTTTATTACCAGAGATGCCAACTGCTCCGGATTTGACAAAATATATTAAAAAATGGTAAGGAGTTACAAACCAAAATTTGAAGATTTTCGGACAACCTCTTACAAGGCACAACACAGCAACACTGTGATAAAGCGGCTTATCACATAAGCCTTTGAATTATTTAGAATCATACATTAAAAGACTACCACTCGAAAACATTTATCCACTATCGGGAGCAAATTCGCATCTCCGTGTTACTCCTGGTAGGAGTGATTAAGTAAGCTGGCCAGCGTTCTTAGAAAACTTAAAAAACTGATTGCAAAATATCTAAAAGAACATTTTTTTTCAATGCCCACCTGGAGAATGACCTTTCGTCACGCAGGCATCTGAAGGGCAAATTTGTTGGCCACTCTTTCAGGGGCACCATATTAGTGTGGGCAGCGTTGCCTCCATAGTACAGAGAAGGAAAGAACATCCATGTCTTGAACGGGATTCGAACCCAGAACCTTTCTGATGCAAAACCAGTATCCTGAAATAGGCCGGTTGGCTTAAAGATAATCCTAAAACTTACCTTTCCAATTATTTAAAAAAAAAATTTCCTTTGGAGAATGTTTGGGAGAGATTTTCGTTCTCAGAATATTAAGGTGGAAAGGTGAGTTTTCAAATATTCATTTAAAGATTTTACTACCAGTTTTTTAAGTTTTCTGAGGATTCTGGTGAGATAAGAATTAATCAGCATGTTTAACCCTCATAGCTACCACACTGCCATCTGACCGCAAAAAACTCACACAATGCAAAATAATTCAGGATTTCAGTTTTAGATATTTTTTAAAAATTCAATTAGACAATGAATATTAATATATTTATGGCTATTACCATCTCCATCTTTGTCAATCATCTTGAATACTGCTTCTAATGCGTTTTTGTTTTTGTACAAAGCTTCAAGTAAAGTATGTCCATCCTAAAAATACAAATGTTTCTCCCATGAGTGTTTTCAACAAATGACAATTTAAACAAATTATACAGTATTAAATGAGTAATCTCAAGAAACTGATTTGTTGATATAAAACCTTCATTTGCATAAAAAAAAATAATAATAAATAAATAGATAAATAAATAAAAAAATTGAAAATACATGTTTCCTCTCGACTACCGCGCATTTTTAGTTTTGTTTATCGCCTTTGCTACTTTTTTCGTTTTTTATTTCAAATCACATTTGTTTTCCTCATGCACGCCTGATGAATTTTGAGGGCGTAAACGTTTGAAACATTTCAACTTTTATCATATTTTTATATCAAGTAAGTTATGCAGTAATTTATTAAAGTGTAACAATTTGATGAATACATTTATTTAGTTCCCATAAACTAAAAGTGGAAAAATTTAGTTAAAGATCTATCACAAAGCAACTGCAAAACTTCCATTTTAAAAATACAAAATCATTCTTACAAACTTCACATCTAGATATCAGGGCTGAACAAGACGGAAAAGATTAAAAACGGGCAAAAAACCACGTCATTCCAGCTTGATTGAAGGAAAACACATTCCAGTCACATTAATGTGACCATCTGTCCAGAATAACCACCTTTCGCAGAACGGACAATTAGGTTCTTGTCTGTGTTCACTAGAATGTTTAGCTTAACTGCGTCACGCGCTTGAGGATTCATAGCACGTACCTTCCGACTCCAATGAGTG
Source organism: Parasteatoda lunata (assembly GCA_949128135.1). Classification (NCBI taxonomy): domain Eukaryota; kingdom Metazoa; phylum Arthropoda; class Arachnida; order Araneae; family Theridiidae; genus Parasteatoda; species Parasteatoda lunata. The sequence continues at coordinate 9,253,194 of OX421981.1, read as the reverse complement.
TTACGCACGATCATGCGCGTGTATTACGATTCTTGAATGGTTATTTGTTTTGTATTGTATCAATGCATGTAAATATCAAATTTCATTAAAATCGGTCCAGTAGTTCTAGAGATAATCGACAAAGTCTGCAAATTCTCTTAATTTCTTACACCAGTGTAGTTAAAAAAAATTTGAAATGCAATGTATACAATTTCTTATATCAATTTAAAGAATATAAATTTACGTGACAAAATTCGAAAGCGAAATCGGTCAAATTATTCTTGATCGGTCGAATTGTTCCGAAATTTAAAATAGTTCTCATTTTTTTGGCATCTATGGAATTCTATGCAACTTTTGAGGATTTTGCAAAATACTTCTTCCAGTGGTACTAAAAACAGAAAAATATTTATTAAGCTTTTATCAGAATTAAGAGAATGAATGTTTGGGTTGAGTGAAGAAGAGGATCTTTGCTCTTCTCATTTATCCTCTGTACTGTAAGGGGAAATTTGGTAGAAGATGATGAGTTGAGTTGTTGATGATGTAAAAGTGAAAGTACGAAATGTTCATGAAGAAACTAATTAAATGCAAAATTTGCAGTTTTCCGAGAAATCAAATTACGAAATTTTGTAGTTTCAATACGCTGTTGAAGAGGTTGAATTGATGATAATGAAGAAGTGAAGATACAAAATTATCATAAAGGACTAATTCATCGCAAAGTTTGCAGTTTTCTGAGAATTCAAAGTCACAAATTTGGTGGTTCCAACACTTTTGGAGACACACACATTCACATTCATCTGAGGAAAACTCTTAACGATATGACTGTTTGTCTATTTGACCTTTTACATATTTGTTTAAATTACTTGTATATCGTGATGGACAAAACTTCCATTTCAAATGCTTTAAAATATTGATATATAACCTCTGTTATCACTAGGCAAAATATCGTCTTAATCTATTGAAATTTCGTAGTAGTTGGAAAGTATGATATATAGTTGAGATATCAATAAAAATTATTTTAGTTTTAAAGTGGCATTAATAAAGGAAAGAATATTTTTATTTTCCACCACTTATTTTAATCAATGCAAACCTTGCATGAGTAACAATGATAAATTTCTAGAACCTTTAACCATGTTCTATCGAATTCGGCTTACTGTAAAATTTTCCAAAAGAATTTGCGGCCAAAAAAGCTGTTTCTAAGAAGTTAGTTAAGCCTATTTTTCACTTTATGTTGCCCAACGCTTGCAAGCTTCTTGTTTTTTGATCGATCTTTTTAGTTTTTCCAGACTAGGGATGTGTAGAATAGAAATAAAACTTTTTACTAAAGAAAATTTTTAAAAAAATGTTCAGAAAAAATTAAATTCGTGTAACGTATATTTACTTCAATAAGTCCTTCTGTATAAGTGTGATAGTCCTCCATTGTAGTAGTATACTCTACTTGTCCTGTCTCTTTGTCGTACTTTGCCAATTTGTGACAAAGCAATCTCCAAGGAAGTCCTAAGCCAATTGCACTTTCCATAGCATCACTCCAGTCAGCTAATGAAATTGTTGCTTTCGAAGGAAAATATTAAAAATCTTTTAGGATCCACGTAAAAAAAAAAATCATCAAAAGAAATGAATATAACAAGCATTCTAGTTTAAAGTAAGTATAGGGGTTGCTTTTTTGACACGTGTGTAAGAAATACTTTTAGTTATAAAGAAGCATAGCAGAGTGATTAACCAATTTCCATGCTGTATATAGCCAGGGCTAAAGAGAATAGAAGGGCTGGTTCACTCCTTTGAAGAAACTCTCACCGCGCCAAACCTCCGATTATCCCCTGTGACGTCACATTGGCGCAAAGCTTGAACTTTTACTTCAAGAACGGAGCGTTCGGTCTAACTAACTCTTAACTGAAATTGGAGCATCCCTTTTTGAGACATATTCCAAGACTTTCGTCGTTTTCTATAATGATTTTCCTCAATTTTTTAAAGCGAATTATAAAAATTTAAAATTATTAACGAAATGCCAGTTTGTGCGATTGCAACTTGCAAAAACTCTGATAGAAATACAGAAGGAAAAAATATAATTTTTCATGCTTTCCCTAAAGTAAATGTACAACTATGTAAAGAATGGCTTCAACGTTGCAAACGAAATGACCCAGTTATTATAAAACATGCACGAATACGCAGTAAGCATTTCTTGAAAGAAAATAATGTAGATGATATGAGAAATCGTTTGCTTGGATTGCCGATGAGAATGATTTTAAAATCTTCTGCAATACCAAGAGTAAATTTGCCATTATCTTCTTTACAAACAATTTCTTCTCGGCAAGAAAGATTGAATAAACGTAAAGTGTTGGTTCGTGCATTGGACACATTAAAAACTCTAATCCCAAAGAAAAGCAATTTAAATACAAGGAATTGTGATAAATGCTTTAAATTAGAAATAGAAGTTAAAGTACTGAAAGAGAGAATTGAAACTGAAAGAAAATGCATAATTTAGAAAACAGTGTAAAGAAAGTATTTACAAGAGGTCAAATACAATCTTTAATGAAGGGTACTTCAAATGTCAAATGGACAACAGAGGACATTTCCCGATGTATTATTATACGTTCTCTTACAAATTATTACAAACATTATTATTATTTCTAGTTTACAAATTATTGTTATCGAATAATATGTAGCAAAAAAAATATTGATATATGCTTAATTTCTTTGTAACAGTAAAAGTTAAAACTGAAAATTTTAAAATGAAGTATTTATAGCTTCATTTACTACAACTAGTAAAATATTTTATAAGTTTAAAATGGTATTTATTTTATTATTATGGCCAAGAAATTTTTTTTTGAACTATGCTTATGAACGAAAATATTGTGTTAATTGTGTAAAGTTTGAAAGCTAATAACCAGAAAAAGTCTAACTTATTTTTACAGAGAGAATGATGCAAAGTTATCATAATATCTTTGCTAGCGACCTCCGAGATCTGTGTACACAGTGACGTCATGAGGAGGGAGATCGTAGCTTCAGCTCTGAGGGCGGAATGAACTAGCTCTTCTCTCTTCTCTTTAGCCCTGGTACATAGCAGCGGCACCATTAACTGATTCCTCGGAGAAGAAATCAAAATATATAACCAGTTTTCATGAGAGCTCTGTCAGACTTGCCAACTTGCTCCGTTTTGAAATTTTTTTTTCTAGTGGTTACGAAATTTAAGTTATTTTTAGTTCGGTATTTTTTAATGAACTTTTCCACCACTACATATCAAAAATTCGAAGAATTATGTCAAGCTTGCGATGCTGACTTCTGAGGGGTGACTGGAGAGTTAGGTGATATCAAACAGGACAGGAACTTATCAAGACTGGAGGCCGATTCAAGACGATGCTGGATTTGGACACACCCCTTCGATCAAGACCGTTTTGATTTGACCATTTTCCTTTTCGAGTGAGTAGTACCTATTTCATTCTCTTGCAATTATGTCTGGACGTGGCAAATGAGGTAAAGTTTAGATTTGACCATTTCATTTTGATTACTGCAAAAATGTTATCTCGACGCTGCGGACGTGGAGGCAAGATTATTCCCACGCCCATCAAGAGAATTGAAATACCTGTGTTGTATCCCAACTACATAAAGCCAGACGCTAAGCCAGGGGAAATTTTTGAAGATGAGTATGGACACTTCCATTGTTATTCCAAAAAAGGAAGCTTTTGCACGCTACGCCATTTTATAGTACCCGAAGGAGCTGCAAGACCTTATTATTCGGCCAACTCTATTCTAGTACCTGAACAAATCACGCCTGAAACGCCAACTTCATCAGCTAACGACCCAATTATGGAAATCAATGACGGAGACCAGAATATGGAGCAGAGTAAAGAAATTTCGACCTTTGACTCGAAAAGTATCAACAAAAACAACACAGAACCTCCTGCGAAGAAAAGTAAAAAAGAAGAAGAAAAAGCTAGCTGATGTCAAAAAAGCTGAAGATAATCACACATTCACGACTACAAATAGCTGCTCTTCTTCACCGCTAAAGACCGCCACTATCTAAACACTATCAGAAACCAAAGAGGATTCCAACAAAGTCCGCCTAAGGAGGATTCCAACAAAGTTCCAGATCCTCCCACAACACCGGAGAAAGTGCAGCATATTAAGTTTACAAAAGTTTTAATCCGTGGACTACCTGTTAACTTCAAGACAGAGGATATTTCCCTTGAATTAGGGAAATTGGACATTAAAACCCACAATGCAATCCAGTTTAAGAGAAGAGTGGGCGGGGTCTATAAGCTCCTTCCACTTTTTCTTACAATTTTTAGAGAAATGGAGAATCACCTGAAAGTATTCACCGTCACAGATATACAGCGGATTCCAGTCCGGGTAGAACGTTTTCATGGCGGTCGGGGACCACTGCAGTGTTTTAATTGCCAGGATTACGGCCATGCTCAACGGATATGCAATGGACCTCCCAGATGCGTGAAATGCACGGGCAATCACCGATCCTTCGAGTGTCGTAAAGATAGACTCACACCTCCAAAGTGCTGCAACTGTGGTAAAATTCACACCGCGAACTACACGGGATGCGAAGCCCGCCCCAGCAAGAAGGGCCCTCGTGCTATTGCTTCCAAGCCAGCAAAATTAGCACACAGACTCGTATCACTTGTGAAAGAGCTCCAAGATCTTCTAAAAAATGAAGAAGTGTTTCGTCTTTTACAGAGGATCCTAGGGGAGACCTCTCTAGCTCAGTGATGTTTTTATTCGCAATTCAGGAATTTCATTGTACTCTAAATTTTAGACTTTTAATATATTTCATAATTAAACATGTGCCAGTTAAACATAGAAATTTAGTTAGTGAATATGTATCATTTTATGCTAATATTTATGTCAACTTATGTATATATTTTTCCAATTATGTTTATATTTATATATGTCAATATGTGTTAATATATGTGTCAATTTAGATTGGATATTTACTCAAGCAAAGTGCTTGTATTTTTGTATTAGCTACGACATCGACTGCTAAATTCAAAATGTTATTACTTCAAATTTTCTTTAAATTTTTAGATGTATGGGATAGGGGCCACTACGCGGCCCAGGTGCCCAATTTTTGTAAATAAAGTAAAGTAAGTAAAGTAAGTAAAAGTATTATGTCAAATGCAACTTTATTGCTATTATATCGTCATAAATTATGTCTTTCATTTTTCAAAAATCAATTATTGTGTATATCAAATCATGTTTTATCTTTATTTTCTAATTTAAGTGTACAATCAATATTTCTAATGTTATGTAAAATCGTCAATTTGTCATATTGAATTTTTTCACTGTTTTATTATTTCTCAAGCAAACGGCTTGATTTTCTATGGCTAGACCACAATGTTTGTCAAATCAATGTATTTTACCTTACTGTATATAATTTAATGATGAATGGGATCGGGTCCGCTTCGCGGCCCAGGTTATTTAAATAAAGCAAGCAAGCTATTATATCGTATCTATGCCAACAGTCCCAGTTGCTCTAGGGCAAATTTCACCAAGAAACGCAGATCAAGTCAAGCTATAATCTCGTCGTGATACTTTTAAAGAGTGGGAATTATTACTCTTATTCTATAAGTTTTACTATTTAATTTGCTACCAATTTACTAAAACTTTAGCCGAAAGCGGTTGGCCTCCCTGCACTATATGAAGACAAAAAAGAATGAAAACTGGTACGAAAGACATTTCATTTCGAGAAAAAGTATCTGTAGCTACCAAGAGTTTTTTACAACTACAGCAAATAGATAAATCTGCTTCTTACCCGAGTAGATACTGAAATATAGTTTGGAGAAAAAAATACTCTCTTTTTCAGTGAAATAGTTTTTTCTATCTCACTATCAGCCCTGTAACAGTAATAGTGCTAAAGATGGATGCGATCAGAACAGCGAGAAGAGATTTTTGTGGTCATTTTATCTTCATTTTATGGCAGTCGCTGAACACCTAAATTTTGAGTTTACGACTACTAATCTTCAACTCCGTAGCTTTGTTATTTTGAACCCAATCCAGAAAACAAGAAAATTCCTGGATCAAGTAGTGGGAGAAATTTGCCTTCTTGATGGAACTAACCAACGCCTCCTATAACTGAAAGCCTCCACACGGTATTTTATAGGTAGTCCGATCAGACCACTGTGAAGGATATCCAATTTCCGAACGGGTCATTTAATACAAAATCTAGTTAAAATAAGAAAGTGGTAGCAATTATATGACTAAAAATTGGTTTTATTTATGAATATTATTGGTTTGCCTTATTCACTTGTCAACCACTACAGATTCAATTCTCAAATATATATGATAAATTTCTCTCAATTACTTTTATAAAAGGTTTTGGGTTCATGCGCACAACTTCACTTTTTAAATAGTCTGCACGGACTACTTATAAAAGACCGTGTGGAGGCTTTTTGATGTAGGAGGTAATGAACTAACCCGCATTTGTGTTACATGGAAAGGAAAACCACGAAAACCTCTCACGGTTAGTCTGACGGCAAGGGAATTTTAACCCATGATCCGCCTACCACTGAGGATATTACGTCAGTACTGTGGTCGGTACGAACCGGGTGCGGATTCGCATCAACCAGCCATCAACAGGATTCCAACCCTGTTCGCCTCATTGGGAGGTGAGTGCTCTATCCGCTGAACCACCACAATCATTTAACATCATCGAATGGAACCATTCGACTTCATTCATAGCATCCATTCAACGTTTTGGCTGATATTGTTTAGAATAAAACAGTTTTGGGAAAACTGTTTCCAAGACAATCTTCAACGAATCCATTGCTGCTAGCTGTTGATAAAAGACTTGCAAATTTTAACATTTTGCTAACATTTCGAAAGTTCGGAATTTGCTGCTAGAGCAGGAAAAGTTGGCAACTATTTTGAAATAACTATTTTGAAATTTTTTAAATACTCACAAACCATAGCTTTGTTCCGTTTATTGAATTCTCCCATTAAAGTAAATCTTTTTGATGATATATGCTTCTTTAGTTCTCTCAAAGCTGATCTTTCCATTATTCCTTGCCTAAAATGTGAAAATAATTCATCATTAACTTTCTTATACATGGAGTACCCAGGATCAAAATACATCATTAGATTAACTTCACTCTTAAAATAAGAGGATTACATAACACATTATTTCTCATTCACAAATTACTAAATAATGTAAAAAGTATATTTCAGAAAAGAAAGAAGCTGAACATATATGTTTTAATTAGGAAGCCTTTAAGATGACTTAAAGCCAGTACTGAATTTTGATTCAAACGTAAGCTAAGTCATTAAGCATTAATACCTGGAGTTGAGTTGAGGATAATGAAGAGGATCTTTGCTTTTCGCGTTTATCCTCTGTGCAGTGAGAGAGTTATGGATGATAAGTTGAGTTGATGATTAGTAGGTAGGTACTTTATTTACATCACACTAGAGCAGTGTTTCCCAAAGTGTGGTACGCGTACCTCTATGGGTACGGGAACAGTTTAGCGGGGGTACGCGCTCTTATGCGAAATATCTGGCAACAATACAAAAGCAAAAATTTGTGGTTTCAAGACTTTTGGGAAACTAGACACCCGTAAGGGCAGGAACCTTTCAAGAGGCACACTCTTTTCCCAAGGCAATCAAGGTGGTTTCACAGGTCCTAATTTTAAAGTTGGATGGATTGACGTACATATAAAGTTTGTAGGCTGCGAGCTAGAATCATTTAGTTAAACTCAAAAAGAATATAGAGTTTTTAAAGAGAATTTCGTGTTGGTCATAGCTGGGGAGATAAGAGAGAAAGCTCTGATTAGGGCACGTAATGCTTGTCAATAAAGATCGAACTTTTTACACTCAAAGAGGAGATGGTTTACAAATTTGGGGTAGTGACAATGGTCACACAAAGGGCGAGTCCACGAGTCCAATATTGTTCCAAATTGCATAATGTTAAATGGAAAGAACTAATTAGTAGTGTTCAATATTTCCATCCATGGGGTTACCATTGAATTTTTAATCGTTCTGATTAACCCCTTAAAATTTGTTGCAATAGTTTTGAGACACATTTTCTGCATTTGGTGCGAGAAACCAAACACTTTAAAATCAAATAGTTATAAGCTAAAAACTATATAAAATATTATAATATAAATTTTTCTAAAAGTGCAAAAAAAAAAATAAATAAATAAAAAATAAAAAATAAAAAAATATATATCCCGACAAAAACGGGAGAGATTAGTAACTATGTACCACTTTTTTTTATTTCCGGCCACATGAATCCTGTATGCCAACTTTGACGCATTTTTGGTAAGATTTTTTGAGTTGTAGTAAAATATTAATTAAGTTGATAAACACGAGTAATTTTTATATCTATTTTATTTAGTTCATAAATACTTAAGGGGGGACCCAACCCAGAATATTTCAAAAACTCGAAAAAAATTGTATTGCATTTTTCGAATCTTTGTACCCTTCCGAATGTACCTAACTTCGTTTGGAAGTTATACCGGAAAATAGAGAGTCGTCGCTAAGCAGGTAGAAAGGCCCGTTCGGCCGGATTAGGAGGGGCGACCATTTCATTTATCGACCATTATATATATGAAATTAAACGTTTTCCCCTACCATAAGTCAAAACTTTAAACGCGTTTTTCTCAAAACGCTGTTTTTTGACCTGGCCTAACGTTTTTCTCATGATCTATATAACGAAATACTTAATAAATGTTCTTTATTTTAAATTACGTAAAAATATATTCTTTAGAAAGTAGCATAGGATTTGTTTGATATTTTTATATTTCGATTTTACATTAGCTATTTAATGAATATTTATTTAATGAAAAACGTAACTTTTTTTTTTTAAGTTGCCGCTAGTTTGGTAATTTTGCGAATATCACAAAACCACTATGCTACTTTTTAGATAATGTCTTTATGTTTCAGAAAATCTAAACAATATCATTTTCCTATGTTTCAGGACTTCTAAATCCAAGAAGCTGGTGAGGTGCTACTTTTTGATGACCAGCCACACACGGAGCAGCCACCAACTTATTTTTTACTATTTTGCAAAAGAAAAAAAATTTAAAATAGACTTAAATTGTAGCTAAATAACATTAAAAAAAACAAGAAGTCTCTGCATTGTCTCTATTACTTAAAAAAAATTCAAGAAAAACGTTAAAATTTTACCATCTCAGGGTAGGGTCCCCCCTTAAAAATAACACAGCATAAATACTAAGACATTTATAAATAGTTGAAAATTATTTATATTTCCTGGCAATCAAAACCATTTTATAACAATTTATTTTCAATATATTACAGAGACTCAAACTACAACAAATTCTCCGTAGTTTTAGAAAATATTTTTCCTAGTTATAGCAAGCGTGCAATTCATTTAATATTAGAATTAAAAGAACTTTGTCCACCTCTAAACACAATTAATTTGAACACATTCATTTAAGGTCACACAGACAAATGCTTACGTTTTTAAAATTTTTTAAAAAAAAATTTGCTTGTTTCAAAAATATCTACTTCAGTTCATTACAACTGCAAAAAATAATACGCAACAACCTCAAATAGGTGGAGTCTCTGCATATAACGTATATACGTAATAAAAATAGGAAAACACTTCAATGCTATGTATAGTTTGTTTGCAGTAACTCCCCTAGCCATTCGTTTAGACCCATGGTGGTGACTATGATAACGAGGTATAACTATTTCTAGTAGGGGTGTGGGGTCACTGTTTAAGACAGGTTTTGGCTTGGGTCGGTGAGAGAAATGGAATCTTTTTCTTCGGTCTACTGTGTTAGCCTTGAATGAAGAGAAGCTACCCTGCCTGAAATGCGCTATTCTTGTTTCCATAACAGCAGACGGCCTCAGACTTTCTGGCGCGAGGAGTTCTTACCGTAGACAAACTATAAACAATCTGTCTTTTAGTAACAAAGGTTTTGAAAGATCATGTTTGAAGCTTTTAAACATGGGTACCTTTTTATCCATGCCAAATTTGCATCGACCAAAATGAGCATCGGAAGTTAAAAGCTTCTTTCCATTTTCAATATTACTATAAAAGTATTATAATGTAAATGTTGCAATCCTATAGAGTGAAATTGTTGATATTAAAACTGGAAAATAAGTTATTACTTTCTTTCCTCATTTTGGTAGAACTTACTTTTTCATGAGTAAATATGACGTCATTTCTAAAAAGATTCAAGAGTAATCCTTCAATTTGAGCCAAAAGGTGTGCCATGTAAAATCTTACAAAACATTTGCTGTTAAAAGAGGGATTATTTATATAGAGATGGTATAAAAGCGTTTCCATATTTTTGTTTAAACACTGTATGTTCCCCTCAAAATCTAATAAAAAAAAAGCAAAATTTTTGCTTCTATGCTGTATGAATAATATGTTTATAAACTACATCAAAAATGAATTTTTTTGCTATTACTTGAAGGAATGAAGTAAAACAAAATTTACCTTTGTCTTAATGAAGCATGCCTAGCCCGTTTGTTGCTAACATATAATACCGCTTGAGGAATCAGTTCTGGACCGATTAATTTTATATAAGCTCCTCTATTACTTCCAGTATCATAATAGTTTGAAGCAGAAAATACAGTTAGAACCTGAAAAATAAGTTTTTGGTTTGAAAAACAATTGATGGAATTATTGAAACAATGGCCATCAAAGCAATTAATAAATGAAAAGAAAGTTTGAGTATATGTAGGGTCAAGTGTAGTTGAGAGTTCTTCTTTTTAGGTTTTTGGACTTTACTATTTTATTTATTTATTCATTGGTTTTAAGAAAAACTTTCAATAAAATTTATCTACATGTTTCATATTACTTAAGGTCAATCGAAAGTTAATATATGATACAGAAATTAAAACTTTTATTGCTATTATATTATTATAGATTCTTGGAAGAAATAAAAAAATAATGGAAAATGTTTTAATTATTAACATGTCGGATTCACATTTAAAAAAATGAAAACAGCTTTTTTGGTAAAAAAGTAAGTACATTTTTGATTAAATTAAGAGGTTGTTATATTTATTTATTTTAAATTCGGTTTAAAGACGAACAGAACCAAAAACAGGTTCAAATATTGTTAAAATCAGTGGAAATATATCCAAGATCAATACAGATGATGAAATAATAATTGAGATATCAATCTTTATCTATAGTTTGAAGTTTAAATATGGTATCAGGTTTGAAGAGACTGATTAATAACTCATTTCCTGCCAAAAAACAGTTTTTCATGGTAAGAAAGAGCGCCATTTTGCAATGAAGTGAAAGTGCCTTTTATGAAAACATTGTAATTTAAACTAAATATAATCTATCAATTAAATTTTAAATAAAAATTTGCATAATTTCATATTCAAAATAAAGAATTATTATGAGATGATAAAACATATTTATTTATCATTACTTTCTTTGATTTTGCATATGTGGCGAATGAAATTATCTCCTATTCAGCGTTAAAAATAATGTATCCTTAGAGCAGAACGACCAGATGATCAGAATGTCTTTTCCACAGTGGCCATCTGCATGGAAAGGAAAATAATAAAGATTTGCTTTCTTGGAAGATTGCGTCATTTATGAAAGAGAAAAATGCTCTGAGATTATTTCATTTAGATAATGATTTAATTTTTTATACTGATGATCTCGAACTTAAAATGAGTAAAATCGAATCATTGAAATTTATTTTCAAAAGTGACTTAGCGCGTCATTCCAAAGCAGTAGGAAAATCTTTTTCTAAAAGGACTATTCTGTGCTATGCATACTCAAAAGAATCTTCTTGTGGCTGCATCTGAAGTACGGATGAATGCTTCTGAATCCTTATTTATTTGATTAAATTATTTTTAATGAAAATTTTTTTTAGAGAACTGAATTGTTCTGAAAGTAATTATACTGTTCTAAATAATAAGTAATGTGTTCTGATGTTTATTCATTCATTTATTTATTTTTTTGAATTTTCAAAAGAATATTTTATTTTGCTTGATTGATAATTGTTATCAGGCTTAATGTGGTGCATATTGAAATCTCGAGAAATTATTGGAATCTGATGATAGGTTTAAAAAAGGTCAATTCGACTAAATATTTTAGAGCCACGTAAATTTGCAGTAAAACCGGCGTACAAGGAAGTCCGTTCTATGTTAGAGGGGAGAAAATTTCACATTTATACAGAACAAAAACTTTTCATATTTGCCTTTAAACAAAATCCTAATAAATGTTTACCACGGCAAGTATGCGATTTAGATTTCATTTCCCAATATTCTACAAATATCCGTGTCTTCAAAACATATCTCTTATCAATAATTGATTCTATTATCAAAACAATGCTTTTAGATATGAATAAATTCCCAGAAATGCAAAATAAAGTTGATCTAGAGTTACTTAAGTGCCTTAAAAATCAAATACTTGAATTAAAATTTTGTCATGACCATCAACCGGTCAGCCAAGATGCCCGAGTGATATTTAACTACTTTCAGATCCTGAAATTTTACCAAATTAATCTAATTTAGCCATTCTTGAAATGCCAACTGAGACTATGTTGTGAACTTAGGTCAAAGGCAACACCTCTTGGAACATTTCTGATGGACGTTTTTCCCATGGACATTCCTCTCGTGATTTCAATTATCTCATTACTGACTGTTTTAGCCATACCAATTCATAATCAACCGGAAAAAACTATTTGTAGATCATTTGGTGAATTTTGGCTGATCACGTGGGCATTTGGTTGTCCTTCTATTGTGACAACCGATCGCAGTTTGAATCGGGTATGCTCCGAATATCTCCAAGTTTATTGGGGACCAATAAAATTCGGACTACAGCCTACCATCATCCGATTTTAAACAGAGTTGTGGAACGCTTTCAGAGACATCTAAAGTCCGCACTTAAAGCTCACGAAAATGATCGATGGCACGAAACAATTCCAGTAGTTATACAGGGATAAGAACTACCGTTAAAAAAGATTTAAATTCTTCTTCAACTGAACTCGTTTATAGATCTCCATTACGCCTACCATGCGACATGTTTGAAAATACAAAGCCAGCTATATCTAGTCATGAATTCATTTCTCAATTACGAAGTCATAAGCAACAATTGACACTGACTACGACAGTAGCACATTGTGAAGAAAGGTTCTATGTGCATTCTAATTTAAGAACGTGCTCTCATGTTTATCTTCTAGCCAATCATGCTCCGGTGCAGATAAAACAGAAAGAATCATTTTTATTGAACTGAATGTTTGAAAAACAATGGTTTCCATTGATCGAGTGAAACCAGCCTTTTATTTATTAGAAACTGTTCTAAAAGAAGTATCAAAAACAGTTAAACCAAAGGACGCAAATACACCTGCCAAACAACAAGTTGTTGCGCGCCACAAGATCTGTCAGGCATGTGACAGATTTCTAAAAAAATTATAAATATTCATATCCAATTAATTCATTATTAAAGATTTGTTTATGAAATTGTGTATGTTTGTATTTAGTTTTGAAAAATTTCATTCTATAATTTTTGTTCTATTCACGATATCTCCTATGATTATAATTATTATTTTTAGCATTTGTTAATTTTTATTTTTTGCTTTTAACTTATTCTACTGTAGCGGTTATATCGCTTCTTCGGGTACCCAAAGTCACTAAGAGGGACACTTTGTGGCGAATGAAATTATCGCCAAGCAGGCATTAAAAATAATGTATCTGAACGACTAGATTATCAGAATGCAAGGAAATGAAAATAATAATGATTTGTTTTCTTTCAAGATTGTGTCGTTTATGAAGGAGCAAAATGCTAAATAATTATTTAATTTAGATAATGATTTAATTTTTTATACATACATATAAGCTCTACTGCAGACCCTCCAGTGGCAGTGAATTACAGCAGAGCAATTTTAAACAAATAAAATTATTACAAAATTTTTATTTGACTTCAGAATATAACCATTCGTCAACCAGTCCATTTATATATATCTTTAAATTATTTATATGGACAAAATTCTTAGCTGGCCAGGTGGCCGAACGGTCAGTGTACCTGAATGTGAAGCCCGTGGCTGAGGGTTCTAATCCCTCTCAGGGCATGGGTGTTTCCCTCTTTGTGTGTTGTTTTCTGCTGTGTGATGTGTGAATGTGGCCCACCCTATGAATGAGTATCTGTGGTAGTGTGGCGTGGGTAATGTTGCTCGCCTCCGTAACTTAGGTTTACAGGTACCCACTGGGTTATTTTAAATGAGCAAGATTTTGAGGATCTTCCGAGGTGAAGAACGAAAGTTCAGTGCCTGACGTTAAAAAAAATTCCTTTAATTCAAAATTATAAAAATATTTATAGTTAAACTTCGCTATCTTTAGAAAAAATATTTCTGAAAAACTATAGAAATTCGGTAGTATTTGGAGAGAAGTGCTCTGATACTTTTATTAATTTTTGCGTGTTGCGTAAAAAGAATAAAATTGAATTACTTTATCATTGTGAGAATATTCATAACCGTCAGATTTGCATTGATGTGATCGAATTAACATTTTAAAATGGTGACGCTCTAAGAAAGCTTGTGTTACTTCCGGTCCAAAAAAACATCCACCTCCTCTGTATGTATTATGATAACATCCAGGTTGGGGTCGTGGATCACTCCAAAGTAGATCAACAATCTGGAAAACATCCTAAATAAGTAAATTAACATTAAGTAGTAGTAAATTACTATAATAAAACATTCAAGAATTGATTAGGGAAAGAAACAATTTTTATTATTTTTTTTTTTTTTTATTTTTTGGATATTTATGTCATTATACGCAAATACCGAATAACACACCAAATAAGGTTCATGGAGCAACATTTTGTTTTAAAAAATTCAGATATTATGACACAAATGATTCGGTTTGAAACTAAAGTAAATTAATATGTTTCTAAGAAAAGGATTACTGGACTCATTAACGTGGATTTAAAAACAATCAGGGTATTTGTATTGAAAGAGCTACCAACACTGTCAACCTTCATCTATTAAAAGGTACCCCAAGATAGAATCGAGTTCGTTCGTTTTAGTGGAACTGGGAGTCTGAGGCCTTACGGCCCTTTTCCCATTCATCCTGAAATTAGACTAAGAAACATACATGAAAAAAATAAAGTTTGGGGAGCAAAATGGAGTTCAAGATAGAATCGAATTAACATGTCTTATAAACTAATGAACTGGAATTTAAAAGTTTTAGTGGGGTAGCTACGCTACAGTAATCTCCCATCAGAATTTTATTTGTGATAGAATTCGATGAATGAATAGCACTAGTTGATTAATTGCTGTTTTGAGAGAGACCGGGAGAGCTGTATTAAGATCACCGGACTCTGTGTGCTTGCGTGAGAAGCTGTTTTAAGATGACGGTTGTCACTCTTGTGTTGCTATTAGCAGTCGAGTGTGTAAAGGCCCCCGTTGTATCTAATGGAGACAGAGTATCAACAGCGCGAGGAAGACAATATCACAGTCGCAAATTGAAAGTCGCTGTTCACTGTGTAACATACATCAAACTAGGCGTGCTTATGTCGAAGTTGGCATTTCTGTTGAGGTAGGCGTGTTCAAATCGAATTTAATAGTTGTAGTGGTAACTACGCTACATATGAAACAGGTAAGATTTTGCGACAAAGATATATGCCATAGGTGAAAGCGAGACGGAAAAGAGGAAAAACTGGTAGTAAGCCCATTTCAGTTTTAACATGTTTTCGGGGGAGTTAAACTATTCTCTTTTTCAATTATTCAGCTATATCTACTTTTCTATAAAGAAAGAAGCTGTTTTATATCTATGCTAAAATTGTAAAAAAGTTTCGGTTGTTACAGAAATTTAATGTTTCTCGAAAAAAATGCTAGAATGAAATGCCTTCGGTACCAGTTTTTGCTCTTTTCCGTCTTGCTATACATAAGCTTTCAACCCTGATATATGCACAGAGATCGTGAAAAAGGCCTCCCTTGGTTGTCATGCTAATGATGGTGAAAGGAATTTCAAACAACTCTTGCTGTAAAACTTCTTCAAGTAATTCAGAAAAAAATGTAGCATAATTAATCTTGATTGTTTAAGTAAACCTTTTTTGCTGCAATTCGTAGATGGTAAGTAGGGTTGTAGCGGAAATAGAGACAATGGTAAGATGTAACCTTTATCATGTGTAACCTTTATCATGGAAGTTTTTGACTTATTTTTTTATCATTTTGAACGAAGTCAGCTTTACGCAGCGTTTTCTTCCTGGTACTCATCGATCTAAGATTGGGAAGTCTGCTTGTTCATCAGGAGTTGGCTTCATCACGTGGTATCCGACGATACTGCGAAAAGCAATCCTGAGAAAAATTTTATTTCACAACAGTCTAATTTTTTTTAACATTAATTAAATTTGATAGAGTATAGTATTCGTAAATGCCATTTTAAGTAATCTATAGTAATATTTAGGATTAATATTTTTATGAGATCGGAAATTCTCGCCAGTAATAAATTTTGCAGTTTTGAGGAAAATAATTTAAAATAGAAAATTCAAAAACAGAAATGCATATTTCTCATTTATTTTTGGGGAACACCAATAAATGAAAAAACACTACAATTTTGACTAGAGAATCCCTAATTTACTAATTTTTTCGATTCTATAATTTAACACTGGCAAATAAAGAACTTACACATTTTTTTTTGTCATTTCACAAAAAAAAAAAAAAAAAAAAAAAAAAAAAAAAAACTTTGAACAATTTGTTATTCAAAAGAAGTGAAAATACACATTAAATTGATTTTGTTTTTAGTGCCAAACGGCCTGTGTAGGGGTCAGGAAACTGGCCTTGCATCAGAAAGGTTCTAGGTTCGAATCCCGGGAAAGGCATGGATGTTCTTTCATTCTCTGTATTATCTGTCCTTACTGTGGGAGAAACGTTGGCAAGTGCCCCTGTAAGAGTGGCCAACAAATCTGACCTTCAGATGCCTGTATGACGAAAGGTCATTCTCCATGTGGGCATTGGAAAAAAACTTAGTTTTTAGCTGTACCCATCGTATAATTTCTTCTCTTATCACTAGTACCCTATTCAATCACTATATTTAAAAAAAAAAAAAGCGTTCTGTACTTAAATCAGAATTACAATTCACTCAAAATTTTAATAAAATAGTAAAACACAAACTAAAACGATGAAAAATATCTGCTGTAAAGATATGTTTAATAGTAATAGATTTGACAACTTAAATATGCTTTTTAAAAATAAAAACCATTACTATTATGTATCACTTATAAAAATTGTTATTAAGATTTTTTTTCCTGTGAAATGAAAGCGTATATATATATAAAAAAAATGATATATTTTGCATCATAATGAAGAAATCTGATTTAAATTATTTTATTAATAAAAAAAAAACATGCAATTTTTGAAAAATTCCATTTTTTGCAATACGTTGATTAAAGATAAAATATCAATTAGAAACTTATCTGACTTGCTCTATTAGGTTATAGTTAATTTATATATATATAAAAAATACTCAGCACATACTTTGCTTTTAAAAATGTACGTTGCAAGCATGCATGATTTATCTACGAGGTGCAAGATTAAATAAAATTTCGTGATCACAACTATCCCTACTAGAATTGCGCTGAGTGTCAGAATCAGAATTGATGGAAATAGAAATATTTTTCTCAACTGCTTCAACAATTCTGTTAGTTTTCGAATAACTTTTTCAATGTTTTCAACACAATATAGAAAAGCCACGCTATATCTTAACATATCTTAGTATAACTCAATATATCTTAGAAACATGAGATATAAAAAAAAGCAATGCTTTTTCTATCTCTCATTTCCAATATTTTGTATGACTTCTGCAGCAAAATTTTGAAGACGTTTAGAGCTCCTACCAGTTGTCACATTTCTTTCTCTATCAACCCAAATTAATTCTATAGGATTTAAATCACAATGCTTTGGGGGGGGTCTCAAAATATCATGTCTTCTTCTTTATTTAAATAAATTGGGCACCTGGGCCGCGAAGCGGCCCCTATCCCATTCATCATAAAATTACATACAGTCAGATAAAATACAGTGATTTGGCAGACATTGTGGTAGCCATAAAAAAATTAAGCAGTTTGCTTGTGAAATAAAACAATGAAAAAATTCCATATCACAAATTGACGTTTTTACATAACATTAGAAATATTGATTGTAGATTAAAAATAAAGATAAAACATGATTTGATTTGTACAATGATTTTTGAAAAATGAAAGACATAATTGATGATCAAAACATCATGTCAGTGTTCTTTTAAAAGTTCATCAATGCAATATTTGTTTTCGGCTGGTGCATTTGAAGTATTTAATTCAAATTTTTTTGTTTACGTTGAATTTGCTTTTTCTTTAACCAGGCACGCAATTTATCTTTTGTTGAACTTTTAGTTGGTACAGAATTCTGCACTTTTGTATGGTAAGCTGATAACTGAGAAACAAACGGTAAATAACTACAAACTAAATTTGCAAAAATTAGACAGATTTTGCTAGTTTTTAAAAGGTTTAACATGGCATATTTGAAAGAAGTGGTGAATTATATAGGCCTACGAATTGTTTAGAAATAGTGGTGGATGAAAATCTACTAAATTGAATTTATTAAACCAAGAATCACAATTAATAAACTACCATTTGAAAATATTTATTCGCTGTGTGGAGCAAGTTGGCAACTCTATGTATATAAATAAAACTATTTTTGTGTGTTCTATATTGCATTAATTTCTTCAAACCATTTTAGTAACGATAATAATATTAGAAAAAATTAAAAATTTACTCGAATTATGTGTTTCTAACAATCTTGGCTTCACCGGTCACCGGTGACCCCCATGGCATTCAACGTGTTAAATATCAAGCCGTTATTCGAAATGTAACCAGATTTGAGCCCACTATCCGGTGATAACCTGTGCTATCTTTGATAGTAACGCTAAATTTTTCATCTGTCCGACATTTTTCGAAAGAAAAACTGCTATCCAGTTAGTTTAATACAAATAAATAATGTTCTTTTTATCATCACGAAATTTTCTCATTTCTCTGAGAAAACGATATCTCCAGGTTACGATATGTGATCGTTCCATTAATATATGTTTCTGGTTTTTGCAACGATTTTACTGAAAACCTGGAATACGGAGATTTTTCCACAGAGTTCATCTTTTCCATGAAAAATTTACTCTTTCCATCAGCTCAGGGAGCAATCGAATTGTGGATTATAGAAGAATACCCTCTATCAAACCAGTTCTGTTGATATTTCCAGTGGGACGCACAGTGGGCCAGCATCCAGGGTTTCGTGACCAAAATTAGTATTTCGATAAAACTTGTTTCAAAATTTTGGGGTTTTTATTTAGGGGTTTTTATGTGCAGGTATATTGAATTCATTGTTGAAATTTTGAAATACACAAAAAATACTCAAAAAAACAAAATGGCGGCTGAAATATGTCGAGCAAAAATATAAAAATATAATATAGTACGTTTAATTAATTAAATATAGCAATGAAAATATAATAATTTTCGTAATTTTATATTAAAAATGAAAAGCAAATTATATTTCCGAAGTAATATTACAAAATAACGCGAATTAATTACAAAATAACGTGAAAACATGAAAAAACATAATTTTTGTTTTTCAGTATATTTAGTCCACCTTTGCAATATGGGCAAAATGGGGCAGGTTTTTTCGAAAGAAGAAACATCAAACAAAACAACAAAAAAAGTTTAGCTAATTACCTCGTGGAACTTTTGGGAACTAAGTTTCGAAAGTCATTCAAACATTGTAAAATGTTAAATGATAATATATAAATTATAAGTTTGTCAAGAGTATTAACTAATCCAACAAATTGAAAAATTGTGTTATAGTTTCAGACTAATTACTCTGATAAAAATGTAACAGTAAGGTAAAATTCCTATATATATTTCTGAAATATAAATTTAAAGTTAAATTTAAAAAAAAATTTCAACATATTTT
This sequence comes from Parasteatoda lunata, assembly GCA_949128135.1. NCBI lineage: Eukaryota > Metazoa > Arthropoda > Arachnida > Araneae > Theridiidae > Parasteatoda > Parasteatoda lunata. Next base: position 9,233,353 of record OX421981.1, on the reverse strand, counting down.
TCACTGCATTGTACTCTTTTCGGTTCAAAAAGTAAATTATAATGTTTGGAATGATTATGAATACTCAATTTGGGCTATATTAAAACTGCCTACACACATTTTAGTTGAAAAATTTAATTTTGACTTTTGGACAAAGATCATGGTCTTCTGGCCCACAGTGGGACGGTCTAAAATTTGAAGAATCTCTGAAAAAGATAAGAAGCTAATGATTCAAAGTGGCTTCATTTCTCAGGTCATCTTTTTAAGTCAAAGACACAAGAACCTAGGTCTGAGGTGTATTGTTGATTTTACAGAACTTGCCAGCCCCATTGATCCTCTTCACTGACGCTAGCATAACTTGGCCAGGGCATATCTGCCCTCGCGTTCTTCGTTTATACTGACTATCGTGTTCTGCAGATTCATCGCAAGCTTCTTGATTATACTGTACGATTTACAGATCAATCTTTAACGAACTCTGTTATTTTTGTTTCGAAAACAGAGAGCTAGCTAACACAAGATCTTCTCGTTAGTGCACATGCGCGTAAGTTTGGTAGAGTCCATTTGCTCTAAGGTAATGTAATTATTAAGAAGCGACGTTATTCACTTCCGTTACATACCGTCTTTACAGCAACATTGCCACTATTAAGATTCCAACACTCATACATTAAAAATACATTATACAATTATTTTATTTTATGTCTTTAGACAAAATTAGGGTTTGGAATTGTTAACCAATAGAAATTAAATAGAGTTTTTAATTTCTTACTTCTTTCCATTCCACTGGTTCATAAGCTAATTGACCTTCGCTGACTGGTGGTCTCAAAACAGTGAAAAACTGAAAATTAATAAAAAATATGTAGTTATAATAACAGTTTGCTGAATATTTTATTTTACCCATAAATAGCCGAAACTCTCGTACACATTCACCTACTTATTTTAAAAAGATAAAATTGACAACTAATTCTTTTTTAATATCTTAAAATTTATTTCGACGAAACATTCGTGTTCTCTAAATATTTACTCAATGGCACCATGCATTTATTTCAAATAAATAAAAAGTGGTGGTAAAATTTGTAGCTATTAGTCTATTAAAAAAAAAAAAATGAATTGATAACTACCACATCATGAAAATATTCATGTAGTTTTATACTAAACTTTATGTAGTATTAAACTAATCGACTAAATTAAAGAAATAAAAAGCAATTATCTTTAATCTAATCTAAATCTTTCTACCTGTTTTTAATTTGGCTGTCCTCTTAGTCTGATATATGAATAAATTATATTTCAATGGATTAATAATATTATCTTTTGAATCAAGGCAGTTTTTATGAGTTCTTATAACATTACCAAACGAAAAATTTAAATTTTCAAATAACAACTTAGAAAAGTTATAATAAACGAAACTATTTTTTCCTCATGGGAATTTTTTCACCGATATTTTTCAAATATCTCAGCTGTAAATTTTTTGCAAATTATCTACTCTGATTTTTGAATTAATCTACAACGGCACACATTTAACGCATACTTTAAATGAGTTATTAATTTTATTTTATTTTAATAACAAAATGCAAAATTACGCTACAGATAAAAATTCCAATTACAATGATGTTCAATGAGCCAAAAAATATATAAATAAATAAAGTCATTGAAACAATAATATATTAAGACGTAATTTTTGAAAAACATCAAAAGACATATTAAAAATATTAAGGGTTTTGGAAGTCCATCTATATAAATTGGAATAAGGAAAAAAAAATGTTTATGTAATTATATTTACAAAATGAGCTTACAAATATTTTTTTCATTTCTCATATGGTGACTTTTTAAAGAAAACTAAATCATACTTAAAATACAGGATGCCATCTTCAACGCTTTTTTCAAAATACTATTTAGAACAGTTGACAATCGAAAGCAAAAGCTTTAAAAATTTGTGTTGATTTTGCCAAAATTTTAAGAGTTTGCTTTCCAATGAGGTGAACCGGATCCGATGGCTGGACGATACGAAATCCACATCTGCTTTGCACCGACCACAGTGTTGACGAGAAATATCCTCAGTGGGAGACAGATTATGGGTTAAAGTCCCCCTAAAGTCCCCCGTATTGGATATTGCTCGAAGGCTCCTTGTGCTGGGGCGGGTCTCGCAGCCAGTATAGTTGGCTGTGTGATTTTTGTAACAGTTACAGCATTTTGGAGGTGTTGTTCTGTCTTTGTTGCATTCTTGAGACCTGTGGTTTTCAGCGCATTTTACACACCTTGCAGGTGCATTGCAGTGGCTTTGCGTATGTCCATTATTTTGGCAGTTGTTACATTGTGTATGTCCTCGACCTCCTCGAAATCGTTCGATTTTGATCGGGATCTGCTGTATGTTGTTGACTTTGAATACTCTATGGTGATTCGCCGTTGATGTTAGGATTATGAGAAAAAGTGAAAGGAGCCTATAGGCCTCTCCCATTCTCTTCTTAAACTGCACTATTTTAAAGGTTTCAATAATGTTTTTCTGTAATTCTGTTTTGATGGCATCTGTATCAAAGTCCACAGGCAGGCCTCGGACCAAAACCTTAATAAACCTGGCTTGCGGTGTTATTTCAGGTTTGCTGGGCGGATCCCGTACTTTGTCGGTATCCTCCTTAGGTTTTGTTGTCGGCAAGATAGTGACGTCATCTGTTGAGTTATGTTGGCTAGAAGAAGGACAGCTGTTTGTAGACATGAGTGCATGGGTGAAAGCCCTTATATAGCAAGACGGAAAAGAGAAATAACTGGTACGTAAGACTTTTCATTCCGGCATTTTTTCCGAAAGAAATAAAATATCTGTAACTACCAAGATTTCTTTTAAAATTTTAGCATATATACAAGACTGCTACTTTTCGAAGATTAAGTAGATATTGTTGAATAATTTAAAAAAAGGATAAGTAAACTCCTCCCCAAAACTAGCTATAACTGAAAAGGCTTCACTACCAGCCTTTCCTATTTTCCGTCTCGCTTTCACCCTTGCATGAGTGTAGAATTATCTTCTATTGTTTTGACTGCATTTTGCTTTTTCTTCTTCTTTTTTCTTATCTTTGCTGGGGGTTCTGTATTATTGCTAATATTTATGTCCGTGTCAGTTTCTGTATTCGGTGTTGTATTCAGGTTTTCATCTTTATTTTCCATGGTTATGTTTTCAGTGCTTGGATTAGTTTCAGTTATTATTAATTTGACTTGGATGGTTTTTTTATTCATCTCTTTGTTTTCTTCTGCTTGAAAGTTTTTCCTCTTCCATCTGACGTGATCAGCTGCATTTGTCAGTTTTAAGAAGTATGAGTATTCATAGTTTCCAGGGTAACTTGATCTTATTTGAGTGAGCAGTTTGCTAAGTAATTTATCTAAACGAACCAGCTCCCTTGTATCAAACTGAGTGTAAAATTCTACAAGATCGTCAATATGTTCAAGTTCAACTGGTGGAAAATATCTTTTTGATATCCCACAGATAGCAATGATTTCTTCTAATGACGTGGATTCTTTGCAATGCGACGGTGAATTACGACCAGGGAGTGAGACCTTTCCACCACGAGCTGTTTTATGGTACGGCATGACTTGAAAAACAAAATGGCGGACTCAAAATCCAGACATCAAAATGGTCAGTAGTCAGTATTGTCTCTCCCGATTCCGGAATCTGACGAGATCAAAATCAGTATCACTCACCTTGTAACATTCAGGATTATCAGGATCAATTCAGCATGACCGGCATCGCAAGGGAGAAGAGGACATCAGTACAGCATAACCAGCATCAGTACTGTCAAGGCCTAGACTTCAAAGCTGACCTCTCATCACATGACATCATATGACCGCATAAGTTGTTTTATGATAAAGAAAACGTTATTTTGAATTTGCGAACTATTTTATAAATTGGTAAAAAATTAAAAACTAAATCTTTCAGAATTTTTTGATGATTTTTCTAACATTTTTTTAAAATTTTCACCACGAAAGAGGATGACCAAAAGGACGTTTCATATGAACTTTTGAATTATTTACATGTTGTGGCATAGAAATTAAAGTTTAAAAACAAATAATGAATTAAACATTAAAACAAAAACATAGAACATAGAAACATAACACAAGAACAAAAGCGTAGAAAGTGGGCAGCTCTGTTGTTCTTTTTATCATAATAGGAACTCCAGATAATACAGCAGTATGCCTGGGTAGAACGTATAAATGTTACGTTTATAGGTTTCATCTTAGAAAACCGAGTTTATGTTAAGTTTTGGAAGCTAGATAACACTGGTGAAAAAAATTCCTGTTACTTTTATACAAGTACTTGACATTACTTAATTCAGGTGAGGGGATTTCAAAACTGAAATTAGTTTTGTTCTACAAGCTACAAATTTTTAACATAGTGGTATTTATAGTTTATTTTATTTTGAGTGTACAAGTTTTATAACCCTCATGGAACAGCCGACTCAATTTTAAGTTTACGACCACTAATGTTATGTTTAACTCCATAGCCAATTTTGAACCCAATCCAGAGCTCCTGGATCAAGTAATGGTAGAAATGTGCCATCGTGGAAGACTTTTTGATGGAATTAACCCGCATTCGCGTTACATGGGGAGGAAAGCCCCGAAAACCTCCCATGGTTACCCTGACTGCAAGAAGACTTTAACCCATGATCTGTCTACCACTGAGGATATTTTATGTCAGCACGGTAATCAGTGCAAGCCGGGTGAGGAGTTCGAATCGACAAGCCATCGCTGTGATTCGAACCCGATTAACCTCATTTGGAGGCGAGTGCTCTATACCCTAAACTCCACAAGCATAAGTTTTATATTATTTTATAACCGTTGTTGAACAGCCGACCCAATTTTATGGGTTTACGACTACTAATGTTCAACTCCGTAGCCTTGTCATTTTGACAGGGCTACGGAGTTGACAAGGGAACGGACAAGGAAACTCCTGCATCGAATATTGGGAGAAATTTGCCTTCGTGGAGAACTTTTTGACGGAGCTAACCCGCATTTGCGTTACACGGAGAGGAAGACCATGCGAACCATCCACGGTTAGCCTAACGGCAAGGGGACTCTAACCCATGATCCGTCTACCACTGAGGATATTTCACGTCAACACTGTGGTCGGGGCAAAGAAGATGCGGAATTCGTATCGACTGGGATTCGAACCCGGTTCACCGCATTGGCGATCGCTCTATCCCCTGAGCCATATCGGCTCAATCATAAGTTTATAAAAAAGGGTACATATAAAATAAATATATACACTTGTCTGATCCTTTGAAAATAACTCTAAAGACAAATAGGACTGAAATATATTCTCGCCTTTTTCCGTACCAGCGAAACAGGGACACTCTTAGTATTATTAAATTGTAAAAAAATAGTAAATATATAAGACGTGCTGAAAATTATTCCCCGGATACTGGTACAAAAAATTTCAAACCTTATGTCTGTCCATTTCAGCAATGTCTTTTAAATTCGTCGTGTCTGATACTCCTCCGTGAACAACAAATATCTTGTTATCGATGACAGTTGCAAGAGGAAGCCAACCATATAAATCTTCTACAGCTCGCAGTATCTCAGCCGCATGATCCTGGATTTTAAAAAAAAATTAGAGGGCATTTATTTATTGAGTTTTCCAACGTGTGGTCACAGTCTAGAAAAATTTTAAAAAATGGCGATAAATATTTTATAAGGAAATTTTAAAGGCTTTCATTTCACGTCAATTTTAGGAATTTAGTTTATTGTTTTGTAACACAGAGATTTAAAATCATTTTTGGTCGATAGTAACTAATTCCCTCTTTCATTTTCACAAGTTTCCAGGTTTTCATTAAACTCCCGTGTGTGGTCATTAATCTGCCTGGACAGCTGTAAGGTTGCAGGTTGCCTGGCCCGTTGTGTAAAAAATTAAGGGATTTAAACTCATGAGTATATTGGATTGTTCACATTTGGTGTCTACATATTTTGTACCCAGGTCAAAATATTTTATGATTTTCCATTGATGGACTAGCTCTATCTTGACGGTAACAATCAATAATTCCATCATGGACCATTATATTTTTGATGGTATGCAACATAAGTAGCCATCACCCCAATGTAGGAATTCGGAGTGATTTATGATGGTCCAACATACAAATAGCAACTTGTTTTGATGGTTTGTACAAGTTAAACCATCAGAAATTTCTTTCATAGTATCCTAGAAATCAAATGTTGGAACGATCATGACCCACCATCACCACAATACAGGAATTCAATCTGATTTTTTGATGAGCACACATAAAAAAAGCAAATTGTTTTAATGGTATATTCATAATGAACCAACAATAATTATTATTAAACCAATGTAGAAATGCATTGTTATACCATTATAGACCATCATGAATTTCCATTATAGTATCTTAGAAATCAAATGTTGGAACGATCATGGACAACCATCATCCAAATGTAGGAATTCGGACTGATTTATGATGGTTCTACAAAAAAAATTGTTTTGATGGTATATTCCTGAGAACCAACAAGAATTCCCATTATACCATCATGGAAATGTATAGTTGGAACCATCATGGTTTTTTGGTTTTGAAAATCAAACTTCTCTTGATGGTTAACCATCATAGTAATAAAGTAGCATTTTCCATCATGAAATAATGGAAGTTTGTTGGAATATCAAAATCCATGGACGCATAGTGCAAAATGTTGGATGATGGTGATCCATCAAATGATGTTGGGCCATCATGAATCGCACTGAAATCAACACAAACCATCATAATGTTTTGATGGATCCATCAGGAATTTTGACTTGGGTAAGTGAACTATATATCCGTACCAACCTAGTTTCAAACTATATTACTTCTAACCCTTAAATTTTTCTTGGAAAATTTTTCCCAAATGACCTTGTATTTTTATCTAATGCAAATTCATAAAAAGATGACTTTATTTTCAAAACTCATAAATATTTGTAAGTTTTGGTGTTTAAAATTAATTTATATCAAAGAATTAGGGTGTCTACCACACCCGAAAGTTTTGTTTCAAGTAAAGAACTTACTTTTGACAATAATAAAATTAATATTTTTAAAATTAGTTTTATTTAATATTATATAATTTGAAAAATTTTGTATTTTTCAAAATTTAAAGCGGTTGAGCAGAAACTGCCAAGTGATTTTCCGGAAGATTTTATTTTTAATGTAGTTGCACTGATGCTTCCTTCTTATTTTAATAAATTTGATTTTTTTTAACTAGCATTACATTTAAAAGAATTATAGTGTTTTAAGCGAATTCGTCTTCAATAATTTGGGAAAACCTTTTTTGCGTGATTTACATTACATTACCATGAGTTACAATTACAATTTACAATACATTACTATGATTTACATTACTATTTCAATTTTTATTTATTACTTACTTTATACTTCACCATCACTTCTTTCAAAAATCCATATCTATAAAGAAAACAAAAGGTGTTAACGAAATTTACAAATGTAAGAAATCTTTTTTATTCCTCACTTTTATAGACTGAAAAACTAAAAACCCTCCTCTGAACAATTTGTTCCTTAAAGTTTTTTTTTTTTCTTTCTCTTTTTACCTACCTGCGAAAAATCCTGAATATTATAAACTGATAGCTAAATAAAATGAAATTAACTAGTGTTCTCAAAATAACAACGATTTAAACAGTCAATTAAAAAAAAAAAAAAAAATAGAGGAGATCGAAATGTACGTGTCTTGCTTAGAAATCGACGTTATATTTCTAAAAAGTTTAATAATTTGTTTAAAAGTTTGTCGCGAAATAGTGTACCGGAGAGAAATTTGGTACTCCATTGAAGGGCTCACCGATCTCCATATCATTCGAAATGGAGCTTTGACTGGCCTCCGATACAGGGATGAGATCCTGAGACCAATTGTAGTCCCTTACGTTGCAGCGATTGGAGATGACTTCATGTTATAAACCACAATTGCAGGCCACATCATGCTAACTTGGTCAATGAATTCCTTTTGGAGGAAGGAATCATACGAATGGATTAGCCAGCGTGTTCACCGGACGCGAACCCAATCGAACAAGTACATTCTAGGCAGATGAATTGCTTAACGCCCACCATCCCAGCAAACTCTCCACGAACTGGAAAGAGCTCTTTCGGAGGAATGGGACAGAATACACCAGCCCCTGATTAATAACCTCATTGACTCGATGCTTCAAAGATGTTTAACGTTGTTGGCCGTCCGGGTAAACCATACCCCCTACTAAAAACAATTTTCTTTTACGGAAACACCTTTCTTTATTTGTTTTTCTCCTATGCACAAATTGTATTGTTTTTTTTCTTTTTGTACCCGAATGCTAAATAAAAAGCCTTTATTTCTCTCAAACAAATGTCATTTTTATCTCAAATAGCCTACTAGGTCTGTCGATAATGTATAAATCATTGACGCAATTCTCCAGGTGCAAGATCAGCCCACAACCTCAATAATCCTTAAATGTTTTGAGCAGTGCATTTAGCAGCTATTAAAGTACTTTAAAACAAGCCATGCTTTAGTTGACCAGGTTACTACTTATTTCACAAAAGCGCTTCTAACAAAGGTATTATTTTTAAAATACAAGAAGAGAAATTAAAATTGAATTTACTTTCATAGTCGCTATTTTTAGGAAAAGTAATTTGCATATTCTTTATTTCTGTTAATAAAATAAAACCCGAAATAAACAATTCGAAGTAAGCTTTTTGTTATGGTTTTTATGATAAGATTTATTGGATCATTTCAAAATTCATTGACCAAAAGCTGACAAAGTTATGCAAAAATGCGTTTTATAACCAACCTAAAAGAAAGTGGTTTGCATGACGAAATGAAATGCACGTTATTCCTTAGGGATTCTAAGGAACTACTTAAAAGGTGGAATTTCTAAGACAGAAAAGTTTACTTGAAATATGGGTGGAAATTCACGGAACACAAAATGATTAATAAGAAATAAAGTCAGGGGTTGTACTAAAAATAATAATACTTTTCAAATCATTACATATATAAGGAAAACCTGCACTTGTTTCGTTCAGAGGTATGAATTTTTTTGTTGTTGGCTGCTGATGAGTTACAACAATTTTTGTTTAAAAAATTTTTACTTTATACAAAACAACTTTTTTTAAATTAAATAATAAATAAAAACATATTTGAAAACATATTCATTTTTTAACGAAGTGTAGATTGCTTCAGCTTCAAGTGTAATTTAAAGACATAAAGACTATATTTGCCTGATTGTGTATATGTTACTGTGAATGACCGAAATTAAGAGAATGTCAACATCCACCGGTGAATGTCAACAATCACATAGTCGCATGGGTAAATGTCCAAAATATTTGTTACATCCAATTATATATTAATTTATTCGTTGATATCGTTATATTTAATCGATATTTTAATATCTGCTGAGAATAGGAGAAACATCAGTACAAGTTAGATATATACTGGGCAGTTAAGGGTTATGGGTTAACTTTTCCTTAAGGAATTTATCATAAAATTCTAAATAAAACTTATAAGAAACCAACTTGTCCAAGGAAATTATTTCTTTTTTCTTCAAATAAGATCTCATATATATATATATATATATATATTTGCACTTACTTAATACAATCACTAATGAAAATTAAACAAAGCTTTATATGAAATATTAAACTTTTCAAACAAAGCTGCTATGAGCAAAATAGCAGTACTTCAAAAAAAAAAATTTTCTTTAACTAAAATAAAAAATCCTCTATATGCTGAAATCAAAGGAAGACGGGGTTAATATGAAATAATTTAATGATGAAAAAAATAATGCTCGGGCCCTAATAAAATTAAGCAAACAAAAATGCTTTTGCTTTGCTTTTAATCGTGATCCATCGTCGTTTAAAATACCTTCTTTTTCGTGGACAAGAGTTTCATAAAATCCCTGGTAAATAATAATTGCTCTTGGTATTAAAATAATTAAACGAACTTTCGTATTGTTTTAGTACGTTACTTTCCCAAGAGTCACAGTTATAAAATTTCAGATAATTTTTTAACTTCGGAAAGTGCATTCCCATTGTCCATTTTTAAAACTCGCATTTTAGGCAAAGTCTACTTTCTGAATTTCGCATTTTCAGCGGCGTTAAATTTTTCAAACTCATATTTCCTTCCTATGTCTATTTTCTTAAGCACACAGTTTGAGCAATGTTCAAAATAAAAAACAAATCAACGACCATCTTTTGAAAAATACAAATTGTACTCTGGAGTTGTATAGGATTAAGATGAAACATTTAAACTGCTAAGTTTAAAGTCGTCATAAATGTGACTCAAACCGTCGGGATTTAGGGTAAAAACCTGTGGCATTCATTTTTCTGTAAATTATGAGAAACAATTCTAAAACGGAAATACAAGTTGGTACCTTTTTCTTTGAGTTATTTTTCTGCACCCCTTGCGTGCATGAATAAGGAGGGGCTTATAGGAACGGTGTAATGAGGTCATTTAAAGAACGTAAAGTGAATGTTAATCAGTAGTTAACTCAATTTAAACATACGAACGAGCACGGGGCTCAAGGGAATAGAATTTTGTTCGACAGTTAGAGGCAATTCTGAGTAATTTCAGTAGGAAAAAAGAATTTATAAAAATTTACAATAACATCTAGAATGAATCCACACGTCTGTATCCTAACGCATTAACGACCAACTTACATGTTGCAAGGATGTGAAAGGGCGAAGAAAAAGTTGTAATACATTAATGTTCATTTAAAGAAGTCATTTTAAAATAATCTTTTGAAGTTTTATTATGAAGTTTTATTGCATGAAAGATACAACTTTTTTTTTCTAAGAAAAATTATATGTTTAAAATTTATTAACTCAAATTGCAGTTTTGTATTACTAATATATGATTGTTGAATGATTTGTTTTATTGAATAAAAACTAATACAAAAATAATTATGCTACGTGTTTTAATCTTTTTGAAGATAAATAACTGTCTTCAAACAAAGAAGCTAGCTGCTAACGAAGAAGCTATCAGCATCCTTTGCAAATAACAGTTCAATAAGTAAAAAGTGATACTACCAATGTTTCATTTTCAGTATGATGGGATTAATAGTGGTATTGGTTGCCTAATGAAACTTGGATGTGTATTCAATATTTGCTCCTAAATCCATTTTTTATCCTTCCGTAATCAAACTGGTTTTGGTGTTTACAGTTTTGCTTTCATTAAGTAATTACGTCATACTTGCCAATTTTTCCCGTTATTATCTTGATTTAACTTGAATAATTTATAGTTGTTGTCAATTATATGTATTACAATTTAAGTTTTGATTAATTAAATTTTGTTTGCATTAATTTGAATTACCAATATCTAGGAATATTAAAAGCAAATATATAAAATTCAAAAATCCTGTAACAGTGTTGCTTGAAATCCAGTTGCTACTTATTTTTGTATCGACGCATCTAAAATACTTAATCTTCCTCCAATTTGCATTTCACTTACCAGAAATTACTACCTTAAGTAAAGTACTACCACCAAGATGAATGGGAAAAAGACCTATCTCAGGTGCCCACATAAATTTTTATGATAATGTAACAAGGTTGCCGCAATCAAGAAACTTGCAGATAAAAATCGAAAAGCGAATTGTTTCGTAAAATTCCTATCTACCAACAAAAAGTATTTGGAACGCAATATGATATCTTTTGATAACCATGCGTTGTTGACCGGTAACTTAATGATATCCTTCGATAATCGATTATAATTGACGTGGTATAGTTGCCTATTTTTACGATTTTTGCTGAAGATTTTTAAAAATGGTATTTGAAAAGCAGAGTGCAAGTATTAAAGTTATAAACATTTTTTTAAATTTTGAAATTTTTTTTTAAATTATAACATTTTTTTAAAATTTTAACATTGTTTAAAATTATTTTTTTTAAAAATTAATTCCGAGTTTTAAACTTTTTAACGTATTGTGAGGAGTTGGCTTTGGTAGAATCTTTTTCTGGCATAAATAATTTGTGACATTTCTCTTTTAACTAGAATTGTAAAAGGACATTCGGGCATTGTGAATTACTCTAAACATAAAAACTTTCAGAAGACTAAAATCTAAGCGTAACTATTTTTAAAAATAGAGTGAAAATTGAGTTTAATGTTACTTACCGGATATTCATATTGAAATCTTCGTGGTTTCCTCTATTTAAAAAAACAGCATCAGGCCAAACAACGAAACAAGCAAGTAATATTAATAAGACTTCAACTGAGTGTGTTCCTCTGTCCACAAAATCTCCATTAAAAATATAAGGTCTATCACGAGATGGAAGACCATTCTGTAAATCATAAAGATCAATATAATAAAAATTCGAATGCAAAATTTTATTTTAATCATAAAAAGATTCATCGTATCGAAAATTCCTACTTGGGAACTTTCACTCTTTCCGAGAATGGATTTTCCAAGTAGTAGTAAAACAATTGCCAAAAAACAATATTACTCAAAAACATATTTACATTTTGATCAGGTTTAAACTCGCTATCGAGAAGAATATTATGCTTTTAAATAATATTTGTTGTAATTATTTTTTTGCGATGGTGGCCAAACTCATTTATTACAATTCAAAAAGTTTAATGGAAAAATATGAACTTCGCTACCACTTTAAACATAAAAATTAAATTTTCTGGGAAAACCAGCAGAATTGACAGCTATGAAAATTATTTCCTTATCCAGAAATGCCAACCTGCTCTGCTTCGTAATAAAGTACTTTTAGTGGTAGTTCTTTTTTTTTTTTTTTTTTTTTAGTATTTTTTTAGTTTAAGAAATTTTCCAGCACTACATAACAAAAACTCAAAGTATCATATGAAATTAAATTTTATTTTAATTTTTTCGTGGTGGCACTTTTCAAGAGCTGACATATTTATCTCGATTTTACAAGTTTTACTATTTAATTCACTACTAATTTTTTTTATAAACGTCGTTAAACAGCCGATCAAATTTATTGTGTATACGACTACTAATGTTCAACTCCGTATTCTTGTAATTTTGAACCAAATTCAGAGGAAAAAGGAACTCCTGGATCAAGTATTGGGAAAAATTTTGCTTTCGTGGAGGACTTTTTGATGGAAAAAAAAACCGCATTTGCGTTGCATAGAGAGGAAAACCACGAAAACCTCACATGGTTAGTCAGACGACAACTGGACACTAACACATGATCCGTCTACTACTGAGGTTATTGAATTTATTAAAACTTTTGCCGAAAGCGGAGCAGTTGGCATCCCTGCTTATGATTACCGAGTCATATAAATTTATAAATGATTTTAAAATATTTCCTAAATAACCATCGTTTATTCCAATAAACGTTTCTTCAAACGTAGAGAAATTTTTGGTTAAGATAAAAATTGGTTCAATAATTCAAGCGGCTAGAAAAAAATTTAATTTGTTTAAGCATAAATGATCTTCTTTTCATAAAGATACAACACAAAAAATGTTGTGACAATAGCACGGGACGGTTAAAAGTAAGATTGACGTGCATGAATATGGAAATGAAGTTAACTCTATTTCCTTAATAAGTAAGATACACTTGAAGTAACAGCAAAATAGCGAGTATAAGCGAATTTAGATTAGCAGAAATTTTTGAAACAAATAGTTTTTTTTTTTTTTTTTTTTTTTAATGAAACTTTTATCGGAACATTGCTTATATGACCTTTAATATATCTGTTTAATCCCTTAACGATCGGTTAATTTTCAAGAAAAAGGCCTTCTTTCTTTATTTAAATAAACTGGGCACCTGGGCCGCGAAGCGGCCCCTATCCCATTCATCATAAAATTACATACAGTAAGATAAAATACATTGATTTGGCAGACAATGTAGTAGCCAAAAAAAAAAAAAAAAAAAAAAAAAAAAAAAAAATATATATATATATATATATATATATATATATATATATATATATATATATATATATATATATATATATATATATATATATAATAAATCAAACCGTTTGCTTGTGAAATAAAACAATGAAAAAATTCAATATCACAAATTGACGTTTTTACATAACATTAGAAATTGTAGATTAAAAATAAAGATAAAATATGATTTGATTTGTACAATGATTTTTGAAAAATGAAAGACAGAATTGATGAAAATAGATAAATCATACCTTGATACATGATAAAATAACATATTTGGAGAAAATGCAGTAAATATATTTTATCAGAGAAATATTGCTCATTAACTACAATAGAATTTGCAAAAGAATTTAACGTGCATAAGTTGATAAATATATATGCATAAATTGGCTATATCAGAAAATAAATTGGAATATAATTTAACTTAAGTAAAACTCTGCTTTGAAAAGTTCAGTGAATTTAACTTGAGAGTCTTAAAAATAAAAACAGAACTCACTGAGATTGAGATGTTTCCCCGATGATCCGCCTCAGAAGTTGGAACACCTCTTCATTTTTGAGCAATTCCTGTAATTCTTTGATTAATGACACTAATCGGTGAGCAAGTTTAGGCGTCGAATTTGATGTTGCTCGAGGGCTAACCCATTCATCATGAAATATTTACAGGTTGAATTAAAAACATTTTGAATGATGCAGCATTAAGGTGGCAAAAACGAAAAAGGTCATAAAAGTGCCTATTGTTTTGGCTTTTGTAAATAGTATTTTCTAGTGGTAGCGAAATTTAAGTTACTTTTAGTTTAGTATTTTTCATTATAAGTAATTTTTTCACCACTAAATATCAAAAATTATAAGTATGATATAAAATGCAACGTTAAAGCATCAAACTACGAACGCAGATTTTTTCGATAAAGCCATAGAATGTAAAACAGCAAATTTTAATGAAGTCTTTAAATTTGAAAATTATATCAAAGATAAAAACTACAGACCAATAGCTGCACATTTCACCTCCGACGCCTCATATCATAACTATCAAAACAAATAATATCATCAACCTTTCTGAAAATAACTTTTCCTCATGCTGATACAGTTCTGAACAACTCCAAAATCAAACAAACACAGTTTAGAGCAAGCTGCTTATTTTATTTTTGATTCCTTTTTAGTTATTCAAGCAAAGTGTTTGAAACATTCATAAAAGCAACTCCACTGCCTGCTTACCTCAATGCTCAACCAAAACTGTGTTAAAATTCCAGATGAATGGGATAGGGGCCCAATAGAATAAAAACACTAGGACACTAGGCATCAAACTACTGGTCCCCCTCTTCCTCCCATCTCCATTCCTCCTCCTCATCATCGAGTTTTTACTACAGATGAATCGGTTAATGCTGCTTCGCGGCAGTGCACCGAGATTTATGTGATTTCTACCATTCTACCATCAAACTACTGGTTACTATATTAAAAAGTAGGCGTAACTATCTTTCTCTCACGAATTTTACTATATAATTTGCTACCGCTTTATTAAAACTATTCCAGAAATTTGAACACTCTAGCCCGTCAATTTCACGGGAGCGAGAAGGAAGGGGTTAAATTATTTATAGGTAGAGGTGAATAATATTCTTTTATTTTTCTTATTAATATTATTTTATTTCTATTATTAACATTCTCTTATTAATATCCTTTTTTAAGATGAACAATATTCTTTTATTATTTATTTTTAATTTATTAAAATATAAATATATTGCCGTTGCTACCACTAGATAAAATATTTCTCGAAACTTCGTAAATCTCGTAATAACCGATGGCAAGGCAGAAGCTACCATAATGTTGCTAAACTTACAATGTTTGTAACACAATGTATCTAAATTAAATTATGTATGGGATAGGGGCCGCTGCGTGTTTTTGTTAAATAAAGCAATAAACATGGCAGGACAGAAAGTATATATAAACTTTCTACGCTTTTTGAGAAAATTTCTTCCAGTGGTATCTAATATAAGGTTCTTTGTTTTGTAAATTTGATTTAAAGTTATTTTTTACAGCACTGTATATAAATAATAAAATAGTTCATATGAAACGCCACTATGTTATTACAGCACTCAAATTTTCCACCTCTCTTTAAAGTATTTTACAAAAAGTGTAATAGCTGGCATTTTGTCTCAAGACGACAAAATATACTTATTGGTAAGAAAATCATTTCATTTTGGTTTGTTTTCGGAAATATACGAAAATTTCTTTAGCCATACATATAAGTTTGTTTTCTTAGCAAGTAAATAGTGATGACTAGTATATAATTAAGAATAGCTTGTTTTACTGATCATGAAAAAAAAAAATAATAATAATTTTCCGTCTAACTTTCAGCCCTGGTTTGAAGCGGAGCTGATCCATCATTCAAATAATTCCTTCATATTTGGACAAGAAATGTTTATTAAGTTAAATGGTCTGAAGCTATGTCTAACTGTTGTAGAATTACTTCTAATCAGATCAGATCAATCCCTAATTATATTTTATTTTATAACCATCGTTGAACATCCGACCCATTTTTTTCTTGTGTTTACGACTAATAATGTTCAACTTCGTAGCCTTGTAATTTTGAACCCGATCTAGAAGACAAGGAAACTAATGGATCAAGTATTGGGAGAAATTTGCCTTCATGGAGGACTTTTTGATGGAACTAATCCGCATTTGCGTTACATGAAGAGGAAAACCACAAAACCCTCCCACGTTTATCGTGATGGCAAGGGGACTCTAACTTACGACCTGTCTACCACTGAAGATCTTTTACGACGGCACTTTGTTCCGTGCAAGCCAAATGTGGAAGTCGAATCGACCAGCCATCGCTGGGATTCGAACCCGGTTCACTTCAATGGAAGGCTCTATCACGGCTCCCCCTTATTATATTATATCAATCTATCATTCTGATGATCTCCTTTTTTAAAGTTTTAAAACAGTTGAAACATAATCATGCTTTTATTGTAGACATTCAGCAATGAAATTATCCTTAAAAGGATAAAAACACAATCAATAAAATAAGATATAAAAAAACCTTTTTTCTGTATTCTATTCAATGAATGCTAATATAAAAATTGTAAACATGATTTTTAGATCAAGTATTTAGTATCAACCAGTTTTCTATTTTTGAGGCTTTTTTTTTTTCTTTTATCGAGGAACGATAACATTCAATTCGCGTGACCCGAACTTTTTTTTTCTTATTTAAGCTTTGAACGTCACGATATATAGCTATCTTTAAATGAGTTAAACGAAAATAAAGTACGGAAAGTTTCGCTCTTTTGTGAATTGCGGGTTTTGCGTGTGAGGTAAGAAATGTAATGTGTATATTCCGGCGGAAGAATCTGTCACTTTTTTAGCTACTTAAGTTCACACTCTGCTTTATTTTCACCAACTGTTGCTTGCTAAAGAAATTTTTTTTCTTTCAGAAAGTTTATTACATATTGAAACAAGTAATATAAAAAAAAAAATTCAAGTCAATTCCTACTTATGTCAACAAAGAAAAATTTCATTTTAGTTATTTTATTTATTTTATTAAATTTATATCCTGATAAATATCTTATATAAGAGAAATTTTTTTCTCCCATATAAAACTCAAATTAATTAATTAAATTTAATTAAGTAATTAATATTTGAAAAAACTGTATTAACATCAAGTGTCGTCCACTAAAAGTTTACAAAACTGTATTTGAAATTGAGTGGATGAGTAAAACGTATTTTATTAAAGATTGAAAACTTGAACAAGATATTTAAATCTATTTAGGGAGAGTGTGAACTAACAGTAGGAACTGAAAAAAGTAGGAAAGATAAGCGAAAACGTGGTTGTAAAACTACTTTACTAGGCTCGCACTATCTTTTAAAAATTTAAAGAATGATGTTAATAATAGAATAAAAAATAATTATATCTTTCTGCTTTTTAAAAGTTTAAGGCTTCCAGTTTTTTATATACTTACTTAGAAATATTAAGCATGGTGATGAATACAGACTTATTAAAGTGCATTTTAGTTTTTTACCCTAAGCTTGTACAGCAGTCGAGAAAAAAAAATTCCTTACTGGTAACAACACAATAGTGTTTTGACGTATTAAATCTTCAATTTAAAGTTCCAAAAGAATTTCAACCTACCACGACAAATCAATAATTAAAAAATATGTATACATGATTTATTTGCAAACTTATTTAGCTATTAAATTTTTAATTAGTTTAATTTTCAGAAAATATTTTCAACCTTTATTCTTGTTTTACTACCTCTTTGTAAAATCCTTTTCAGTGGCCGAACAAGTTGGAAGGTATGAAAAAGTTATAAAACTTATCCGAAATTCTACAAATTTTACTTTGTAGTTCTCTACCATTTTTTCTAAAATATTTTGTTGATTCTGGAACAGTTGCATACCTGCCAGCTTGTACGGTAGTTGAAAAAGACTTTACAAAGCAGTGATAAATCAATTAAGTATGAAAGAATTTTCTAAAACATTAACTATTAAGTTACAACAAACGAAAGTAATAGTACTGTCACGTATGGTACCAAAGCAATTAAACCTAGTGCAAAGAGCGTTCGCCTCTCAATGAGGTGAGCTGGGCTCGAATCCCAGGGTCGGAGGTGAACATTGGTATTCATAAACTCAAAATTGGGTCAGCTGTTCAGCGACGGTTATAAAATAAGATATAAATGCAAAAAATTTGTAGAAACTCAATTCATTTTTATTTATTTATTATCTCTTTAATTAGTCAATTGAAACTACCACTAAAAATTACTTTTCGAATTATTTATATTTAAAGCAAAATCTTCGCCCTCGTTTATGGCCATTGCATATCGATCACTAAATCCAGACCAAGCAGTGAAAAAACTAAACGACTGCATGCCACCCATCGAAGATTGGTGTGCTAAAAACAAAATCCCCATTAATGCAGAAAAGTCGAAACTAATGATAATTAGGAAAAAGAAGAGAAAGAAACGTATTACCAGCAAAGTTTCACTCTTCGCAAGTAACGTACCAATTGTACAAAAAGCAGACTATCTCGGACTCACCATCAACGATAGATTAAACTGGAACGATCATGTCGACAAAATCAAAAACAAGTCGCATGCAGCCTTCTCATGCCTTAGAGCACTACTTAACGCAAACTCAAAACTACCACAAAACCTAAAAAGACTACTATACATCTCCTGTGTTCGACCAATCATTACTTACGCCTGCCCGGCCTGGAGATGCCTTAACAAAACACAAATCAACAAATTAGAGGTCATACAAAACAAAATAATACGAAGAATTACAGGTGCACCCTGGCACATTAGCAATAAAGCCCTTAGAAGAGACCTCGAGCTGGAAACAATTAGTGAATTCATGAATAAACTAAGCGCCAAATTCTATAGCGCAGCTATGAATAGCACTACATCAGACTTTAACCAAATATTCGAAAAAGAACTGATACATGAAATCAAAAAATATAACCCAATTACAAACTTCCTATTATCAGACATGATCTTATCTAAACACTTTAAGATTGCAAACAAATAACACACATAAACACACACAGATATGACTCTAGGCCTACAGCGAACCCGGTGAAGGAGCAACCTTACTCTGTAGGGTCCGATCTGGGCAAGCTGTAGGCTATTAAAACTAGTACGACGAGCAACCCGGCACGAGCGGTGATCACCGGGACGGCTGGGTCGTCGTTTTAACAGAGGCTAACTCTAAACAAATACAACACTCATACTTATAATTATGATTGTATAAATTTTGTTAGTATAAATTATATTATACCCAAATATATAAATAATGTAAATATATGATTTTTATAACACCAATTACTGTAAATAATATAACAGAGACCCACTCTAGATAATACAATCACCTTGTTGTATAACTATGTTAGTATAAAATTATATTATATGATAATATGTAAATAATGTAAATATATGATTTCTAAAATTCCCAATTGCTATAAATTATCTTGATATTTGCTTTATATATACTATTGACTAAAGGGACCTCCCCTGTAATTTACTATATAGATAGCTAACATATGTTACTCTTCCCCTCCCCCTGAACCACTAAAAGCCAAAAGTCTCAGTTGCCCAAGGGCCAGTAAACAGATGAAGTAGTGAGGTGACCGCTACTACAGAAAATCTCATATCCAGTCCAGTCCAGTCGCCCTCGTTTATTATTTAAACTGATTCATTTGTGCTACAACAGTGATACATAAACATGTAATTCTGCTAAACTGATTCCCTAAGTACAGTTTCATAGTGCGAGCTGCGCTAAGACTATTTTATTTTCTCACCAGCATAAAGTGTATGCTGAGCTACAATTTTACTTTCTATATTACTGGATATAATTTTCGAGCAGCGGTAGCTGCATCAGGGGTGAAAGCGAGACGGAAAATAGGAGAGGCTGGTAGTGAAACCTTTTCAGTTATAGCTAGTTTTGGGGAGGAGTTTACTTATTCATTTTTTAAATTTTTCAACAATATCTACTTAATCTCAGGGATGCCAACTGCTCCGCTTTCTGGAATAGTTTTAATAAAGTGGTAGCAACTTATATAGTAAAACTCGTTTGAGAGGAATAGTTACGCCTACTTTTTGAAAGAGTAACCAGTAGATGGATGCTTTAACGTAGCATTTTAGATGATACTTATAATTTTTGATATTTAGTGGTGTGAAAATTATTTAAAATGAAAAATACTAAACTAAAAGTAACTTAAATTTCGCTACCAATAGAAAATACTATTTTACAAAGCGGAGCAAGTTGGCATTTCTGTAATCTTCGGAAAGTAGCAGTTTTATATATATGATAAAATTTTAAAAGAAATCTTGATAGTTACAGATATTTTATTTTTTTCGAAAAAAATGCTGGAATGAAATGTCTTACGTACCAGTTTTTTCTCTTTTCCGTCTTGCTATATAAGGGCTTTCACCCATGAGCTGCATTAATTTCAAGTAAGTGCAGATAAACTGTATCTTATAATTCAATTTATGTGCTTCCAATACTATCAAAATCAGTGAAAGTGCCGTTCCCAGCTGGGTAATGGCAACACCTCTTATAGCTGAAAGTCTCCACACTGTTTTTTATAGGTAGTCCGATCAGACCACTGTGAAGGATATCCACTTTCCGAACGAGTTATCTAATACAAAATCTAGTTGAAATAAGAAAGTGGTAGCAAATATATGACTAAAAATTTGTTTTATTTATGAATATTATTGGTTTGCCTAATTCACTTGTCAACCACTAAAGATTCAATTCTCAAATGTATATGATAAATTTATCTCAATCATTTTTATAAAAGGTTTTGGGTTCATGCGCACAACTGGTTTACTTATTAAACAGTCTGCGCGGACTACTTATAAAAGACCGTGTGGAGGCTTTTTGATGTAGGAGGTGGATTTACTAAACCATGGATTTACTAAAACAACAAGTCCAACAACAAACTGAACTCAATAAATCTTTATCTCAGCAATTAAATGACATCAAAACAATATTTGAAACTAAGATGTCCGCATTGCAACATAGTATTGATAAACTCCAAGCTGAAAATGACGAACTAAAAAAAGAAAATCGACATCTTCAAAAAATCAACAAACAAAATGCAGAATCAACAATCACAATCCCTGATACACCTACAACTCCAGTAACAACATCACCAAAGAGAAGTAAAAACCGAAAGAAAAAAACAGCTAAAAGCAAAACAGAACAACTATCTACAAATAATAAGAATAACAACGAAGTGGACAATAGTAAACAACAAACAGTGACCAAAAGAAATAGATCTTCCAGCACAGATGAAGAGGAACCAGCCAGTAATAAAAAACTGTTAACTCAAAAACCAACTGCAAACCCAAATATGCCAGCAGATGGAGACACCATACACCAACCTTCAACAAGTACCACCCCACCGCAACGTCAACGTGAAGTAACGATTACACACTACGAACCTGAAAGAAATACTACTAATCAGCAACAGGACGCCAGCGATGAAGAAGAAATGGATGACAATGTGGATTATCAGTATCAAAGACCCAGCAAACCAAGAATACCACCAATAATAATAAAAGATAACAATGTAAAATGGATGCAATTTAAACAAACTCTACAGGTTTTTGCCACCTTAATGCTGCATAATTCAATTGTTTTTAATTCAACCTGTAAATATTTCATGATGAATGGTTTGGGGGCCGCTGCGCGGCCCAGGCACCCAATTTTTGATAAATAAAGAAAAAGACAAACTCTACAAGAACAGAAAATTACAAGATTCGAAGGTAAACACACTGGGGAATACCTTAAACTGCATTTCTTTGATATAAATATGAGGCATCAAGCAATAAATATCAGCATAATTTACAAGTCAAATATTTACAAGCATTTACAGCATAATTTACAAGTCAAATATCACACCTTTCAACTGAATGAAGAGAAGTCATTAAGAGTTGTTATTAAAAGTATTCCAACAGACATAACCTCAGATTATGTACACCGAAACTTAATCAATTATGGGTATACATCAAGAAACGTCTCTCAAATGAAAAAATACTCCGATCAAGGCATTATAAATCTACCACTACACATCATAACCCTAGATAAAAACGAAAGTAACAAGGATATTTTTTATCTTACACGTTTTATGGATCTCGTTGTCACTGTATCAACCTACAGAGGGCGCCGTGGATTCACTCAGTGCCACAGGTGCCAACAATTTAACCATGTGCAGGCATCCCGTCGGCACACACCAAAATGTCTCAAATGTGGCCAGGAGCACCTGACTCACCTTTGTAAAAAAAACAGAGCAACACCAGCAACATGTGCCAACTGTGGAGGTTCTCATCCTGCAAACTATAGACAGTGCTCAAAATATCCAGCTTCCAAAACCATAATCAACAATAGACCTAGCTACTCAAATCACAGAAATGCTCCTGGCAACAATAACTCCAATTTCAACTCTTATGCAGATATTTTAAAGTCACCAAACCAAAAAAGCACCAACACTCTACAACTTGACACAACAACAATAAAAGAAGTCAGATCATTACTTGCAGAATTAAAGCTCTTTGTAGGATTTATGCAGGACAACGAGAGTTTTAACATGTTCAAAAGAATTCAAAAAGCAGCCCAATCAAACCAACAACAACAAGAAGATGAATATTAAAATAGCAAAAAAACCTTCCATCAATATATATTTGGGAATGCCAACGGAATACTAGCAAAACAGCACGAACTAAAAATTTTTATTTTAGATCACAACCCGGACATCCTAATAGTTACAGAAACTCATCTCAATCCAACCTTCAACTTTACAATAGCAAACTATAAAACATATAGGTGTGATAGAAGGTATAGAGGAGCCGGCGTAGCACTACTAGCAAAAAACAGCCTGATCACAACAGAATATAACTCTACAGATGACAGTGGCTAAGAGCAAATATCAATACTGCTAAATTATCAAAATCAGAACATCAAAATCACAGGCATCTACAACTCACCAAGAAATAAACTCACAGATGACGACCTAAGACTCTTATTTCCACCCAATCTTCCAACAATTGTAGCAGGCGACTTCAATGCTGAACATACAATATGGGCTGCAATAATTCTAACCATACTGGAACTCTGCTTAGAAACCTCATCATAAAATATCAACTTACCGTTATAGCTCCTACTTCTCCCACATATATTCCGAATCTACTCAACCACAGATCTGACATTCTAGACATTGCAATAACCAACATCCAAGTCCCCATGGTCGCCTGCACCCTAAACCATCTGTCATCTGACCATCTGCCTGTACAACTGCTTGTCGGGTTAACCATCAAACACTTTGAAAAACCTAAACTGAAAACAGACTGGAATCTCTACAAAAACATACTCACCACTAACAATAGCAGTTTACCAATCCTAGAAGACGAGCCTACGATAAAAACATGTATCCAACAAGTACAATCCGAAATCCTAGAATCCTATAAAAGATCAACAGTTGAAACCAAACAAATTGCTCATCACTACAGACTCCCACTTGAAATTAAAAACATCATCAGACTTAGAAACTACTACAGAAAGCGGTATCAACGAACAGCAGATCCGTCATACCTCAGTGAAATCAGAAAACTTAATAAACAGATTAAAAAACAAAGTAAGAAATACAAAAATCAACTCTGGCAAAACAAAGTCGCCTCCCTCTGTACCAATGATGCCTCAGTCTGAAAAATGGCAAAATTATTTAAAACAGCACCACAAATAAACAGACTAATCAACGGACCAACTGGCACAACATACTCAATAGAAGAAAAAGTAGAAATATTTGCAGATTCCCTTCAAAACCAATTTTCGTCAAATTCAAACTCAGATCTAAATCACCATAATTCAATCACCGAAAAAGTAAACAACTTCCATGAAGATCATCCTATACCAGAAACAATAGAACCTACAAACAACGAAGAAATCTGTAATATCATCAGAAACCTAAAAAACAATAAAGCTCCAGGTGAAGATGGAATCAAAAATATCATGATAAAACTGCTACCACCAAACTATATTCAGAAGATCACACATATCATCAATAGCTGCCTTGCATTAAATCACTACCCTCAAATCTGGAAAAATGCATCAGTTATTCTATTTCTCAAGAAAAACAAAAATCCAAGTTGCCCTGCGAGTTACAGACCAATCAGCCTACTAAATATAATTGGAAAAATCTATGAAAAAATAATTTACAACAGAATCAAGCCACTTTTAACATCCCTTCCCGATGAACAATATAGATTCCGACAAAAACTAAATACAACCAAACAGCTACTTCGAATAATAGACTACGCCGGAAGAGCAATAGTAAACAAAGAAACAATAGTTTTCCTAATGATCGACATCTCAAAAGCATTTGACAAAGTATGGCACACCGGTACAATATTCAAACTAATGCAACTAAATTTTCCTCCCGGACTCATCAAACTTATATCCTGTTATCTCTCAAACCGAACATTTCAAGTAACTATCCAAAACTGCATCTCATCAAAAAGAAACATCTTAGCCGGAGTACCTCAGGGCAGCATACTTGGACCGATTTTATATATACTTTACACCAATGATTTCCCTATAAATAAAGCAGATTACAATAGCATTACAGCCTTCTACGCAGATGATACCGGTATAATAATCAAATCCAGAAATCCAAACTAAGCTCTAATAAAACTACAAGAAGAAATAGATGAAATAGAAGACTGGTGTAGAAAATGGAAAATAGCCGTAAACGCCGATAAATCACAAATCCTCATCATACAAAAAAGAAGAATTAAAATTTCACCTCAATGCAAACCGAAGCTGTTCAACATTCAAATTCCAATAGTTAAGAGAGCAAAGTACCTTGGACTCATAATTAATAGAAAACTCACTTGGAGCGACCATATTAAAAATATAATAGACAAAGCCAATGCAGCAGTTAATAATCATCCAACCTCTCATATATAACCAAAACCTCTCACTAAAAATCAGAAAATTACTATACATCTCTATGATCCGACCTATACCCACATATGCTTCACCTGCCTGGACTACTATACCCGAACACCTAATGAAAAAGTTCAACCAATGTCAAAATAAAATACTCAGAAAAATCACCCGTGCCAGATGGTTCATACGTAATTCAAATATCCATGAAGATCTCAAAATTCCATTTCTATCCGAATATATATATAAATTAAATGAAGACTTCTACGATAAAGCCATAAAATGCAGCACAGCCGACTTCAATCAGATTTTTAACTTCGAGAACTATAAAAAAGACGAAAAACTAAGACCAATAGCCGCTCATTTCACCTCCGACGCCTCATAGCACAACTATCAGCATAAGTAATAGTCTTCAATTCCATTATCTATAGTCTACATCAATAATCCAAAGCATCAATAGCATCAAACACTTTACCAATACTGAAATCCTGCCTTATGTTACTTCACGTTGACAATCAAACCACAGCCATCCACAGTTTACAGCAAGTTGCTCTTATTATTTTCATTTTCTTTCAGTTATACAAGCAAGGTGCTTTTCTCCCAGTAACAGCCACCCCATAGACTGCTGAACTCAAACTGTCTTTTATTTTAACTTTTCATTTTACTTCATGATATATGGGATAGGGGTCTTCTGCGCGGCCCAGGTGCCCAATTTGTATAAATAAAGAAGAAAGAAGCCCTCTTTTATTAGCTACAGTAAAAACAATAAATATAGACAAATATCACTACGATTAAAATAGATAATAGCCCTCAACTTTGAATCTCATCCCAGTCTCAACCACAGCTTCTGCTTAAACTACAATTCTGAAAATCAAAATTCAACAAAATAAAATCCCAACTTCTGATATCTATCAATCTGAAATATGAATATTCAAGGCGTTTCCACATGAATTTTTACTCATCTACAAATACAACTATAAATTTTGAAGCACACCTAGTTTAGAGCAATCTGCTTTTATTATTTTCCATTCATTTTTAGTTAATCAGTTAGTTAGTCGAATTAAAATTCCATAGCTGCCAACTCTTCCGGTTTTCTCGGAAGATTTTATTTTCCTATTTAAAGTGGTAGCAAACCTCATGTTGTTCCATTAAACTTTTTTTGAATTATAAAACAATTATAATGAGTTTGACCACCACTACATATAAATAATTACAACAAATATATATAAGCCTTTAAGATAGCGACATCAATGATAAGGCCTATCAGACATACGCATCACCTGCTTGGTGTAATGCCTCAAAAAATGACCTAAAACCCCAGAGATGCCAACTTGTTCCGCTTTGTAAAATAGTATTTTCTAGTGGTAGCGAAATTTAAGTTACTTTTAGTTTAGTATTTTTCATTTTAAGTAATTTTTTCACTACTAAATATCGAAAATTATAAGTATCATTTGAAATGCAAGGACTATCACCTTCGTGGTCAAAGATCATTAATCTTCATCGACGTACGTGACGAAAGACAACTCAGTTTTCTACTAAGGTTGGAGTGTGGGTAGCTGGGACTGGTTATATCTTGATCACCAAGGAAGCTCCCGACTGGTCAAGATCATCAACAGGGACTGTTCATCAGCTCGGTGTGGATATCATTCCCCTCTCAACCTCGGAACGAGAAGGACGTGTGGTTGCTGCTCTCAACTGGTGTACGTGACGCAACGACTCAGTCCTCTTTCAAGGTCAGAGTGAGATCCCCGTAGGAGATTACTAGACTCCATTGGAGCACGTGGATAACTTTTTCTTGACTGCAAAATGAGTGAACCAAATTGTGATATTGTGAAAAATCCTGCGCTTAAAAGGGATAACTCTCCAGAGCATTCATGTATAAACAAACCCCGATTTGTTTGGGAAGCCATCCCTTTTAAATTGTGTCGTGATGAAGATATCCTCAATGAGGCAAATAGCCACAATAAATTGGAATTCACTGAGTGTGCTAGTGTCGTAAAAGCGTTTAAAGACGAGAGGATAAAAAGCATTTCGAAACAACGCGGACATCTCCAGTCCGTATCGCGTAATAATGACAATTTTATGATTGAGCAATCTAAATATCTGCTCAAAAGCCTTACTGATACTTTATCAAGCTTAGAAGGTAATTGCAATTTGTATGATTATTTGCTGAATCATTGGTCTGAGAAACGTAAAGTTACTAAAACTAAACTTCCTAAATCTCCTTCCTCTTCCCTAAATAATGATGTATCTCATGTTGTTGCGTAATCATGTTGTTTTTTAAATAATGTTTTATCTTGTGATATTAATGATAATTTTTCTAATAAGACCTCCCATGATGATAGAATGGAGGCACTACCTAGTGTTAGTTATAATAATGACGAACATGACTCACATGATGATAGAATGGAGACCCACCTCTCTTGCAGTAACAAGAGAACGCGTGAATATAGTGATACTGACGAAGATAGTGTTATTGATAATAGTATTAAAGTCAGGACGAAACCCCGACATTGGTTTTTATAAAGATGTTTTGGATGATAATAACGATAACCCTATCAACGTTAAAAACATGGAGCCTGTGATCTAAGTACAGAAATTGATACAAAAAAAACTATATTAATTAAAATTTGTCAGTAATAAGACTATTCTTGTCTATACCCAAAAATTCAGAGATTCACAGACATATTACAAAGATTTTAGATCAGGTTTCCCCAATAAAAGTGAGAGACCAGCTAAGGTTGTCATTAAAGGAATTCACCCCTGTTGAGGAAGTGAAACAAGATCTCCTGGACCTTGGCTACAGCGTAATTGATGTTAAGCAACTTAAAAGAACCAGAGACAAAAATCCTTTACCTATATTTCTTATTTACCTCAGTCAAATGAGTGATTACAGAGCTATTTATGAGCTTAGTGAATTTCAATACGTTGAGGTCAAGGTTGAGAGCTTCAAACCCAGGAAAAACCCTTTACAGTGCCAATCCTGGGGGCATGGAGCGTCCAACTGCCGCTGTGCGCCCCGCTGTGCTAAATGCGCTGGAGATCACCAGTCAAGGGATTGTACCAAATCATGTGACATCCCTGCCACTTGTGTGCTTTGCGGTGGTGAGCACGCAGCCAGTTATAGAAAATGTACCAAAGCCCCTCAGTTCAAAATCAACAGATTTATAAACAATAGAAATGACAATAGACCAAATTACAGAAATAATTACAATCAATTTACCCATGAATTTAACTACACCCTACAGAGGTACACCCGTCCTCTGGGTCAACCGACTTATGCCCAAGTTGCCAGCAGAGATGTTGATCTACCCCCCGATGACACAGATTCCCTAAACACCGATAAACGTGTAGAAAACACTTTTCAAAAAGTTGCTCGATTTATCGAAATTTTAGAGAATAAATTCGGTAATATCATTGAACTGGTTGATAAATTAGAAAACACTGATAGCACAGTAGATCTAATCAAAGTTCTTTTCTCAAAATCAGTCCCCTCTAATAGTAATCAATGAACAACTCCTTTTTCTGTAAATTTGAAAATCTTCTTGTTGTATCATGGAATGCCAATGGTCTCCGTGGTAAAATTAACGAACCCTTGAACATTTTATCAACCAATACTCCCCTGACATATTACTAATTCAGGAAACCAAACTTGTCACTGCTCACTTTTTTAAAATACCTAATTATCTAATTTATCACACCAAGTCACATCGATGGCATACACAAGCCTGTGGTGGAACTGCCATCATCATTAAAAGGAATATTAATTATAAACTACTTGATTACCTTAATTTCAGTTATATTGAAGCAACGATCCTTAAGCTCTTTTTCTCACCATCCCAATCTGTTGTCCTTTCTAGTGTCTATGTTCCCCCCAACGCCCCAGTAGCCTTTATCAGCGACCTCGAAAATCTAATTTCCTACGGTTTGATTATCTTTTTGGCAGGTGACTTCAACGCTAAACACAGCACGTGGAACAACTATGATAGCAACCGCCTGGGCACCTCCCTATTCAATTTCATACACTTAGCTAGATTAAATGTACACTACCCCGCCACCAATAGCAGGGTCTCAAACTTATCAGCCAATACGATCGATTTCACCCTCTCTAGAAATTTAAATTACCTCATCAATACTAGTACCTTAAATGAACTCTGTTCTGATCATTTACCTGTTAAGTTTAGCATCAATATTAATGTTCCCAATAATCTTAATAATAAAATAAATAAAATCAACTGGAATAAATTTAATTGCATTTTAGCTAATTCCCCCCTAGTTTGTTCCCCAGTCGACACCCCAGCCCAATTAGATCAATTTGTTGACAGCTTCACTAATTCAGGCTAAAGAAGAGGCTTTCTTTTTTGCAATGCCTCATATCAGAAATCTTATCAAAGATAGAAACAATATCAGGAGGTTGTGGCAACAGTCCCGTGACCCAAATGACAAAGCTTGAATGAATCAGATCAACGCTAAAATTAGGAGAGATTTTCGAGCACACAAGCAATCCTCCTACACCAAGTATATCAAAGACCTATCTGTCCAAGATAATTCAATTTGGAAAGCGGTCAACAAATTTAAGGCTAAATCTTCAAGCATCCCACCCCTGAAACATAATAATTCTGTCATCTTCGATGACAATATGAAAGCCAACATCATTGTTGACAGTCTTGAATTGCAGTTTGCCAACGACCTTGCCGGAAATGATACTACTAACCTAGAGGTTGGAGGAGGTTTAATAATTTTCTTTCCTTCAGCTCTGACCCTGACACCCACACCCCGGTCCCTCTTAGTGATGTAATTAACTCCATTAAGAAACTTAAGAATAACAAGGGACCCGGTAAAGATAACATTAATAATAGATTTATCAAAGCACTCCCCCTTAACTACATCCACTATTTAACATGCATTATTGACTCAGCGCTACGCTTATCACACTTCCCCACTGATTGGAAGATAGCAGTAATTAAACCTATCCTAAAGCCAGGAAAAGATCCTACAAAACCAGACAGCTATCGACCAATTATTTTACTCTCCTCACTGAGCAAAATTGCTGAGGACATCATCTTGTGCAGAATGAGAGACTTCTGCGATGATAACCACATTATTATCGATGAGCAATTTGGATTTCGCCCTAAACATTCCACACAACACCAACTCATCAGGCTCATTTAATACATACACGGAGGATGGCTACACAACAAACACACAGGTGCCGTCTTTCTCGATTTGGCTAAGGCCTTCGACAAGATATAGATCGATGCAATTATCTATAAATTAATTAAATACAATTTCCGTAGACCACTTATTCTAATAATACGATCCTACCTGACACACAGAAAGTTCATGGTCAACTGCAACACCTTTTTCTCCACCCTAAGACCCATTAATAGCGGTGTTCCCCAGGGGAGCAAACTAGGACCCCTCCTATTTTTAATTTTTATTAATGATATCTCTAGAGATCCTGGTATTCTGACTGCACTGTACGCTGACGATACAGCTATTGCCACACAAAGCAAGTACATCAGCGATATCAACAGGAATATTATTTACCATCTCCTCACCATCATTGATTATTTCTAAAATTGGAAACTTGCCCTCAATATCGACGAAACTCAGGCGGTGCTAATCACCAGAAAAAGGACCTACAAGAAGAATGTTATCATTGATAACAACTTCTCTTTCAAATGGGAAACGAAGGCCACTTACTTAGGTGTCATTATGGATAAAACCCTGACATTCAAATATCATTTTAAGAACATGAAAAGTAAATTCACAGCAGCAAAATGTGCACTTTATCCTATTCTAAAAAAGAACTCCCCCCTCAGTACTAATAAATTCTGATTTTCAAAATGCTTCTCACCCCTCTATTAACTTATGCAGCACCCGCCTTCGGGGGGGGGGCTGCAAAGACAAATGTTAAACTCTTACAGAGCAGCGGAGGGCTTATAACAAAACCTTCCGCAATATCACAAACTCACCCTGGTATTTCAGGAACAAAAATATCCGTAATGACACCTGCACGCCTAGCCTTCTTGACTTATACAAAAATAGATATCTTAAGTATTTTCTTAAGAGTACTGGGCACTCCAACCCCCTTATTTGGTCTTCCTCCAACTACGACCCAGATGACTCTAAGTGCAGGAGACGGCCTAAGGCCATTCTTCATTACTATAAAAATCTTCAAGACATCGTTTGAGTCGTATTGCTGATTTTTTCTTTCCCTTTGACTGGCTCCTCTTCTCCTCTATCCTCATTACCATTTTCCACCTGCTTGGGTTGGCCCCATTCTTAGCGGAATTACTGCGGCATATTCTGAATCAATTTACTAATACAACTACTAACAATGCTAATCCCTAACTTCTTATTTGTCAATAATTTTAAATAAAAAATAAATAATTATAAATAATTTAATATAATATAATATTTTTTCTTAATGATTAATGACTTCATTTGTTTGTTTATGTTTTTACCTGTCTGTGTTATCCCTGTTTTGTGCTGTCCTTTCTATCTTCTTTTTCCACAATATTATTTAACTACCTAATATTAAGTTTACTAACCCAAATAATTTCAACATCAATGGCCTTTGATTCAGTTTGTAATCATATAACTTACGGAGGTGGCCTTTTTAGCCAGGTACTCCGGTGCACCTATTACTAGTTTCCGCAGTTTTCCGCATCGATCTACTGGTTACTCTACTAAAAAGTAGGCGTAACTATCCTTCTTTTTACCAAAAACTACATAATTTGCTACCACTTTATTAAAACTATTCCAGAAAGCGGAGCAGTTGGCATCCCTGAAAACCCTTACTGTGCTACAGAATAAAACCCTACGTAGACTAACCGGTGCCAGGTGGTTTATTAGAAATGATGCCATCCGTAGGGATTTAAAAATTGACAAATTTGATCAGTATTTTATTAACTGAACAGAAATTTCTTTGACAAGGCATTAATTTGTGACGAAGCCGATTTCAACAACATTTTTGACTGCGTCAGCCTAGTTGAAGATGCTAATATCAGACCTTTGACTAACTTCTTTACTTCTGATGTTATTCTCACACTTAAAAACATGCACCGAGTAAAAACACACAGATTGTCGAAACCCTGTGAAAGAGCAACCCCTTGTGGGTCTGATTAGGGCGAGATAAATCCGAATAATTTTTAGTGTAGAGAGCAACCCGACACGAGTGGTAATAACCAGGACGGTCGGGTCTCTAGTTTAACAGACGGATACTTTTTTGTTAATGAAATTTTATATGATCTTATCGTTTCTCATCTTGAATTTTTCTAACTCTTCTCATATTTTGTAAATATAGTTATTTTACTTGTAAATATTCTTCCCCTACTTGTAAATATGTATTGTATTTTTCTATACCTTCAATTATTTGTTTCTTATTATCATGGCAAAGTGCCATTCTTTTTTCTCTACCTTAACATGTGCCATTGAATTGTAGCATCTCATGTAACCATTCTATTGTTTTTTGTTTAATTTCTCATTACAGGATGAATGGGAAAAGGGCCATTATTGGCCTCAGGAGCCCAGCTAGACTAAACAGACCAGACCAGACCTTAAGATAGCAAATTTTAACCTGGTCAAACTATAAGTATATTTTTGAGTAATATAGTTCTTTGGAATATTTACTTAAAGAAAAGAAAATATTTAGAAGAATATATATATATATATATATATATATATATATATATATATATATATATATATATATATATATATGTATATATATATATATATATATATATATATATATAAAAGCAAAAAAATTTAGAAAATATGAAAAATACTAAAAAATAACGACAAGAGAAGAAAACTATTAAAAATATATTTCAAAAGTATTTAAAAAATATATTTTTTGATTATCTGAAAAAAAAATTATTAAAATCCGAAAAACAAAATAAAGAAAAGATATAATCTCTTCATCAGCTCAGAAGATTATATCCGCATCTTTTCTTTATTTTGTTTTCCGGATTTTAGTAATGTTTTTTTTAGATAATCAAAAAATATATTTTTTTAAATGCGTTTGAAAAATATTTTTAATAGTTTTTCTCTCTTTTCATTATTTTTTAGTATTTTCCATATTTTCTAAATTTTTTTTGCTTATTTTATGAGTTCTATATACTAGCATCTTATGCGCAGTTAATAAATTAATTTTCTTCGTTTTTCTTTGTTCTCTTTGTTTTTTTTGTGCTATATATATATATATATATATATAGCACAAAAAAAACTATATATATATATATATATATATATATATATATATATATATATATATATATATATATATATATATATATATATATATATATATATATATATAAATTTTATTCAGACAAGTTACTTTAGTCGTTATTCCGACCTTCTTTGTTTCAAAAACTGAGAATTGATTTTTTTCCCTTTTTTATTCATTTTGTTGTTATTCTGTTTTTATTATTTTTCTGTTTTTATTACAGCGCGGCATTTTAACGGAGCGCTTCTGATAGATTTTAATTTTCATTTTCTTTTCCTGTATGGTAATATAGATAACCGGTTACATAGAAAATTGTGAGTTTTATTTCAGGAACTAAGAACAATAATTTAAAAACTGACTCAGAAATTGTTCGCTCAATTGCTATGGGGGATGTAAGGTTAGCAATCACAGAATTTTTATTCCCAAACTTCTTATAATTAGTCGATTGTTTCATCGTTTTTTCAAGTTATTTATTATCTTTATTATGTTTACTTTAACTCAAATCAGAGTTTATGCTATGTTTACCTAACTATCTCTCATATGAAGTTTTCTTTTAATATTATACTTTCACAACACATAATAAACCACTATAAATTTTTTATTAGAAGTTCAATTCCATGCTCTAAAACGATATCACGAGCATGCCTGCCAACTTTTACGCTTTTCAAAAACACGTTCTCCTTGAAATTGGGCAAAGTCAATAAACTGGAAATTATATATTAGTGTTTTACATCAGAAAGGTCCTGGGTTTTAATCCCGTACCAAGGCATGGATGTTCTTTCATTCTCTGTACTATCGTTTTTACTGTGTGAGCAACGTCGGCCCACCTAATGTAGTGTTCCTAAAAGAGTGGCTAACAAATCTGCGCTACTGATATCAGAACGATGAATGCCAATCTTGTGGGCATTGCAAAAAAAAGAAGAAAAAAAAAACAATTGGTATTCCATAAATATTTAGCCAACAATTAAAAAATATCATATATATACTTGAATTAATAAAACATGATTGTCCAAGTCATTTAATGAAGAATGAAATGTGATTCTAGAAATTTTTCCCCCACACTAAATATAAGAATAAAATCTTCCGGGAAAAACCGGAAGAGTTGGCAAGTATGCACGAGGGAAAGTGGGAAAAGTTTTTCTTATCATTTGTTTATTTACCAGGGCTGAAAGCTTATAGATATTAAGACGGAAAAGAACAAAAACTGGTACAAAAGACAGTTCATTCTAGCATTTCTTTCGAAAAAAAATAATAAAATCTCTTCAGACTTTTTTTTAAATTATAGCATTTATATATATAATTGTTTCTTTCTAGAAGAAAAGTAGATATCGTTGAATAGTTCGAAGTTATTTTTCCCGAAACTAGATATATCTGAAATGCTTTTAATACCAGTTTTTCCGTCTCACTTTCACCCCTGCTGGATATTTCTGTTGGTGGAAAGTCTGTACTTTTCCGATTGTGGTCTGTTTACTTTTGCTATTTGCCTACCCTAATGAATATTTTTTAAATGATTAAATGAAAATTGTACAATACTGAATCAAATATTAACGTCATTTTTATTGAATGAAGTTAATTTTGATCTTTATTTGACTATCTACTTTCCGAACCTACCGAGGTCTTGGGTCATTGAAATGTATTACAAACAAGAATAGGGAATTTTTTAAACATACCAATAACAAAGCTAAGTTTTGATTGTTTTTCAATAATGACTAAATCTATTTACGTATCAAAATATTTTCAATGATTTTTTTTTTATGATGCCACTCGGCTATTAAATATTCGGCCAAATGACTATTTGTTACATCCCAAGTGAAAAGAAACATGCGTATAAAGGAATAATAATCATTCCATGGTATCTTGCAAAGTATAAAAATGCTAAATATTGAATTCGCATCTCAAAACCACAAAGGAAAATCATTCTTGCAAAAAAGTGAGAGGTAATACTTGTATGAGGTTTCAAAATCCTCAAAACTTCTGCTATTGTGTAACCGAGAAATATGAATGAATTTATTTATTTATTTATTTTTTTTTTGATCGAATATTTAGCAGAATAATATTTAACGGACTAAAAGCTTTGTTTTTGATATTTTAAATGGAAGCAAATCTTACCTTATGAAAAATAGTTAAAAGATCCTCCAGTTTTCCATGAAGATCTCCACAAACTGTAATCTGTCCAGAATACACACTGGAGGCAAAATTAATATTTGGCTTATACCTCAATATGTTACGAGCTGCGTGAATTATAACGAGAACATATTTGGCATGCAATGTCTGAAATAAAAAAAGATCTATTAATGCGGTTTTTGAATAAAATGTTAATATATATATATATATATATATATATATATATATATATATATATATATATATATAATAGTAGTAGTGGATTTCTAATACACTTTTGAATCATTTACATTTTAAATCAAGTTTACAAAAAAAAAAAAAAATAATGCACATTAAAACATAAGCCTAGCTGGCACTGGAAGAAGTTTTTCCAAAAAGCGTAGAAAGTTGGCACCCCTACAGAGAAATTTAAAGTGTTATTTAGCAACCGCTTGAAATATTCTGGAAAGCTAGAACTATTCAAGAACCCGTCCTGCTTCTGGGCTGGTTTGAAGCAGCTATATATACAGTCCCTGGCCATATTATTAGACGCACTATAGGATTCTATGTAAAATTATAATTATCAGGTGATACTATACATCTGTATTGTTTTTACTCGGATCAAATCGGTTTGCATTTGTTTACGCTCCTGTATCACTTGGTTAACTTTGTAATACAATACGTTAAAAATAAATACAAAAAGGAATTATATAATGATATAAAAAATCTCCGGAATAAAAACCCATTACATGCATGTTTAAATATACAAGTATTGCATATAAACTAGTGCAAATCATGAAATCATTAAAAAACTACAGTGCGTCGAATAATTTGATCTCATTAATAATAATAATATATTAATTTAATACCTGATATAATTAAAATTCTATATTTATATAATATATCGTCTAATTTATCCTATCGTCAGATTTATATTATATATCGTCTAATTTAATCAACAAATACACGAACGTAAACAAGTGCAAACCGATTTCAGTCTCGTAAAAACAGTAAAGCTGTATAGAATAATTAAGATTTTACATAGAATCTTAGAGTGCGTCTAATAATTTGTCCAGGGACTGTAGAAGCGGAAAATAGTTAAAACAGGTAAGAAAATAATTTAAATATAGCTTTTTCTAGAAGATCCTTAATTATCTTTAACAGTAATAGCATTCATATAGGATTGTTTTTTCTTTACTCGAGTAAGAAATTATTATTATCTTTTACTAATATTAACCCTTTTGTTTATTAATTACTATTACTAATCCGTTGCACTCGAATGCATTGTTAACTATAAATTACCTACCACACTAAAATTTTTACGTCTTAATGTTTAGCATCGGCTTTATTTATAAGATTTCCAAGTACGTATGTAAACAATGAGTAGTTCTTTATAATCCCTCAAACTACTTTAAGAAAAGATTTATTTATTTTTCACGAAATTCAGCTATAAATAAAATACAGTCTTGCTTTCAGACCGGCAGATGCTATCGGAAGTATTACCAATAGGGTTTTTATTTAAGATTACTAAAGAGAACATGTAATTATCGTAACTTACGGAAGGTAATATCCAACATGTTGAGCAAAATGTGCAATTTCTTGAAAAAAGGCCGTCCTTTTGAGGCAAAATTCTGAGCGAATATTTAGTAGCTCAAACAAATTCCTGCCACACAAAAAATATCATAACGTTCTGAATATTAGTTATACGGCTGTAGAGATATTTAAAATAGGATTATAATGAGAGTTCCAGGTGAAATTTCTGCTTACTTTAAAAGAAAATTAATTGCTGTTGTTGTTGTCGGACATTCAGGTAGAGAGGGTGCGATAGCTCTTGTTTTCCAGTGGGGCCATCTATGGCCAAGAATTCGACTACTGCCACACCCGTAAGTCACATCCGTTTATAGGGTGGACCCATTCATTCATCCACAGATCCTAATTTTGAACTGAACCAGAGATCTCTAATTCAGTATCCCCGGGGGTGATGGCGATTATGGGATCATGGCGGACTTAGTGAACTGATAGATTTAAAGTACACCAGTCATCATTTACTACACGGGCAGTCTTCGGCCGGCTGGATTCGAACTCCCGTTCTCATGAACGCGAGTCCAGCCCCCTGACAACCAGGCTATCCCGGTCAAAAAAATTAGTAAAATAAAAAATAAATAAAAAATAAATAAAAGATGTTCAAACATTAATTACTACTTTTTATTTGATTGTGATTTAACAAGACATAATTATGGTCCCTGCTAAAACATATTGATTCTTCATCCCGAGTTGAAACACTATCAAAACTTGTCTGGGCTCTTTTTTACAACTTTTTCCCCATCTTCTTAAAGGTTGCTGGTAACTGAAATGTCAATTTGTATTCTAGATAAAGCTGAATCGCTTCAAAAATAAGCAGCCATTCTTTCAAGTTTTCAAAAGTAAAAATTTCATTACATCAGCGGTATCTCAATTTATGGCTTTTCTATAATTTTGCAATTAAGCTTTGCATTATGATGATCTAAAAAAAGAATATTAAGATCGCGATGTGTATTCTTATTTCAAATAAACCCTCTTGTTTGTCATATTTTTCGAAGTATATCATTCTAATACCTTCTGAGTTTCTCAAAGAGTAATGGAGAGATGTTACACCAGGCTAGAGATGCTTAAGTTAGGATGGAACGGATCATTGAGAAGTAGAGTAAGTGTTTCGGTCTGAGCTCCATTTTAGAGTTTTGAAAAAGAATTTCTGACAGGCTGCTTGCGTTTTATTAATAATTGATTTGACATTCTGCTTCCAATAGAATTTGCTACTTATAGCCAGACCAATATATTTTGTGCTTTTGACAATAGGGAGAGTTTAATTAAAGAGAACAACTTGTTTTTTTAAGAGTATGGTTTTTATTTTATATTGTATTATTAGAAGTTGCGATTTTTTCTCTGAATTTTAGACTTCTAACATAGACATTACGTTTGTATATAATTCATCTTTTCTTGGAGTTTCTCACTGGCAATGTTAGGGTTTTTGGACTTTAAGACGATTTCAGCGTCGTCTGTACAAATTGCAGTGATGCTGTGAAAGACCTGTTTGTCCACAGAAAAGTAATAGGTAAATAGTATGGGCCTAAGGATACCTCCTGGTAGAACACCTGCTGTTATTTTTGTGATTGTTAAGTTTAAGTATTTAAAATTAACTTGGAAAAATCTATTATATAAGTAGGCCTGCATAATTTTAATAATACCAGATGGAAATTTTAGTTGTATGAGCTGAAAGATGAGATGTCAAACCCGGTCAAAAGCCTTTGACATAACAAACATCAGTAATGCTGGCTGTTTATTATTGAGGCCAAAGTCTATACATCCATTTTCGGGCCCATCCTTGGTAACTAGCAAATCAAACGCACT
Organism: Parasteatoda lunata; assembly: GCA_949128135.1. Classification (NCBI taxonomy): domain Eukaryota; kingdom Metazoa; phylum Arthropoda; class Arachnida; order Araneae; family Theridiidae; genus Parasteatoda; species Parasteatoda lunata. The sequence goes on along the minus strand of OX421981.1, from coordinate 9,194,381 downwards.
TCAGTACTGTAGAAAAACGCACTATAAAACAAAACCCCTCTATTTACGTTTTTACCTCAATTTGCGCTTCAGTTTTCATATTTTGTAATCTGGCAAACTTGTTATGAAATTAATTTAAATCATTCTTCAAAAAATTTCCGTTCATGCAAGTTCATTTGAATTCGCTACTCGCTTTATAGACTTCGTTATGTGTACTGTTTTGTTTTTTCTTAACGTTTTATTTTCTGTTTTTACGTGATATTTTTGCTGAATTGGTTCTATTTTATTTGTTTCAAAAAAATTTTTGAGTGCTCCTCCCATTTATTTATATATTTTGCTTTGGCTATATTGATACAATATTAGAACGCACTCCTTTGTTCGGCTATATTCGTGTGAGCTGATGAAAAGATTATATCTTTTATTGTCCGGATATTTATTAATTTTTTTTTGCTTTTTTCGGATTTTTACTATTTTATTATTATTTTTTTTTTCTTTTTCTCTTTTTTTCATGGCTCTGTTACTTTTTTTCATGTTTTCTCTACTCTTTGAATATATATATATATATATATATATATATATATATATATATATATATATATATTTCTAATGCCCGCCTGTGTTAACATCCGTCAATTCAGGCATCTACAGGGCGATTTTGTTGACCTCTCTTACAGGGTCATCATGTGGGCCAACGTCACTCCCACAGTAAGGACAGATAGTACAGGGAAGGAAAGAACATCCATGCCTTGCCCGGGATTCGGACCCAGAACCTTTCTGATGCAGGGTCAGTTCCTTGTCCCCTACACAGACCGGTCGCGGCATATATATATATATATACACACAAGTAGGAAAGAACAAAACTTGAAGTGACATTGTAGGCTAACATTCAGTTTTTTTCTGGACTTTTCTATCCATCTATAATTTTAAGTGAAGTTTTTTAACTGACAATTTTAATACCTTCTAGTGATTGGAATGAAGAAACAAATAATCTGTAATGTAGATAAAGATGCATTGCTGCAAAATGAACAGCAATAATAAAACTAGCAGGCTTAATGTAAACTTATTTAAATGTATTGGTAGTTAAATTTGAATTAGAATGAATATCTCATTAAATATAAAATTAAACAGGTAGTAAAGTTACAGGTAGTAAAATTAACAAGCAGTTGATCCCTATACAACACTCGTTGGATTTTATTAAAGAAAGATAAGTAAGAAACATACCTTACGATATTTGAAGAATTCAGTAAGTCTGAGAACGTCTTCTGCTTTTAAGGGTATTCTTATTCTTAAACCTTTGTAATCTTTCTCAACTTGAACATTTCTTGGATCTGTACCTTCCAAATAATAATTTGAAGATAGGGGTTTCATCACTACAGGGTTTTTTCCTATAAAGGCGAAAATAATATTTGATAAATGATGTGTAAAATTGTACACCTTACAATTCAAAAGTTTTTCAAAAATTATTAAATGAAATAGTAATAAATATTTACTATAAATTATTTTTTGCATGGAATTACTTTTCGACATATGAATTTTATAATTGCATGCAAAAATTTTTCAATTAGCTTAAAAAAGTTTTCGAGATATGGTGAAATACGCAAAAAGTAAAATTAACATAAAGAGGTCCAAACTTTGGAGCGCTCTCCTGAATAAACTATTGGGACCATGTTTTCCAGATAGATGCTACCCCCTATATTTTGGGGTTTAGAAATCCAAATCCATCAACAACAAAAATATATATTCAGAGAAAGTATGTTTTTGTGTCTGATTTCGTAATTTGAAATATCGTCTGCACTTATTAATTAGCATATTTGAGGTCACCCCCTCGAACCATTAAGATTGAGTCCTAGAACGTGAAAATCCGATTATTAGATCAAAAATGATTCAGTGTGGTCCATTTTCTTCTTCTTTTTTGCGCACTGTACATAAACGTATACGTTTTCTATAAATTTGTACGATGTGACAAAAAAAATAAGCTTTTAAAACCTATCGTAGAGATAGAGGCGTTCATTTCCGTTGACGAAATTCGAAAAATTAGTAACGTTATAGAACCGTCTTCCTTTTCTAACTTAACATTAAAAGTAGTTGCCTGGCGTCACTAAAAACTACTGCTCTTTGTATCGCACTATTCATCAGTTAAAATGATGAAACAGATCGATAAAATAATGATGGGTAATAATTTTTCTATTTATTCTTTATTGAGAAGAGTAAGTTATCCATAACTACCAATATGTATTAATATTTTTATAGCTCTATATTTTTTGTGAACATTTACAAGGTATGTATATTTCATTAGATATTACATATGTGCCATCTTTCACGAATTTTGCGAACGATATTTTCTAGTGGTTTCCAAATTTATGTTTTAATATATTATTCTTGGTGGGAAAATTTAAATTTAAAATTATTTTGACTACTACAACATAAAGAATTTAAAAAACATATATAAGAACGTAGCAAATTTTGCCTTACATATGTATAAACGTGCCAATGTGTAAAAAAGCGCCATAACTTTAATGCTTTTGAGCTATCACTGTGAAAAAGTTTAGCAAAAACCGTTAAGTTGGTGCTCTTATCGGTAAAAAAATATTTTTAATTGGTAGTAGCCAGTGAATATCACGAATAGTTTACTGCGATTGAAATAAATTTAAAAATAAATTGTTTTTTTACTGTGTTCTCAAAAATTAACAATTATAGGTTAATAAGAACGGTTTGCTAATACAATCATATTTCTGAGACCAATCTTCGTAACGAAGATCATAGATTAGTTGTAGCTAATTAGTTACTTACCTCTAAAAAAGTATGGATTATTATATGTCACTGATGATGCAATATCAGGATTGACTTTGAAAAGGTGTGTGATAAGGTCGTTGAAAAAGTTGTAGAGCTAAAAAGTAACAAAGTGTTTCTATAAAACTTGTAATTTTATACCAATTGAATAACTAATAAAAAAATAAAAAAAAACAGAAAATCCATTTTAAATTGAAAGGTTTATTTTTAAATTGCAATGATGTGTAAAGTGAGTGATTTGATTACTGTTTGAATTATATGGCTATTTTTTTCTGTTAGATACGTTTTAAGTTATAATAATTCCATTTTATTACAAAATTTGAAGCTTTATGTTACTTATGGTAGACAGTCATGTTTTATTTAAGTACTCGGGGAAAAAGAAATTCAGACAATCATTTATAAAATAATTTCACTTCTCTTAATTGGCCAACACAAAATTCACAGAATATTTTCAACATTTTAGTAACTTTTATAACAGTCGTTGAACAGCTGACCCAATTTTGGAGTTTATGACTACTGGTGTTCAAATCCGTAGCCTTGTAATTTTGAACCCAATCCAGAAGACAAGGGCACTCTTGGATCAAATATTGGGAGAAATTTGCCTTCGTGGAGGACTTTTTGATGGAAATAACCCGCATATGCGTGAGTGGAGAGGAAGACCGCGAGATCCTCCCACGGTTAGCCAGACGGTAAAGGGACCCTAACCACTGAGGATATTTCACGCCAGCACTGTGGTCGTGCAAGCTGGATGATGCGGATTCGTATCGACATGCCATTGCAGGGATTCGAACCCAATTCCCCTCATTGGAAGGCCTTATCCCGTGAGCCATCACTGCTCTTTTGTAACATTTTTAAATTTTTATATCCGTCGTTAAACAACCGATCCAATTTTGGGATGACGACTCTGTAGCCTTGTAATTTTGAACCCAATCCAGAAGACAAGGAAACACCTGGATCCGTACCCCCAGAGGTATTGATTTGCTATGGGAACATGGAGGACTATTGCAACTTGACAGATTTAACGTGCATCAGTCAGCCAGCGGGGATCGAACCCACGAACTCTTAGAAATGGGTTCAATGTGCTACCAATCAGACTATCCCGGCCCTTTTTGCAACCTTTGAAAAAAGTCTAATTGCTAGGTCTCAATTTTTAAGTTCTTCATCATTTAAACACCAATATTAATTTTCTGTCCAAAATATTAAAGGATGATAATTAAATTATTTAATTGTTAGTATTTATCTTGGATAAGCGAAGCAGTTGTATCTACCAAAATGCCATACTTGCTAGCGACTTGCCCGAAAAACTTTTCTAGTAGTAGCCAATTTTATACTTCAATATATTGCTCTAGGTGTGAAAATTTGATTTAATTTATTTTAATTAAAATTGTAATAAAGAATTTGAAAAACCTACATAAAAACCCTAAAAATTATGCCTTATAAGTATGAAGGTCTGACAAAATGTAAAAAACTGCTAATAATGCTTCTTTTTTATCTACTACTATGAAATATCGTTAGCAAAAATGGTTGGCAGCTATGATTGAAATCTATACTTGGTCTTGAAAAATCTTTCCCAACGGTTTGTAACTATAATTATAAATTATAGCAGAACGTTTGTGAAGGCTTTCACAAAATTTTCAACCGCTTCTTTAGTTCACAATAGATGTTTTTTGGAATTTTATTGACAAAGTTTTATCTGCATGTATAATATTAGTTGTCCAACACTAGGTTTACAGAACGCGTCATTTTGACCCATTTCGTATTTTATAAGGAAAAATACAAAACCCGTTTGCATTTTTATTTTATTTCTTGTAATGACTTTTATCCATTGATCGAGGTAAATATATATTGAAGTCAATTTTCTTCAAAAGCGTTGAAATATTGAAATTCTCTTTGTGGAATACCTATTTCTACGGATATGCGTCAATTTGACGCGATCGGAATTTTGACAAAATTTGGAGTAAGCATGCAAATATCACATCAATAATAAATAGGAATGTACCGACACTACTTTGATCCGTTATTGTTATCTTAAATGAAACAAGCGATAAACAACTGTTGTCGATAACCAATAATAGAAAGAACAAACGCAGAATGTCATTTGATGTCAGATTTTGAAGGTTTCAGTTGCTTAGTTCGAGTATTGAAAACAAAATACTAGAATATTTCATAAATATATATCTCATATTTTCATTTTTTTTTCTTATAGTATGCAATTACATTTCTTTCTAAGTGCAGAGATGCCAACTGCTCCGGACACGCCAAAATAATTAAAAAAAAAACTGTAAATAACTACTAAGTGAATTTTGCAAATAAAAAGTGGTGAATTATATAAGCCTACGAATTATTTAAAAATAGTGGTGGATAAAAATCTACTAAATTGAATTTATTAAACCAAGAGTCACAATTGATAAACTACCTCTTTAAAGTATATAATTGCTGTCCGGAGCAAGTTGACATCTCTGTAAGTGCTGTTATATGTTTTCGTTCATGCGTCAAATTGACGCGTGTTCGTAGAGATAGGTATATAAGAAACGTCCGTAAATCTAGTGTTAATAAAAATTCCTCACTTAAAAGCAATTAGGTCTGTTAGGTACATCTTTCATTTATTTGTTTTTAGTGATGTTCAAAATAATTTTAAATAAAACATAATAAACAAGAGGTCAAGCGTTAAAGCATAAATATTGCTATAACATTAAATATTTAATAAAATTCTCCAACTAACAGCAGGAAAGGTTGACAGCTGTGCAGTACCATTACAAAGGCCTGAGATCAAAAACCATAGAATCAAAGTTCATATACACTCTTTAAAAAATTTAAAAAGTAGGGGTAATATTGTAATCAAAAAGCAACGAACTTCTCTTAATTAGCTTTCACTTGAAAATAAAAGATACATTCACTTACTAGATATACTTATTTGGAAATTTTAAGGGTCTTGGCGAATTCAAATTTATTAAAATACTATTTTTTTTTGCTACCATTTTAATAATGACTGTACGAACCCTGTTAAAGTAAGAATGTTCATACAAACATTTAATTCTACTTTACCTTTGTCTGATCCTGTTCTCCAACGTATTCTAAGCTTTGAAATATTTTCCATGAACACCGTCTTCGTGCTTCCTCCCTTGCCAAATATCGTCTATACCACTTTTGAATCAATATTGCAGCATTAAAATCTATGAAAAATTTTGAAACATTATTGTTCTATTGTTTTAATTTTATATATGAAGTGGTGGCAAAATTTAAGTTTCTTGATTTAATAATTTGCTTTTTAAATTTAATTTAAAATAATTTTGATCATCTAAAAAATTAAGTGTTGTTTCCAATCCCAGCTGGGATAGCGGGGCTATAACAGATCCATGAGGCCGTGAGTCCTCAAAAAATCGAGAAAAAGAAGAGGTCTCTCAAGAACCTCCTCCATGGTGAAATCTAGGCAGTCAAGTAGATGGTGAGGACTAGCCTTGCTGGAGTTGCACTTTTTACAAGTTGGAAAAAGTTTAATTTGCCCACTGAAAGTGAGGCTCTTAGTATGCCCACTGACAAATCTTCAGGAAGCGGTTTGATCGGCACGTGTACCCTGAAAGTCTAAGGCTCCACCAGGACGCTTGCGGGGGTACCAATTGCGATCGGGGGGAACAAGCCAAGCTTTATTAACTTTAGATTTGCGGATAGAAAATAATTCAGAGTATGTGAGGGCCGTGTTTGGAGAGGTTGGGAGGGAAGTACCTTCTTTTGCCAACTGATGAGCACGTTCGTTGCCAAAAAGACTCACGTGTGAGGGTATCCACCGAATATGGATGTCATGGGAGGCTGAAAGGGCATTTAATAAACGAAGTATAGAGACACCAGCCTGGTCCGTTACTCTCTCCCAATTGCTCAGGTGCTGAATACAGCTACGACTATCCGTGAAGATCCAGACATTCCCAAAAGTGGCTCTAGTCCTGATATTTTCCAGACCTGTTTGAATAGCAATAAGTTCACTGCGAAACACTGAACAGATATCTAGATTTCTTAGTGATCTTGATTCGTGAGCTTCAGCAGGATACATAGTGTAAACTCTACTGCCGGCGTGATGATTATCGTCACCGCTACCATCCGTATAGATTTTAAGATCGTCAGCAGGAACAAGGTTTATTATCTCCAAAGCTTCAAGTAATCCAGAGGGTTGTTGCCCTTAGTAACCTCAGAGAGCAGTGTAGTATGGAAGAACACTCTGGGCAAATCGGCAATGGGACATATAGGACAGCAAATGAATTGCAGATCAACATTGAACTGTATCAAGCGAAAGGGCTCGAGAATGAGGGCTGTCCTTTTTTAATCTTTGACAGTTTTGCCAATTAAGCAAAAATTCAGGTGTAACCCAAGCTAGCCGATTTGGCTTAGTATTTTACAAGGTTAGATTCCCTTCTCATTTCCAAAGGCTGTATATTTGTTTCATATAGTAGAGTATGACTCGAGCAACTGTTACGCAATTCAGAAATATTTCTGGCTGCACTAAGCTGAACCTTTTCAAGCTTCTGGAGATTACTGGCCGAAGCAAAGGAGTAGACTTGGAAACCATATTCCAGTATGGGTCTAACGAGGGCAGTGTAGGTTGATCTAAGGGTGGCTGAGTCGGCTCCACAGTTTCTGCCTGCGATATACTTTAGAATATTTAGACGACTTCTACTACTGTCAACCAGGGAGTCAATGTGCATACTACAATGAAACTCTGAGTCTACAATAAATCCCAAGTATTTGGAGTTTTTGTCATGAGGCATCCGAACTCCGCCAATGGAAATCATAGGTTGGTAGTTGTATAAACGTCTATTTGTGGTAAAAAAAGAAGTCACTGATTTTAATGCATTGAAAACAAGTTTGTGATCAGCCGCAAAATCACTTATGGATTGCAATGATTGGTTTAAATGCAGTTCCAAAGAATCAATATCCCGGCCAGAAGACCACAGCGCAATGTCATCGTAAAAAGAAACCCCCGAGTCCTGCAGGCGGCCTCACAGTGGCGAGGGGGTGTTCCTGGGCGGAACGGGTGATGTACGTCGGGAGAATTTTTCTCCTGGTAGGGCCACCCTAGGCGTGAAGGCCGTTCCATTTTTGCCCAGCCAACGTCTGCAGGCGTTTTTGGAGCTAAGTCAGACTTCTACCACCGGTGCTCCTGATCCTTTGATCAACAGAAGCTGTCTCTTTCCCCTTTACCATGAGTAAAAAATTAAGTAAGCATATATATTATTATATAATAATTTTTGAGTTCTTATCGGGTTAACGTTTGATTTTGGAAACTGGAAGTTTAGCAGCTTGCTGATTTATCCTTATCTTTTTGTTTTTTAATTTGGATAATCCTCTGGTAAGGTATTGACTGGCTTGCAGTGGATTAAGCTACGAGTCAAGTTTTGCTTTTTCTGGGAGGAACCAGGTTTGCTTGTCTCCCCATGAGTGATACCAGCAATTTAGAGAATGTTCCCCCCACTAATTCAAATCTTAACGGCAGGACCGATATTTCTTTAAACGCGGATACTATTCCTTCGTCTACGGACGTAAGCTCCGCCGCCCTCGCTATTAGTTTAACTGAGACTACCCCCGCTCCGTGTACAAATAGATGTGCGGCCGAGGAATACGATTTATTATGCAAAATTAAAGTACTTAGCGATAATTATAATCAAGATGAGTATAGATAAGCGGACAAATTGTTTTGCAAATATACTGAATTAACTAGCGAATTATTTCGCGCTATGGAATTGAGCTCAAATCATAAATTTAGTGAAAGCAATACTCTCAACAAAAGTTTCAAAAAATTTTTAACTACGAAAAAGGAGATAGAAATTGCACGAAGGTTTAAGGGACGATGTATGGATTGTATCAGGATTTTAAGTTAAAGCCTGTGACTCGATGTCACCATACCCCATAAACACATTACTCAGCTGACAAAGAGAGTCAACGGAGAGAAAATACCTATCCCTCTATTCAAGATTACCCTTGAAAAGACTGAAAAAGCTGAAGAGATATATTCTCACACTCATGTAGGAAATATAGCCGGAGTTTCAGTTGAAAATTATAAAGGAAGGGGCAAAGGCCCTATACAATGTTTTAAATGCCAACGATTTCTACATTCGCAGTCCGGCTGCCTCTACCCAGATCGTTGCGTGAAATGTGGTAAAAACCACAACACCAAAAGTTGCACTAAAGCTAAAGAACAGTCCGCTAAAAGTGCTAATTGTGGCGAAAGCCAACCAGCTAATTATAAGAAATGCAAAGCTTATGTTGCATTTCTTATAATTAACATTGATAAAATTAGTAACGAAAAGGATAACAAAGCATATAGAAATCCCCTATTTCAACATAAGAACGCCTATGTCAACAAATTGTATGCTGACTCTCTAAAGCAGCAAGATCAATAAAATGAAATAAATCTCGTAAACCCAAAAATAGATAAAGCGAAAAAGCTTGTTAATGATCCAACTGATCTTTTTAAACTATGCAACAATACTGCCATGGCCCAACTTCTTACCACATTGAAAGCTAACAATGCTATAAATCTAATAATAAAACCAATTCTAATAATAATGGATAGGACGCCCAATAAGTCCAAGCCTATCATCATAGCTGCATGAAATGCCAATTGTATTTATTACAAAAAAGGTGAACTACTGAATTTTTTGGATACACATGATATCGACATCTGTGCTATCTCTGAGAACCACCTCAACCCTGGTAACAGGGTTAATTTCCCTAATTATAATACTTATCGTTGTGATAGAGCCACCTGCTGAGGGGGAGGTGCTGCACTTTACATAAAGAAAAATTACTCGCCTACTCTCTACAGTACGACCAATAATGATGGATACGAAGAAGTCTCAGTCATTATTGCCTTAAATAACAACAGGACAATTAAAATCACAAGCATTTATAACCCTCTCGATCATCCTCTATCAGACAAAAACATCAACAATAACTTCCCTCCGCATCTAGAAAATTTCGTCATTGGTGACTTCAATGCTAATAGCACCACCTAGGGGTGTAGGAAAAATAATAGAACAGGACTCAGACTTATTAAACAAGTGAAAAATCATAGACTCACCGTTTATGCTCCCACGGAATATACAAATACACCGAATGGACTTCAAGCTGCCCACGACATCCTAGACTTCCTAATGACTAATACTAAAACACCTATCATTGTGGAGACCTACCACGAACTTAACAGCGATCACCTACCTATTGTTGTCACTGTTGCGTTTAGTAAGCAGGACAAGAACAGGACCAGAAATACTACCGAATGGCTCACATTCCATAACGTACAACAAAATCACTCTTTCCTCAATAGTGATCCCGACTTACAACAAATGATTAACGAAGAAATTGATAACCTGATCAACATTATACAAGATGCATATAAAAATACCTCATATAGCACTGAAATCAGGAACGATTATTATAAATTGCCATTCTACATTAAATGTCAAATTAAAATGAAGAATAATTTAAAGAAATTATATCAGAGAACACTGGATCCAAATATTAAAAATCAGCTGAATAAGTTTATCAAAAGTTTAAAGAAACAAATAGATGAATTTAAAAAAGATACCTGGAATGAAAAAGTTGAGACTCTTACGACTCAGGACAAAACCGCTTGGAGCATGGTATGATCTCTAAAGTCGAATAAGACCACTAACATGCCGCTAAATGGCCCAAATGGCAAGACTCATTCCGATACTGATAAATGCGCAGACACAATGGATTTTTGCAGACACAATGGAAAGACAATTTTCGCTCAATAATGATCCTATTGATGTAAATTCCAATGACATTATCATTAATGCTGCCAATAATTTCATGATAAATGACTATCAGTTAACCTCATATCCAGCCACTCTGGAAGAAATCACCAGTATTATCACCAAATTTCAGAATAATAAAGCTCCCAGTACTGATAATATAAATAACCTCATGATTAAAAACCTCCCTCCCAACATTATCGAGCAGCTGCTAAACATCATAAATGCTTGCCTCAAACTTAAATATCCCCCACCCCTAAAATGGAAACACGCTCAGGTTGTGCTCTTCCCCAAATAGGGGGAAAATCTGCTAAATCCTGAAAGCTAAAGACCCATTAATTTGCAGACTGCATTTTTAAAATTTTTTTGAGAAGATAATCCTCAACAGACTAAAGAGTCATCTCAGTTTTATTCCAGATGAACAATTCGGTTTTCGAGAACACCTATCCACCACTAAACAACTAGTGAGAATTATTGAGAATATTTACCAAGGATTCTTTAAAAGAGAAACAACAGCGCTCCTAATGTTGGATGTGGCCAAAGCCTTTGACCGCGTCTGGCATCGGTACCTCATATACAAGCTCATAGTTTTCAATATCCCCAAAGATCTAGTACTACTAATTAATAATTATCTGACGAACAAAACTTTTCATATAAAGATCAATACTGCCGTTTCTATCACTAGATGCATTAGAGTAGGAATTCCGCAAGGATCAATCCTCGGCCCTGTGATCTACTTAATTTATTCAGCGGACTTTCCAAATTTTAATAATGTGAGAAACATCACCCCAGCCTTCTACGCCGAGGATACTGCCCTTATAAGCAGATCCATAAATCCTAAGAAGTCAGTTACTAATCTCAGTAATATCATACCTATTATCGAAGGCTGGTGCGCAAATGGAAGGTAGCCATCAACACCACCAAATCTTCTCTACCAATTATTAGAAAATCAAGTAAAAAAAAAGTCATTTATCCAAATATTACTCTATTCAATAATACAATACTACCAGATCGAAAGGCCACCTACCTAGGCGTCACCATTACTAGTACTTTAAACTGGAATCCCCATATTGATAATATTATTAGCAAAGCGCAAGGAGCCTATTTAGCCCTGAAGCCGATATTGAACTATAACTCAAAACTTGCACTCAAAACAAAACGAACGCTATACCTCCAATGTATTCGACCGATCATCAGTTATGCAGCTCCTGCATGGAGTACAACCACTGCTACTCAAAAGATGAAACTAGAGAGTACTCAAAATAAATTCCTCTGATACATCACTGGGGCCCCACAGATCCATGAGAATGAAAAATCTACGAAAAGATTTAAAAATCAACAAAATAGATGAGCACATAGCAGGACTATGTGCAAATTTTTTCCGAGATGCACTCTCTTGTGATACGTGCAACTACTTTTAGAACTTTGATTTTTAGCTCATCAAAGACAATATAAAATATAGCCCGACAATCGCCCTTTTCCTATCCGATGGGGTACTGTCCCGTAAATTTTGTAAATAGTTCACTTACTTTGTAAATAGTTTGCAAATACTTGTACATAATTTTTCACTCGATATTCACCTACATATTTTTGCTCATTTATTATCATGTATTTTTTCTATTTCTCAGAGGCTATGTGACTTCTGTGCACCTGCGAAGCTCGGGGGTAATACATCGGGGGGAGGAGAGGCAGTCTGCCGCAAAAACCTCTTCTCTCTCTTAAATTCGTTTGTTTAATCTCGCATCTTTAATTTTCTCTCAGTAAATGTTACTGAACCCCAACTTTCACCATTCAATTGCGCTTCGGCGATTTATTATACATTCCAACTCAGATAAATAAGTTAGAGCACCTCGCGGGGCTGATGCTAAGATAACTACCACATATGAGTGCATGAGTATTAGGCGCCCCATCCAAATAAAGCTTATGGGTTTCGCCGAACAGATCAGCTCATGTCAAATCAAACTGTGCTCTCATGATCATTATGCGAAAAGTTTCGATCAGTAGGTAGCTTATTTAAGTAGATTTTGAAGCATTTAGTAGCTTTCTCGTAGCAGTGACCTCACCCTCACCATATGACGAAGATGTGAGTTATTCTGTCTCAACAGAAACGATGCGACAAAATCGAGACGTTTACGTCTAAATAGGATCACCGTGTGACTAAACTTAGACTTGAATGTGTCACAGTCTTGCCACTCGTTGACGTCACTCCAGAAGTTATATGTCTCATTGTGGTTTCGTGTTGACGTCTGAATGACGTCAGAATGTGACGTCCTTAAAGGCGGACGTAGTAAACCCACGCATTAACGTCGTATAGATCATATGTGACCTCACAAATAGTCTCCGTGACTGTCGCATTTTTGTTGCAATCTGGTAGCGGTGCTATCTGGCATTAAACTGGTAGCTATTAGTTAATGAATGACCATCAGGAATTAAGTTAGGGTCCATGTTGACTATCTATATTATCCCCGAATATTGTAATGATATGATGTAAAAATGCTTTGTTGAAAAATTATTAATTTTTCTTTCTACTTCCTATCTCCTAATCTTTGAGAAAGCACTGTGCTTAGATCAATTAAAACACAAATGAATTAAGATGTGCTATCTTTAGTATTAATCGATATTTCGATTGAATCATGAAAAATTTATCACAAAAACTCTCATACATAACTGTCACATCATTTCTAGAAAATTTTCAGGAGGAGAAAAATTCTGTAACCACTGTGACAGACTACAGTAATAAAATAAATCAAGTTTCATGTCATGGTAAATACGAATTACTCGTCGAGAGCCTTGCCTGGAATCTAGAAGTAAAACCATTTCATTTTTAGCATGTTTTCGGGAAGTGTAAAAGTCTGTGATTGCCAAGACATCTATGAAATATATCGATTAATAAGTTTTCGTCAGTTTTGAGAAGTTTTCTCTGGGAGTGCTTAAAACAAACTCAGATGACAGAGCTAGAAATAGTAAAAAATAAATTACTCAGATGAATAACTGGCACACAATTATACCTCCTAAACAGAGCCATAAGAAATTACCTAAAAATAGATACTATTAGCAACTACATAAATAAACTAAGTGCTACTCTTTATAGTAATTCACTCCTGCTGGTTTCAATAACATCCTTACAAGAGAGTTAATTTCGCATGAAAGATTATACCCCATCACACTCTTCCTCCTCTCAGATAGATATCTCCTCAGCTATTTCGTTTTATTTTATCTGATAACCGTCATTGAACAGCTGACTCATTTTTTGGGGTATGCAACACCTAATGTTCAATTCTGTAGCCTTGTAATTTTGAACCCAATGCAGAAAGCAAGGGAACTCCTGGTACAAGTATTGGGAGAAATTTGCCTTCGTGGAGGCATTTGCTTTACAAGGCGAGGAGAACCTCCCACGGTTAGCCTGATGGCAAGGGGACTCTAACCCATAATCCGTCTACCACTGAAGATATTTTACGTCGGCACTGTGGTCAATACTAGCCGTGTACGAAATTCGAATCGACCAGCCATCGATGGGATTCGAACGCGGTTCACCTCATTGGAAGGCGCACGCTCTATCCCCTATAGTTTGTCTAAGCTAAGAACTCCTCCCGCCACAAAATCTGAGGCCGTCTGGTGCTATGGAAACAAGAATGGCGCATTTCAAGGAGAGTAGTTTCACTCTAGAACTAACACAATGGACCAAAGGGATTTCCTTTCTCTCGCCGACCCGACCCGAAACAACGCTTCCTATACCTGAAAGCCTTCATACGGTTTTTTTATAGGTAGTCCGATCAGACTACTGTAAGGGATATCCACTTTCCGAACGAGCCATTTAATACAAAATCTAGTTAAAATAAAAAAGTGGTAGCAAATATATGACTAAATTTTTTTATTATTTATGAATATTATTGGTTTGCCTTATTCACTTGTCCACCACTACAGATTCAATTCTCAAATATATAGGATAAATTTCTCTCAATTACTTTTATAAAAGGTTTTGGGTTCATGCGCACAACTGGTTCACTTTTTAAATAGTCTGCGCGGACTACTTATAAAAGACCGTGTGGAGGCTTTTTGATGTAGGAGGTGATGTCCGAAATCACTCCAAAACAGGGACCCCGCACCCCTACTTGAAATAGTCATACCTCGTTACCATAGTCACCGCCACAGATCAAGACGAATGTCTGGAGTTCTTATTTTAGACAAACTATAAGGTACCACGGCTCTCTCTCCAGCTATTATAAATAACTCCCCCTCCAATTTAACTATGGATACTCCCAGAGAGGGGAAATGAACAATGATGATCCCCGACATGGAAGTATTCTGACCAACCCGTATGTTTATACCTTACCCCAGTTAGAAGTAGGACTATAAGTATAAACTTGATGTTAGCTACCACATCCGTTACTTCTTTCATACTGATCTGCACTTACTGTCATTAATTCAATCACCCAAGGGGATTATCTACTACAAAGGAGTGAAATGTCCGCTGCGTGGACAGCTACTCCGTAATTAACCTCAGTCCAAGTTTAAGAGAAGTTTTCTCGTGACGGTGAGTCAATATAAGAATCAATACCCTTCTCACCACCGATTTTTCAACACATCGTGAACTTGCTATGAAGAACTTACGGAAATATATTTTTAAAATTATTATTAGAAAGCATAATGTCTAATCAGAGTTTGTACATCTGTGATAAACATTCTTTTAAGAAGGAGTGCTAACTTCCTCAAAAAAGAAAAAGTGGTAACCCAAAAGTTTTATTATTAATATTTAAGTTTTCATAAAATTTCGTCTTCCATAATACATTAATAATATATTATTTGAATATGAAGTGAAATCACTATTATGCAATAATGCAAAAGGTGCCTTTAAGAAGAAAGTTATTTCATCTTAAATGTATACATCAGACGTACCGATTAGATCGGTCGATACTTGAGTTTGAATATGTATGCTCAGGCTCTTTTACGCTATATGTGCTGTGTCTCTTTAATCTGGAACCATTGAATTAAAGGGTAAAAAATCCAAATACCCTACCACTTTTTTTGTAAAAGAAACTTTTGCATTTCTGTAAAATGAGGACTGATAGATATTGAAGTGAAACAAAAAAAAAAATTTATTTCATTTCATTTCCCAAATCATGCATAAATTACGAGGATCTCAAGAGAAATTTTTAAACACCTTACTTACCAGTTGGCGAAAATAACTTGCAAGTTATAGTTTTTATTACTCTCAAATGCCAGTCTTTTGTATCATTAACAAGAAACAAGTACAATATTCATTGAACTCGTATTTGAAATATATGAGTTAGCTCCATTTTATTTTCCCTACATAAAATAATTCATCAAAAAATCTAGTAAAATTATTGGATTTACATCCATACAAGGAAAGTATCTCTAGAACTGCACTCTTTCACATTTAGTCTTACCAAAATTAATTTTTAAAATGATTTTTACGAATGAAATATCTAAAGATATCGATGAAAAATACTTGGCTATTCCCTCAATAGTTTTTATTATCTCTGTTTCATGTCGTGATCCAAGAAATAGGAAACAACATGGCAGCCGAAGGGAATTGATATCTATAAAAAGACTTAATAGAGCCAAAAATAGATATGTTTTATTTTTAATAAAGACATTTTGACTCCTTTTTTCGTGGCATTTTGATAGTTCTGTGCGTAATTCATGAATAAAGGATTTCAATATGCTCTTGAAGTGCAACTCTTAGTAACTCTTGGTATTTTTAAGCTCTGGATTTAAATATGATCTTCAGATTTTACATAATAAAAATTATGTAATAGAACCAATTATGCCAACTTTTCTAGTTTCATTGGTATATTTCTCTTGAATATTTAGTGTGGTAATAAATTTATTGCCCCTTTTATTTTTGATTTAATAAATTTGATTTACACGCTAAAAATTATTTTGATCATTAGCACCCACAGAGAATTTTAACATTTATCTCAAGCCTGATAGTTATGCAGTGAAAGTTGGCATGATTAACCAATGAACGGAGGTGTCTGTACTCCTGAAAATAATAAAAGTTGTTATTAAAACTAATTTATATCTATCTTTATTTAGGGAGGACTAAATATTAACTTGTCTACCAAAACGTCAACTAACTGTCAAATTAAAAACTATTACGTACCAACTAGACAGATTATGATTAGTGACAGCTGTGGACTAGATAAACATACATCGATTCCGTCCGAATACAAACTTACAACTTAAAATTTCACCTTTTCCGGGGTGCAAGCAAAAAGAAATCAGAAAGAAAAAAGAAAAGAATGTTAATACCCGTATATCACAGAGTGTCTCAAACAAACATCTGTTTGTGTGGATATATCGCTTCGTTTTAAAAACTAATTCCTCAATTTTGCATCTTTAAAATCTGCGAATTTGTAGTAAATATCACAAGCGACAACATTTAAACGTGTTCTGGTTACTCATTATCAGTCTTGGTGGGCTCTCACTGATTTATCGGATCTAACATGACTCAAGGAATGACATGGCTAGGCATATACTTCAGTAAGTGAGCATAAATCGCGGCTGTCCGCAGCTGCTAGTGGATTGCTCCCTGGTTTTACACCAGTCTGATTATTAACACGTTTAATGCCAAGATAATTTTACATGGCTTGCCCGTCTGAAGAAACGGTAACTACAAACTAAATTTGCAAATATTAGACAGATTTTGCTAGTTTTTTTAAACAGTTTAGCATGACGTATCTGAAAAAAGTGATGAACTATATGAGCCAACGAATTGTTTAGTTCTTCTGTTGTTGTATTTCTACTAATAATCTACTGAATTTTTAAACCAAGAATAACAACTTATAAACTACCACTTGAAAATATTTATTCGTTGTCCGGAGCAAGTTGGCATCTCTGTGTATATAAATAAAACTATTTTTGTGTGCATTAATTTCTTCAACCCATTTTAGTAACGATAATAATATAAAAAATAAAAAAAAATTCACTCGAATTATGTGTTTCTAATAATCTTGGCTTCGTCAGTCACCGGTGACCCCCGTGGCACTACGAACAAACTCAGTGCCAGTCACTGGTGACCCTCATGGCATTCAACGTGTTAATGGATGACAATAATATGGGGAAAAAAAGTAGTCAGCAATGTAAAAGACGGATAATACTTATGACGTTTGAACAGTTGGTCGGATTTTTATTCTGTAAAGTGTTATGGTAATATCTTAAAGAAGTTTCTTAAATATGCATCACAATTAACTGTTATCGTGGTTGAATGTGCTTATTTTGACCAAAGAAAAAATTAACTTTTTCTGAAGAAAAATACATTTATTCATCAAAATCGGATTTCTCCCTCCCTCAGTTCCCAAATAGAGAGAGCTGACAAAGTTTTGTAAAGCTGACTTTAATTGTTTAACCTCTATAATGGTTCAAAAATTTGTTTTGCTAATGTTATTTAAATGTGCCACGGTTCTCTTCACATCTTTAGAATGATTGTTAAACTATAATAATTCTTTCACAAAAAGTTATGAGGCCTCATTCCAAAGACAAATATATGATTAACTATTTTGATTGATGATTAACTCAATATTTTGTTAAAATGGCTATAAATTCTTTTTTTAGCTATTGGAAAACGACTCGTGCTTGTAATGTCATCCAACGGAGTTGCAATTAAAATTGTGGAGATTTATCCAATTCTAAAATGCTCATAGTTTTGATTGCCCTTAAATTTTTTCGACGATAATATCGCGATAAATTCTGCATGTAGCAGTCAAAAAATGCCGCGGCAAATGAATATTTTAAAATAACCCAAAGACTAATTCAAGAGAGGAATACCAATTTCACTCCGTTGCTAAGCAACCAAGTTCAGACAATAAAAAAAATTTAAATAATGTTCTGTGATTGCTCGGAGAGGTTTATTTATTAATGGTTAATAGAAAAAATCTTGAAGTTTCTAGGCAATGGACAATTTTTCAGCTAATTTCTCACCAAAAAGTAAAGAGTTTTTTCTTTCTAATCTCCTTTTAAAAGAAATTTTAAATCGATTTATAAATTATTTATGATTTTCTAAGTTTTTAGAAGTGAATGCACACGTACATTTCATCTGACATCATTTGGGTTTTTTACGTTGTTTTTACTTAATTTATACAAGGATTTCTTACCAAAATTAAACGTACATAACTTAATATAATTATATACAAAAATTTAGGTATAATCATTTTTACAGTTTTGATCAAGTCTTCTTGACAAGAAAGTTTAAAGAAACAAAAACAAAAAAGTGCCTGAAGAAATGTAGATTGTATAGTAATTCTAATGAAAATTCACAAGGTTTTGGATGATTTACGATATTTCTTTTTTCTATAACTAAAGGAAATGCTGAATGTTAAGTGGCATTTTAGAAACTTTGAAATATGTTATGGTTAAGAATATGTTGCATATATTGCATATATTGCATATATTCATTGTTTAAAAAATCGCTTCATTCTGTCAAATATTTAGGTTACATGGTTTTCTTTGGATAAAGATGATTTGCAAATGGCATCCTGATGTTTCAATACATTCTGAAACTTATTTTCTAATCATCTATTAATTTTTAAATCAATGAAATTTTTATCTTTTAGATTCAGTTTCTTGGAATTATTCATTTAGTAACAAAGTATATTAAATTGTTTCATACGATATTAAAATCAGTGTTACGTAAGACAAAGGCATAGGTTCTTAGATTGAAAAAATAATAATTAGTCAATACTTTAAAAAAATATTTAAAAAAACTTGCTACTACGTTTTTAAGTTTTTTAAGAACTGTACGAAAAAGTTTAGTGTTGCAAACCCCTGTTTTGGGTTAATAAACGTATTTTCGCACTAACCTTAAATATTTTAAAACGAAATATATTCTTTCCTTTAAAGCATACTTCTATTAAAAGGATTTCTAGATTACTTAATGACCCTTTCAACTATTGTTGTTTTTTGCGGTTGCTATGAACGATTTTACATTACTGTAGTGCTTATCTGGTGATATTTAAAGACATACAATGTGGTTGAATATATTATTCCTCTAAGATCCTCACAAGATTTGGGACTAGAAGTGATAAACATTTAAATGAAATAAAATAGTTTGAACGTATACCACTTCACTTCAGTATAAAGAGCTAGGATAAATGGGTTACTTCACTAACACTCGAACTCTCAATGCAAATAACCTAAATAACAACTTTATTTAGTGAGAGAGTTTTATATATTTCAAAGCATATTACTAAAAACTCATATATCCTTTGTTAGGGTGGCCACAGTCTGGAAAAAATTAAAAAGTGGAGACACATACATTATGAGGCTACCGTAAATGTTACAGGCTTTGATTTCACGTTAATCAGTTGTAACACAAATCTTTTCGTTTCTTCCAGTTTTTAAAATTTATTAAAATCTCGATAGGCAAAAATTATCAATAAATAAATCCCGCTACATATTGTAAAAATGAGAAAAGGGCATTTTTTTTTTTTTAAAAAGAGGTAAAATATTTATGATTTATGATGTGAATACTTGAGATTCTATTAGAGTTTAAAAGTATTTAGACTTATTCCCTGAATATGAAACTGGGAGGGTGTTTATCCCATCCTTCGTGAATTTAGACTAAGTGAGATCTATAGGGTTAGCAGACGATGAGTATTACAAAGACATGACAATTTAATATTAGTAAAATAAGGAATACCAATGAAAGAAAAAAACATTTTTCACCAGGTAACTACGTTTAAGAAACATTTGGTTCAAATATTCAATTTATTACTATATTACTATTTTGTTTCTTCAAAATAATAACTTCCTTTATCGTTACGCTGACACCACTAAATGCTGATACCACTAAAAATTATTTCAAGAAACTTCGGTATATGGGTGATTCTCACGAAATATGACAATTCACAGTCCCTTGCTCGAAGATCTAATACTAAAATACTAAAAGAATTTTTTTTTTTTTTTAAATAATAAATAGCATTGCTGTTAGGATTTTAAAATAACGTAGTACTAGCATCGACTATTTTATATATTTAAAAAATAAAATTGAACTTAAAAATTTCATGTTTCTGGCATGTCCCAAACAATGTTTCCAATAATAACTAGCTTCAAAACTTCCCAAAAATTTTTCAATATCTAATTTTTTTTATCTCAATCGATATAAGCATTTCTAGAATATACTCAGAGGGTATTATTTACAAAAACTTCGTTTAAAATAATTTTTTCTGTCAATAATTTGTTTGTCCAGAATATCTGTCATTTTCCTGGCTACTTTTATTTAGTGGTTTATAACCAAAATAGATAGAGCCAGCAATCAATATCTTAAGTTAATAGATTGATTAGATACCCTCCTATCTGAACATGTCTTGTTGCATGAATAAAGAACCAACTTTCTGGTTCAAAATCTATTTCAAAAGTTTTTTCAAGGTGAGTAGGTTTTTGTGTTGTCATTTTCCTGGCTTCTTGAAATCATTAATAAAATAAACTACATAGAATTATCTGAGTTATTTTAAGAAATCCTGTTGTTTTCTGCAGAATATAAACGTCTTAGGCCAAAATATTAAATTAAAGTAATGTTATATGCCATAAAATGGCGAGTTTGTCATTATCCTGACTGTCATTTTCCTGGCTTATGAATGCAAGGACATTGAAATGTTACCAGAATTTTTCTTAACTGCTAATACTGTAAAGAGGGGAAACAAATATTAACCTAATACCAAGTTTATGTAGGATTGTAATAAGATTGAATGTAATCAAAGTTATTTATTTATTTAATGATTGATGTATGTACACAATTTTATTCTGTACATATCAGTAAAAAAAATTTTTTTGATTCTTTCTACAGTAGATAAAAGAATTAATTTAAGTTATTCATGGTCCATATAACATAAAAGCTTAGGTTCTGTTACTTACTGATAGCTAAAAACTACTGTTTTTTCCAACTTTAAATATGTAGCTAATATGTCATTTTCCTGGCATTCAAAATGTGGTGAATTTCTTTTTTTTTTTTTTTTTTTTTTTTTTCTTGAGCAAATGTCAATAAATTACACTGCTATCTGTAATATATTAATAAATGTAACTAAATAAATATACAAAAAAAAAATAGAATGTTTTGAAGACTTTCAATTTGAAGAAATTTTTTTTTGGTCCAAATTGTCATGTTTCCTAAGAACCACCCATTTATCGGTACTAATTATTTATTAATTGTTTTGATTCTAATTTATTAAAATATTTAAGCATAATCCCTTTTTCCACTAGGTAAAATATTTTCCTTTACGATGCTTAAAAACTGTTCCATTTATTTTCAGCAATAATATGAACCACTGTAAACTTTTTTTCCTTTTAAACAACGTGGATTTTAATCAACCACTTTTTATTTTCAAACAAAATTTTATTGAGGAATAAGATTTATATTTTAATGCTTACATTTTTAATAAGATAAATCAATAATTTAAATATGTATGCATCGGATAAAAGAGTTTGGGAATAATGTTTTTAAACAGTGGTAGGAAAAACTACATTATTTTTGTAGTTTACAACAACTACTTTGTTACGAATGTATAGTTTACTACAACTACTGTTTTTGTTTTAAATGCAGGGACTACAAACTACTTTGGAATTGTAGTAGCTAGTGTTAGGTTTATTGGCTTTTAAGTGCTAAAGAAGTTTTTTAATCGTTAGAAATTTTTCATACTTTGAGCATAATCTTACAACCACTTTTCAAAGATCGTATGCTTACTTTTTTCTGTTGGACTCATAGCCCGTAGCAATCGCCGTTCATGTTTCTTATCTCTTCGAAAATTTGAGACAGCACATCCCATTATATCGGATATTGTCTTGTTAAGTTTGAAAATAAACAAACCATCAGGAACCTACAAATCAAGTAAGAATGCATTATTTTCAGCTTTGAAAATAAACAAATTCAGTTTAAAAATAAACTATCAGGGACCTACAAATCAAGTAAGAATGCGTTATTTTAAGCTTTGAAAATAAATAAATTTAGTTTAAAAATAAACAAACAATCAGGAACCTATAAATCAAGTAAGAATACATTATAATAAATAAATCATCGGGAACCTACAAATCAAGTAAGATATGATTATTTTAAGCTTTTATTCTAATAACTACCTAAAATTAAACATTCACTAGATTATCAAGACTTTTTAAAAAATTATTATATATTTTATGACCAATATTTAACCCCCTATTCATATTTTAGGTTTGCGACTCTTAATAATAAATCCCCTTTTTCCAGTATATAATATAATAGTAATATAAAAGTAATTTAACAGTAAGTAATATAAAATTCCTACTTAGTAAGTAATATAAAATTCCTACTATTCCTATTCCTACTTAAAATTCCTACAACAAAGAAAAATTTTAATTTTGGTTATTTATTATTAAATAATTGCAATTAATATAAATATGCATATACATATGACAGAATCACAATATTAATTGGCGAAATAGAAAGCTAATTTTACTACAGATATAAAACTAAATTAATTAATGAATTAATATTTGAAAAAACTTTATTAACATCAAGTGTCATCCACTAAAAGTTTAAAAAATTGTATTTGAACTTGAATAGATGAATAAAAAGTATTTTATTGACGATTGAAAATTCGAACAAGATATATAAATATATATAGGGAGAGTGTAAACTAATAGAAGGAATTGAAAAAAAAGTTATCTTTTTGGAGATGTTTGAAAGAAACTTATATGTATTACGCAAGGAAAATATATCATACTTTGCCCAACTGTGTACGAATGAAAAATTTTTATGTATTAACCTAATCGCATCATTTGACGAGTCATACATTTATTTCGAATAATTAGAGAGTAATGACCAATATATTTTGGTGTTCAGAAGGAGATATTGCATTGATAACTGCCACATCTTATAGTATGGTTTTCAAGTGGGCCCAGGTTGAAAAACAAAGCCAAGTATTAAACTACAATAATAATTAATGAAGGATTTTTACTTCATTTTTTATAAGACTAAAATCAAATAATGTGAGGATTTTTCATTTAAAAATGTTTGCTAATTAGATAATTTGTACATTTAAGTTCACTGACATCAATTTTTGTATAAAATAAATTTGCCTAGTCTACAATATTAAAAAATTATTTTATCCGATCAATTAAATATAAAAATCATTTTTGTGAACCTATGAGTATTCTTAGACAGTTATAAAGTTTATATATATATATATATATATATATATATATATATATATATATATATATATATATATATATATATATATATATATATATATATATATATATATATATATATATATATATATATATATATATATATATATATATATATATATATATATATATGACCTAGGCTGTATATGGCAGATGAGTAGAGCAACGAGGATGAAGTGGCTAGCAAGCTACTGCTCAGCCTTCCCTTGGGAAATAGATCAGAATTTACACCAAAGAGAAAAAGCAATCTCACATAATAAACTGCTGAATTTATGTAATTATTGATAACAATAGTTTTTTGGTATTCGATAATTGAAAACTAATAACTGTACTAGCTCACTTTTTCATGTTTGGTTACAGAACTGTTATTTTTTGCTAGATGTTTTTTTTTCGCAATTTACCCATGTTAATTGTTTATCAAAAAGATTTTTATTACTTATTAGAATATTAAGCAGAGTTTTAAAAAAAAACGATTTCAAGTTGATAGGATAATTTGTCTCAAGGTTCTGAGCATTTTTATACAGCTGCTTAGGGCTCACTACTTGAAAAATTATCAAATTTGGGATAAAGTTTTTTAGAAATAAGTTATTAATGTTTCTAATGTAATTTTAATGCTGAATAGAATAAAAAGAATTGAAAGTAGATGCATTTTTTTAAAGTTACATGCATTTTTTTTAAATTTAACCTCATGAGATATGTTTTTATATTTAAGTAAATGACTGTAGCAACTAACAATTAATTTTATTCTGCTCGGTATTATAAGTTACATAGGAAATATTTTAGTCAACCTCTTTTAATAGCATTATTTCAAATCTTTCTCCCTTAGACGTTTTCCTATCATAAAATTGCTCACAACTTAAAAACAAATGACCTTATCAGCTCGTGATTAGTTTTATTCGATTGGGTGTAAAATATGCATAAAAACTGGTATCAAACTTTAAAATTTTATGCTATTAAACGATTGTTGATTCTTGATTACATTGGCTAAAATATTAAAATAACTATTTTTTGTGAAACTCTGATGAGATTGAGAATAAACGGAAGTTCTTTGCAGAACCAGCGTCAACAGTTGATTAAAAAACTATTAGTTTTATGAAATCTGACAAAAAGTTTAAAAATATTAGCTAGTCTCATTGAGTTTATGTAATGATTTGTGAGAAAAAAAGGAAGAAAATCTAATTGTTAAATTTATTAGTACCACAGTGAAAGAGGTAGGTTCAGTTATAAGAAAATAAAAAGTGTTAAAATTTCCTGATAAGATTGGAATTATATATTTGAATTTCTATACTGGTAGTACTTTCTTCATGGTATTTTATTTTGCGGCTGGGGTACCTGTCACACTTTTAAAAGCATTTAGCTATGAAGATTGAATAGAAATGTCAGATGTGGAATGCCATTTATCTAAAAAAGAAATTTCATTTGCATCCAGTTCATTTAAATCATAAAAAAGTAACAATTTATTTTGTTTAATTAATTCTGTTGAAAGTCATTAGATTCCAATAGTTTAAAACCAGTCGCTATTATTATATATGACTATGTAAATATGACTTTCTTACTAATTCATATTTTTTTACTTTTAGATCCTAATACTTCCAAGTTTCAACAAGGAGACAGAATCAATATTTAAAATAATTATTAAAATAATTTAAAATGATATTTAAATAATTTTGCTGATTTGTTAAAAAATACATTTTAATTTTAAATAAAAAATATTTTGAATATCAGCTGACTAATTATTTAAATTTGCAGTTTTATAGCTTTAAAAATTCAAGCACCTTAGACCTCTACCTTATAAAAATGAGAGTTACCACAAATAGTTTTTTTAACTGTGGAATTTGTGATAAGCGTCATTTTAAGATAATTGAATCTATTAAAATTACAGAAGAATTATGTGTTTGAAACTTTCTTTTATAGTTTAACAAAAAATGCAATTACTGCCGAAGGTGTAAAATTAAAACTTCAGGTTGATAAATTAAGATCTCTACTAGTGAAAAAATATAAAGATATACACTATTCCTTTATAAAATATAAATAATAGAGAGGTTAAAAATTAATAAACTAGGTGGAGCGTATAACACCTCACGTTCACGTTTGGGAATTATTACCGTCGTAAGTATAAGTTTAAAAAAAAAATAGGTTGAGCTATAAAAGCCTGAAGCGTAAAATGTGTAAATTAATACCTCTAAAAATACAAAAATATATACTTGAGGTTAAGAAATAATACCCTAAGGTAGAACATGAAATACCTCAAGTTATTAAAAAATAACCTTTCCAAGTGTCAGAAAATAGATTTGGGGTTGATTTATAATAACCGGAAGTATAAAATGGCACATCTTAGGTAGGTAAATAAATAACTATACCATCCATCCCGTGAATTACATATTGAATACGTCCGATAATCCATGAACAAGTATATAGCTTATCTTCCTTAATTACAACTAGCGTTCCTGGTTTGATGCAATTCACGGGATGAATGGTAAAGTTCGCGTGGTTGTTGTGAAAACCACACAAGGTATTTTTAAACGAAGCATTTCAAATTTAAGTGTTTTACCTACTAATGATCTTACAATTTAGTCTTGCATGCATATTTTCTTTATATTCATTGTTTATATTTTAATTTTAATTTAAAAATTGTAATTTGAATTTAATTTACTTGAGTAATTTAGTAGTATTGTTATTTGGTTGTTTTGTCATGTATTTGAAATGTTTTATCATTTGCATTTGGAAATCATCAATATAGAGTATTTAATTTTTGAAATACACATTTCAAAGCCGATGGTTTTGGTTACTTTTTTCATCTTTGCCATAATGAACGCAGTTTTCGTTTTGTATTCGAACATCTTGGTTGAATGGCATTACACAGTTACTTAAAATAAAATTCGTTATAGTTGTTACATATTTTAATTTTCGCTCAGTACACTTAATTGACAACCATAACTGAACAACTATTTTTTTTTTTTAATCTTAAAGAAACAAAACATACGTATCTACCGATGCAAATCTTCTAATTAAAATCTGTAATCATGGAATTGGGATTCATTTAAAAATTAGATGATAGCTAATATAAGAAAATACCACTTGATTTAAATATTGATCTACTGCCACTCTTTTTTAATAGCGCAACATTGTAATATAAAATTATAATTGGCCGCTAATGATTAAAGGCTTAATACACCATACATAAACTAAATTATTAAATAATTTTCATAATCATTTTAAAAAAATTGCGAATAGAACTCCCTTCTAACTGTTTATGATCCTTTTTTAAGTTATTAAATCATTTAGGCATTACTTAGATAACTTATATATAAATACTTTTTTGACACTTATATTAAGGCAAAACATCACACAAAAGGGATGAAATAAATAGTTTTTAAAATCATTAAGACAGATTTTACATGTATTTTGAAAATCTTTTGAATTTTTTTTTATATATTATATGAATGTTTATCATTTATTCCATGACAAAATATTTTTCCAATACATTTTGCTTCTAGTAAAAACTTATGCAGCGTTACCTAGACCTGGAAAAAATAAATGAGCGATACCTAAGATTTTTCAAGACTACTGAAAAATACTTATCTTTCATTTGTGAAGTACGATTTTTTTTTTTTCTTTGCCCCCATTTATATTTCCTTTAAATTAACACTAAACATACCATAACTGGTCAACTGACCGTTTAAGAACTTCTGCATCGAAAATGCGCTTTTCAACTTATCGTTTTTGCACATTTGACTTCATGACTTTTTCTAACAATTATATACACTTAATATTCTATTATTATTTTTCTTTTTGTATTTTGTTTGCTTGGAATAATACTTGTCGTGTACTTATTTCTACCACAACAGGTCAATTGACCGGGAGAACAACTTAATGCTTTATAATGTTATCGGATCAGAAATTACGATGTAATGCGTGTTCAACGTACTGCATTCGATAAAGTGAACATTTCCGCAAAGACTGTTGTGTAGTTAGTTCAGTTCGAATAACTGTGAATTCAAATTTCAAGAAAGTACTTAAAATTTTAGATTGGTATTTTTGCGTAAGAAAGAGTGACAAAAACTAAATGTTTTGGTAAGTAGCTTATATTTTATTTTGATAGCTTTACGTCATTTCTAACTAACTGTTAGTTTTTACCCAGAAAAATGTCGAAACAATCAAGACAGCACAAGTTCTTAGAAGAAATAATATTAATTATAAGAATAATTATAAGAATTATAGGAATAATAATAATTCAAAGAAATATGTTTACGGAAAATGTACAATGGAAACACCCTGCATTTGTAAAAAATGCGATTAGCAATGAATTAAAAATACTTATTCTTTGTGTTTGTAATACATAAAAATTGGCAATATACAATTTTGTTTAATTTTAATAAAGTTTTTTATTTTATTTCCTTTATAACATCCATACTTGATACATTCAATCAAGAAACATAATGTCCGGTCATTTGACCGGCTATGGTAGAAAAAGATATATATTAAGTGTTGGTATGTTTAGTGTTAAATATTTATTGATACACTTTCGCTATCACTTTCCAGGCCATGGGAACTCAGTTCTAATAAAGCAAAGTATTAAATAATGAAATAACTTTCTTAATAATTTAGAGTAGAAACTTACAATTTTTGTTTCAATATCATTAGAAAATGACGAATTTTTAGACTTTTTGAATTTGTCCTGAATTTTTTGCTAAATTCTTAAATTATTAATATATTATGTTGTATATGAATGTTCGGTCTGAGTTGCTCATAAACAAAAATTTATATTTAAATATTTTTTTCAAGCACTAGTCATACTTATATTAAAGCAAAGCACTAAAATTACGCGCTGAATGATGAAATAAATAATTTTTATAATCAATTAGAAAAAAAAATAGTCGCTAAAGATTTCCCTTCAAAGTCATTTAACAAATGAAGAGTTTTTATATTCTTTAAAAAAATTTTTACAAACTTTAAAATTATTATTGTTTTGTGTTGAGTGTACATGTAACATATTCCATCACTTACTGTTAAAACAAAAACATTTATTCTTTTCTGACACTTCTAATTATACTTATAATGGAGAAAAACATTTATTTTATTCAAAAATTGATAAAATAAGTAATTTTCTCTTAAAGAAATAATAAAAGAAATAGTTACCATAGATTTTTATTCGATATCATTAACAGATAAAAAATATTTGGGTTTTTTTTTCCAATTTTTTATTAACTTTTAAATCATTGATATTTTACGGTTGACTTGAATGATTTGCAAATACTTTTTGACACTCCGTACTTATTAATTCATAACACTAAATTCATGCACTGAATAATGAAATTTAGAAAAGAAACTTACAGATTTTCCTTCAATATCATTAACGGAGGTAGAATAAGTTCTTAAAAAGTGAAGAAACGCAAAACGGGTAAAAAAGAGTTTTGGGTCGATAGATTTAGAAATGACATACGGAACCTCGTGTCTCGATTTTTGTTAGTTCTCTCGATTTAGTGCGCAAGCGTTGTTCGTTCGAAAGATGGATTCGTGTTAAGATTTCCTTTCACGCACTTCAATCTACACCGTATTTAATAATTCGCCCTCTTTATTAATCTTAATTACTTA
This sequence comes from Parasteatoda lunata, assembly GCA_949128135.1. NCBI lineage: Eukaryota > Metazoa > Arthropoda > Arachnida > Araneae > Theridiidae > Parasteatoda > Parasteatoda lunata. Next base: position 9,165,069 of record OX421981.1, on the reverse strand, counting down.
AAGAATTTACAAAAAAGGAAAAGTTCATTTCTTTTTGAGTACAAACTTAATACTTTTACTGAACTAACACAGGGTTTTTTTCATTTTAGTTCTTTGAGTAAAAAATTTTGCCGTTTAGAACATGTTCTTTACGATCCTTTTATGCCTAGAAGTAATTAACAGTTATGTTAGTTGTTAATAGATGAAAGGCTATTGAAATAAATTAAAGAATTAAAATGTAATTAAAAATTGAGAGGCTATATTAAAACAAATTCACGTCAATTAATTTATCACTTTCGATAATTTTTTTAAAATTATTTTGCTGGGAATCACAATGAAGATGTAATATTTTTTTTTAAAGACATTATCTGTTTTAAGGTTTTTAGCACAAAGAAAATTTAAAAAAATCATATAGTAAATAAATAATTATAATAAGTAGCTATAATCATTGGTAAATAAATAACCCTGGGGAAAAAAATTAAGTTTCTTTTTTTCTTTCTTTTTATTTTTTATTTTTCTTTTCATTTATGCCAGTATACTTGATCTCACTTAATTCGAGTATAGAAATTTCAAATCTGAAATTAGTTTAAGCTACAATTTTTTTTTTTTTCAAAATTATATTTTTAGTTTATTTTTTGTCTGAATGTACAATTTTATAAATGTAATGCCATTATAAACACCACATATTTCTTAGCTTTTAAATTTTCTTTATTTTATAAATTTAATCATTTTTATTTTCCAATACATAAATCAAAACATTTTTATTTAATTTTATAAAAAACTGATGCAAATATTTCTATTTTAAATAATGTACCGTATAACTTTTTATTTCAAGGCAAATGTATAATTGATTACAGTGGTCAGAAGTATCACACTACAAGAAGGGAAATTACTATAGTCGCTACTTTTTTCGTAGTTTGTACTGCAATGTGCTACTTTTTTGAAAAAGTAGTGTCCTGAGTAGTGCGATACAAAAAAGAAATAGTAGTTTGAACAGCAGTTGAACAGTACTGCCTGTAAGAACAGTAGTATAAGGAACTGATGCAAATATTTCTATTTTGAATAATGCAACGTATAACTTTTATTTCAAGGCAAGTGTATAATTGATTAATGTGGTGTCGGAAGTATCGCATTACTAATAGGGAAACTACTGTAGTCGCTACTTTTTTTCGTAGTTTGTAGTGTAGTGTGCTACTTTTTTGAAAAAGTAGTGTACTGAGTAGTGTGATACAAAAAAGAAACAGTAATTTGTAGCGATTCCTAGCTAGTACTTTTAACGTTAGTAAGAAAAGAAACGCGAATCTAACTCAACTAATTTTTCGAATTTTATGGGTACACATTTACGCATGTCCGTTAATGGATGCAATGAAAATGACCCTGTGGCTGCAGAAATGAAGTTTTTAAAATCACTTATAACTAATACTTATACTAGTCATTACGAAAAATTGAGAATTAATCATTTTGGTCACACTTTTATATGGAATGCACAATCGTGAAACATTCATTTCAAAGAAAGGGAAAGTATTTTTATTTACTTAAATTTCTTAGAGGAAATAAAAGAGCCTCAAACAATTATAAAATTGCAAGTATTAGATAATTTTTCATTTCTTGAATGAAATATTCGATGTCGAAACAGGCATGAAAAGTTGAAGGTTAAATGAACAAATTCGATGTTTCAGAATAACAAACTGTTGTATGTAAACAAGAATAAATATTACTTAATTATTAATTTATATTTAATGTAAAACATTTTTTTCATTAAAACCATTTTGAGCATAGGTGTAAATTAAGTTCAGCTAAATTCGTCTCCTTAAAGTAGTTACTAAACTCCAAAGTAGTTTATAGTTAACTACATTTGTAACAAAGTTGTAGTTAACTACATTAGCAACAAAGTAGTTGTAGTTGTAGTAAACTACTAAAATAATGTAGTTTTTCTGACCACTGCATTAGCATATACGTTATTAGGTTTAACTTAATTTCCATCGAACTCTTTGATCTTAAAGATTACAGATTTATTGATTAGACAATCAGATTGATAGAAATCGTCAGATTATTTAAAATATATTGTTAATTACACGGTAATGGCTTTATTTGTGGCTGCGCAATATTTCGATATCTTGCCGATTTTTAGATGTCATCCCATGACCCTAAGCGTCGGTTAGTTGTCACTATTAATTTATTGGAATTAGGGGGTTTAGAATGCAGTCCGACCGCTGAAAGTGTAACAAAAATTCAATAAAAATGGATGCTTAAAAGAACACGTAGGCACACGACATTTTATATGCAGAAAGGTAACTCTTCGCTGAGTTATGGGCAATAATGTCACGTGGAACTTCTAAGTGTGACCGGCACGTGGCTTATTTTGGTGCCGATACTTGCGAACCAAATTAATCGGATGCAGGTGGTTCCTCTGGCCAATTAGATCTTGTTTTAATCTGGGAGTCCCAGAGAGGGTTTTGGTTTACAAAGGATGCTTGCAAAATAGAGTAATTATAAAATTGCGGAAGGATATCTTTTAATAAATACGACACTTTCTGACTTAAAAAGAAGGGCAAAATAAAATGTGGATAATAAGCAATAATATTGTACAATTTAAATATTAAATAAAATGTATAATAAAGAAAGATTCATATTGCACAACTAAAAAGATAGAGCATCAACATGTTCCTAGTTAAAAATATACATAAATTAAATAATAAGATGATAGAAATACAGCAAGGGCTTGTAAATGAAATATAATAATAATCTGTAAATGTTATAGATTATTAATAATAAAATATGCTGAAGTTGAACATATTCATGACAAATTACAGAAATTAAGAACAAGTTTAAAATCTTGAAGAAAAAAAAAGTTAATGATAACAATCAGTAAATGTTATCGATAATTAATAATAAAATATGTTAAAGTTGAACATATTCATGGTAAATTACACAAATTAAGAACAAGCTTTGAAGTTTGAAAAAAAAGAAATTTAATGATTAATAATCTGTAAATATTATAGATAATTAATAATAAAATATGCTAAAGTTAAACATGTTCATGGTAAATTACACAAGTTAAGAACAAGCTTTAAAGTTTTTAAAAAAAATGAAATTTAATGATTACACTCTGTAAATGTTATATATTATTAATAATAAAATATGCTAAAGTTGAACATATTCATAGTAAATTACAAAAACTAAGAACAAGTTTAAAAGTTTGAAAAAAGATGGAAGTTAATGAGGCAAAAACCCATTTAAAACAAATTAAAGTTAAAAGTAAAACCAATTAAAAAACAAAATTTAAAGAGGATAAAAAACCTTGTGATAAAAACATTATCACGCTGTCTAGATATTGTAAGAGATTTTTTTTAGAAGCCCGTTACAGAATCAAATTCTAACTAACCGTTCAAAATTTATAAGGGTGATCTGTTTTTTCTTCAGCTGTCGTCTGTACATAATATGTTTCAATTAATTCTCTTCTCTATAAATCTTATCAATATTTGTCTCATATAAAATAAGAAATCTTTGCACAAGTAACATAAAATCACAAACTTTGCTCGATAAACAATTAAAAAAAATAGTGTTATGGTAATCTTACTTAATGTTTACTTCTATTACTAAACAAAGAATTTTTAATTCAGCAATAAGTAATAAGGAAAAATTATTTTAATTATTTTATTTGTAGTTATAGGAAAGTTTTCTTGTAAAAAACGCCGTATTAAAGAGGCTGTTTTTGTTTCATGTTAAAAAAAGTAGCAAAATGTCCTCATTTTTCCTTGCACTCTGGCGATATAAGAATGCGAAATATTTGTTGCAAAAAATATATAATTTATATATGTTATATGTTATTCTTCTTATATAACTTATAAAAACAAAGGGATAATAAACTCATTAATGGACGATGTCTCATAAACTTTTTTTTTTTCAAAAAAGAAAAGGGCCGGCTAATAAATTATACTAGAAAACAAATTTATTTTTTTTCTGTTGCAAGAAATTTTTTAACGGTCTTTGATTTGACTGATTTTAACTGATCTTTGATTTGAAGATATTTTCAAGTCACTGATTTCAAATCTGCAATCGTTTTCTTACTGCAAGCTACATTTTTTATGAAATTTAATATTATATCTCTAAGCAGGATTATTAAAATTCGCTCGAGTGAATACGAAGTATTACTACTTCTCTGCTACATAGGGAAGTAGTAGGAAGAAGGCGAATATGCCTTTCAGTTTAAGATGCGATACGTTAATATCACATATTTTTTTGCTTCAATTGTCATTTTTAAAGGAGCAGACACTTAAGACAAAAACAGGTTTTCATGCATATACGGTGTGTATGCCTAAAATGCATAATATTATGCGTGTATTCATAATATTACGTTTTTATACATACACTGTGCGTGCATGCATAGAAACCAAAAAACCTACTTGTTCTTTACAAACCTAGACATTCAAACAGAAAATAAACTATGTGTGTATGCATAAAAACCTAACAATCTAATCGTTTTTTACAAACTGAAATATTCAAACAAAAAACAAACTAAATTAAAAATATCATTCTGAAGAAAAAAATCTGTAGCTTTCCGAACAAAACTAATTTCAGATTTGAAACGCCCGACTTAAATAAGAACTTGTATAAATGGAACCCATTTTCGAAATTTATTTTGAAAAACGAGGAATTCGTAATTCGCTATAAATATGAAGATTTTGATCTGACGTAAATTTATTATGTTACACTTGAATGATTACTACAAAATATCGAATTTGTATACTTTATAAAAAAAACTTTCGATTCTGAAACACTTATACGGTTGCATATAACCTTTTTATTAGAAATATTAGTGTTTCATTATGAGGAATTTACCTTATCATACGAAATATTGGAATCCGAAATCTATACAAACGAAGTTTAATTCAAACATTCAAGGTGTTCCCCAATGACCACACTTAAAATATATTTTTTACAAACGAGAATATAAAGTACTGGACAATGAAACCGCCATATAACAATATGCTGCTGAAAAAGATGGGGTCTAAATCTGTTTTACTGCAGGGGAAAAACAGATTACGCTTCCAGGCAATAAAACTGATTATGACGTTTTTATTCTTCTTTTGACTTATAACATTTTTTTAAAACTTTGTGAGCTTTTTTTTACTTTTTAGCATTCCCTTTTAACAAGGATAACAAAAGTATATATTAAGAGCAATGATTCCTGAATGCCCTGTGTATTTTTTTTTTTTTTTATTTATTTATTTTTTTTACTGTGCATGCTTTTTTACTCTTTAACATTCCTTTTTGATAAGGATACCAAAAGTATATATGAAGAGTGATGATTATTGATTTCCCTGTGCATTTTTTTTTTTTTCTTTTTTTTTAACTGTGCTTACTTTTTCTGATTTTTAACATTCTCTTTTGGATAAAAAAATATATATTAAGAGTAATAATTATTATATACGTCCGGTGTACGTATAGTTAGAAGAAAAAAACGGATCTTAACTTTTGAGAGGTTGATCTGATTTTCATTCTGTTAAGTGTTACGGCAATTTCCTAAATTATATATAACATTAACTGTAGCAGAGGTGAAATATGTTTATTTTGACAAAAAAAAAAAAAAAATGCATTTTTCTGAAGAAAAAAAAAAACACATACATTTTTTATTGCGATTTATTTCTAGCACAGAAATAATCCTTCAAACTGAATTTGATAAAGTTCTGACAATTATGAGGGGCTGCAAATACAAATGAATATTTTGTATTAAAAGAAAAAATAGAACGTCGCCAATTTTTGGCTCTGGTAGAAACAGATTTACTTAAAGCATCACTTTGGAATCATGCTGCTTTACTATATCACACAGTTAAGTAAATGCGACCCCAAGCTTTTTTTTTTTTTTTTTTTTTTTTGTCGTATGCCTGATTTTAGGCAGAGGGGGTGCGATTGTTCCTGTTTTTCAGTGGCGCCATCTATGGCCAGAAATTCGACTTATGCCACACCATTCACTCAACCACAAACCCGTTTATAGGGCGGGTCACATTCACACACACAAAGGAGAAAGAACACACAGAGAGAAAGAATCATCCATGCCTTGCCCGGGATTCGAACCCAGAACCTTTCTGATGCAAGGACAGTCCCCTGCCCCCTACACAGGCCGGTTAGCGACCCCAAGCTTAAAAAATAAATGGAAAGTGGTAGCAAGATTTTCAAAGTTATCTATAGCGTAAATTTGTCAATCCACGCTGATTAGTAAATCTGATTCCTGATAATGAAAAGTGGTAGTAGGATTTTTTTAGTTTTTATCGGTACTCAAACCCACTATTTAATATCTTCCTCGAACCCACTATTTTTTATCAGAACTCAAATCCGTTATCATTTGATCGGTACTCGAACCTACTATCAGTTGAAAACTCGAATCCTCTATCTTCAAATCGGTACTCAAATAAACACTACTATTTGAACACTTTTTGAACCCACCCTCATCTTTTCAATGCTCGTAATCACATATTTTATTGGTAATGAGACCCACTCGCATTCGATCAGTTTTAGAAACCACACACAGTTCTCATCAATACCGATCCCATGATGTCTTTATAAGTTCTTGAACCAACTATCTCTTTATTTCTCTTTTTATCAGCACTCGAACTCTCTATTTTGTTATCAATATTTGTGCCCATATCATTTTATCAATTTTTAAACAATTCTTCTTTGTTTAAAAATTGATCACGGTAACTTTTTTATCAGAGCTCGAAAAAACTCTTTTGATCTGGGCTCAAACCCACTATTTTTATTGGTATTCAAACCCACTATCCTTCCATAAAATCTCGGACTCCTCGTATTTGATTATTACTTGATTCCACTCTTTTTTGACTTGTACTCGAACCCACAATTATTTGAAGATTTTTTAAACCCAATGTTTTTTTAAATTCAATGTTACGAGGACCAATACCGCTCACCCTCGATCCCTACGCAGACTAATCTAAGTGGTCACCCACCCGCATACTGACAGCAGTCAGTGATGCTTGACTTCGGTGATCTGTTGGGAACCGTGTCTTAATGATCAGTCCACTGCGGGACCCTTACACTCGAATTAACTAATAATGCAACGTAAAAAACACAGAATATGTTTAAAAAGTGATGAGACAGTTTTTCTACAGTATAATGGATGGAACTTATTAATCATGCTGACAATCTAAAGAATGTTATGTATTCGGATGAATTAGTAAACCGTATAATTTAAAGTGTCATAAAACTTTTGTTCTCTACTATGCCGAGTAAACTGGTTGAGTGGATAGTAAGGTTCTGTAATTTTTTATTTAGATATATTTTAGGTTTCTTACGGAAATAAGAGTTCGTGCTAAAGTATGTATACAAGATCACCGGTTATCGTGATCCGTAAATATAACCAAACACAAATTTGTTCTTATATAATAAAACACAAAAAAATAAACTAAACATAAGTTTTATTTCTGCCCAAGACAAAGGACGAACATTTACAAATTTATCATTTTAAAGTCTCGAAACAATAGTTCATTCAATACAAAATACTGAAAACATTCGCCACTAAATTTGTTTAATGAAAAAATTTAAACCGATATTACCTTTACTATTTTGTTTCTACACAGCTGGAGATTTATAAATGGGTAATTATCTATATAAACGTTATTGTTTAACTATTTAATCTTAAGTGATTGTAATAAAATTTCTGAAAATGTTTTTTAACATAAACATATGTGATTGCAACATAAGTAATGCAATTTAAATTTTTTAAGAAAGTTATTTCTTTTAAAATTTAGTTCAGTTAAGTTTAGCTAAAAAGTTTACAATTTTGCTTCACTATTCTGAATTTTTAAATAACCTAATTTTATGAAAGTCTAAATACCATTTTGAAAAAGGGGTATCTTCAATGGATCCAAATTGAAGTTAACCCTTTTTCAAAATAACCGATTCAATTTTAGGCTTAAGCGACAATAAAATTTAGAAACCAAAATAAATTTAAGAATATAAAATTAACGCAGTGAGTACACTGTTAGTATAATTTTATAGCGTATTTTTCTATTGCCATTAAGAAAAGGTGTAGTTTTTAATTATAGAAAGTTATTACAGAACAAATAAAACTGCATTGCCATACGCAATTTTAACTTTATAATTAAAATATATCGAAAAATCAGAGAACAAAACTTTTGTTAAGATTAGAAACGAAGAGCTGTTTAATAAATTAAGACAGTTTTAATTTCTCATATTAACAACTCATTTAAATTTAGTATCTTAGATAATTTTAGCAAGATTTTAAAGTTGTTCTGCGATATTTGGTTTACTAATAAATAAACTACAGGTTAAGCCAGTATTCATTTATTTTTCTTTTTTTTTTTTTAATTACTAATATATATTAAGAATTTTTAGTGGTGAAATGTATTCACAAGAGTGCTTTAAAACTAATATTCAAGGCTCATTGCAATCCAAATACATCTACATAGGTTAACAACGTTGACACCATTAAACAAAAATTTAATTACATACTCTATTGTAATAAAGAAATAAGATACATTTGTTACATAAAAACTGTTTTAGTATTGTTTTAAAATAAACCAATAAAATTTCCAAATACAGTTTCAGTCATGTTAATCTTGCTAATACAAGATATTTAAGAAAGTATCTTTATGGAAACTTAAAATTTCTGCGCTTTAGTTACTTTGAACAGTTCAGTTTTAGTTCATGTTTGAAGTGAAGAAGAAATATTTAAATGACTGGTAAATTTTACTTCATAACGTTGCATTTGCCTTTTTGTTTGAAGGTAAATTTTCCATGCATTAAAAACATTAAATTTAGGCGTACTAAAAATCGTATAAAATTTGTTTACTAAATTTAGAATTTTCAGTTTGTTTATTTAATTTTTTTTTTATAACCGTCGTTGAACAACCCACCCAATTTTGTGGGTTTTCGACTACTAATGTTCAAATCCGTAGCCTTGTAATTTTGAACCCAATTCAGAAGACAAGGGAACTCCTGGATCGATAATTGGGAGTAATTTGCCTTCGTGAGGGACTTTTTAATAGAAGTAACCTGCATTTGCGTTGCATGGAGAGGAAGACCACGAGAACCTTCCTTGGTTTGCCTGACGGCAAGGGGACTCTAACCCACGATCCGTCTACCACTGAGGATATTTCACGTCAGCACTGTGGTCGGCGCAAGCCGGACGCAGAATTCGTATCGACTGGGATTCGAACCCGGTTTGCCGCATTGGAAGGCGAACGCTCTATCCCCCTGAGCCAGAATAAAATTTGGATATTAATTTTAATTACGTTGAAAATTTTTGAGACAAGTACGCATTTTGTTGGAAATATCAAATTTTACTTTCATCTGCAATTACACCAATAAACTCACTTGCTTAGACAAAAATATCAGATTCATAAATAGGTATAAGTACAAAACTGAACTTTTTGTACATGAAACCTAAATAACTTTAAACTAATAGTCCAATTCTCGGCTTTAGATATGATTTTTATTCAATTCAGCGTAAAAAAAAAAAATGGCATCAAGATTCTACCTAATTTGTTTAGATAGTAATATTTAAAGCTAATTTTACATCCTCCTTAGAAATGAAAAATAAAGTGTTTTATATCATGTTAAAAGTGTGTTCTTGTTTTTCAAGGTTTCCACTCGATTTCAGAAGGAAAAAAATTCTCCGAGTTTTCCAATTATATCAGAAATACTTCAATGAAAATCCAGACCATATATTCAAAATACTACAATGCAAACTATACATAAAAATGATTTTTTATTTGTAATGTCAAATTTTAGATTTTGTGAGCAAAAAAAAATCCCTAAATGAGGATGGAAGCACGGAAGTTGCACTAAAATGTGAAATTTTAACAACAAATAATTTCAATAAATGCTAAAATTACTTAACTTTAACTTTAATAACTGGTTACTGTTACCAGGGGTGAAAGCGAGACGGAAAATAGGAAAGGCTGGTAGTGAAACCTTTTCAGTTATAGTTAGTTTTGGGGAGGAGTTTACTTATTCTTTTTTTTAAATTATTCAACAATATCTACTTAATCTTCGAAAAGTAGCAGTTTTATATATATGCTAAAATTTTAAAAGAAATCTTGATAGTTACAGATATTTTATTTTTTTCGAAAAAAATGCTGGAATGAAATGTCTTACGTACCAGTTTTTTCTCTTTTCCGTCTTGCTATATAAGGGCTTTCACCCATGACTGTTACTGACAATTCTGAGACTGGTTATTTTCCAGGTATAATGTAGAAATTTTCCAGTTTTTTGGAAAAAGATTGCAACTTTCCCCCACTGTTCCCTGCGTTTTTGAGTAAAAATATAATTGCCCGACAATTCCAAGTTTTCCCTAGCCCGTGTGAACCTTGTGCATGCTCTAAAGAAAAATTTATTGAACAATATATTTAATGCAAAACATTTAAATAATATTTTTAAAAAAAATCAAAGTAAGATTTATGAACAGCTATAACATATACTTTAGCAACACATTTAACTTTAGCTTGAAAAACTAATTAATAATATTGACAAATTAACTTAATACAAGAGCTGTTAGATAAGTTTGTACAAATTATAAGATGGCACATTTCTTGAGAGACATCAGAGTTTCTAAAGATTCTAAAGACTGATTATAAACTCATGTTTCAAAAACCCTGAACAATATATATATATATATATATATATATATATATATATATATATATATATATATATATATATATATATAACTTTTTGTACCTTTGTCAAAATGAATAAAAATATACACGTTAATAATCGCAAATTGATTCATAAATGAGAAAAAGATCCCTATTGAATTATTGAATTCGGTCGAATCACTAGTGGGAAGGGCCAAAAAAAATCATCAAAACCAATTTGATTGCCTGGTGGAGCTTGGAGATATCTCTTATATTCGTCTTTTAACACCTCTTTATCACCTCATGCAATCAAACAAGTTAGAAATCTAATATGCTCTTTCTCTTTTCTTGCCGTTCTACTGGATAAGGATCTTAAAAATATATATCGAAATCGGATTATATACCAAATAATAATTATACCCTTATTTCGGAAAATAATTTACTACCCAGCGTAATCTTATTGAAAGATATATACACACAAAGAAAAACATCTATAAAATGACCTAATGTCGAAATAACCACGCCTTCTTCAGAAGAATTTAGTAGCTAATAGATCCGTTCGTGTTTTCTTAAACTGCAAATAGATTTTGAGGTGATGATAGAAAATGTCATCCAATCACGCACACAACGAACATTCCCCCAAAAACAATCTAAATGTCAATTATATAAATTATATAAAAACATAAATGTTGTTTTTGCTTAGTCTGGATATTTAAAGCTATTTTAAGCTCATTTCGTATTTGTATTAATATTTCAAATAGTTTAGAGATAACAATTATTTTTGGAGTACCACTTTTCGCGATATGTCAGCTTTATACTATATAAGATTATTATGTTAGAGATATTTACAAGAGACTAAAAATTAATCCCTTTTTAAAACATTGATGACCAGTAAAGAAATATTCTTAGAATTTCCATCATTGTATTTATTACATTATTGTTCGACAAGCATATATATTTTATTAAAAATTAATTAATCTGAGTAAAAAGAAATCTGTATCATAGCTGTCAGCTTTTATGTTTTTTGGCTGGAGATTTTTGTAAGTGGTTGTGAAAAAGTTGCGTATGAATAAAGGCTATAAAATATCGGATCAACTTAACAAATCTATATAAGGCCAATATTAGCTAAATAAGGGCAATAAAATATTGGGTGAATTGGATAATTCTATATAGGATAAACACTGGCTGAATAGTGGCCGTAAATATCGGGTGAATCGAACAATTTTATATAGGAACTATATTGGTTGTGTAACCGCTATAAAATATATGATTAATCAAGCAATTTTAAATAGGAATTATATTGCCTGAATAACATCTTTTAAATATCGTGTGATTCTCGCAATTCTATATATGGTATATATTGGTTTAGAACCTGCTATAAAATTTCGGGTCAGTTGAACAATTTTAAATAGGGTCTGTGTTGTCTGAATAACGGTTAGAAAGTGTTGAATGAAACGAGCAACTCTATACAAGGTCTTCACTGATTGTATAACGGCTTTAAAATATCTGGTGAATCGTACAAATTCTATGTATGGCCTATATTGGCTGAATAACTGCTATAAAATATTATTTGAATCGAACAATTCTATATTGAGTCGACATTGGTAGAATATCGGCTATAAAATATCGGTTGAGTTTGGCACTTCTTTATCGAACCTACATAGGCTGAATAACGGCTATAAAAGATCGGGTGAACTTAACAAATCTGTATGGCGCTGATATTGCCTAAATGAAAGCAAAATAATATCGAGTGAATTGGACAATATAGAGTAAACATTGGTTGAATAGTGACTATAAAATATCTGGTGAATCGGGCATTTCTATATCTATCCAATATTGATAAAATAATGACCCTTTAAACCCTTGTTGAGCCAAGATTAGTGAATATTGGCCCAATGAGTTTCCAAGTATTTTTGCTGCTAGGGTAGTTTTATTCACCACTATATATTAATATTTTAAACGAATGAATCAGAGCAAATAATCTTATTGTGGATTATGTATGGTTCTACAAGTTTGTGGCAATTCTGAAATGATCTTGCTCAGTCATTGAGAGAAATAGAGTATAGCCAATTAAGCGCGAAACTTAAATTATTAAGTGGCCCACAAAGTACGGAATTTAACAATGATGTCTATACACGTAGACCGCATGGCAAATAATTGTATTATAAAAAGTACGAGAAATTTACTACCAAGATTTTTAAAACATATATTTAGGACTGTTGATCCAAGATAAGGAAAAGAGTAATGTTTATAATTAAAAACATTACTAGCTTCGTTTATTCTTTTTTTTTTCTTACTCTACATTCTTTTGTTTTATTTTCTAAAACTACCTTCTTTTTTTTTCCTTCTAAATCTCCCTTCTTTTATTTATTATTATTATTTTTACTAAAATTAATATCCATCAGTTTATGTCAGTTTCCACCCTGCTTTAAATGTTTAAAGGGCATGGAAGAGAGAGCTTTTGGACAGAATGCTTGAGATTTTTGTATTCAATTCAAGAATGTCCAGGAATCTGTCTCATAGAGCAAGGGGCCATTATTAGCATAGAGTTGAAATTATTAGCCCTGCTAATTGCTTACGCAATTTCAGCGCAATTGTTTACTTAAATCAACGCTCGTCGTTTAAATGATTGGTTTCCTGCCGCGAGTTCCCATGTGCCTCGCATTTTAAAATACATAGTTCTATTCGTAGCATAAAGAAAGCATTCCACCAAGTATTATTGTATCTTATTGCTAGTTTTGATTGTGAAAAGTAAATTTATATTATAGAGATTTAGTACATCGTGAATGCGCATCAAACCATTACTTCCTACATCAGAAAGCCTCCACGCGGTTTCTTATAAGTAGACTGCGCATACTATTTAAAAAGTGAACCAGTTGTGAGCAGGAATCCAAATTCTTTTTCAAAAGTAATTGAGAGAAATTTATCATATATATTTGAGAATTGAATCTGTAGTGATAGACAAGTAAATAAGACAAACCAATCATATTCAAAAATTAAACAAATTATTAGCCATATATTTGCTACCACTATCGTATATTTACTAGATTTTCTATTAAATGCTTGTTTTGGAAGCTTGTTTATTTTCGTAGTGGTCTAATCTGACTACCAACAAAAAAATCGTGTGGCGGATATCAAACACTCGTAACTGGTTAACTTTTTGAACTAAAGATCGGTTTCGAGTTGTATAGTGAAAAAAAGCCATCAAAAAAGTTTTTTTTTCTAGGGGTAGTGAAATGTCAATCGAAGTATTATTGTAAATATATATTTTACTGCCAACTCTTCAATTACAAAGTAATTAGCTAGCTCACCATATGTATGTTTATAACTGTTTAATTGTGATGGTAATTAAAATCTTACGAAATTTAATGAAATTAATTAATAATCAAGTATAAATGGAAAAATCTTGCTACTACATTAAATACGGAAAAGATCTTCTGGAAAATCTGGTAGAGTTGGCGCGTATGAAATATCAGGGTAGTTCAATTCCAGAAAAATTTAAAAACTAGCATAAAAAGATCGTGAAAACAAAACGTTTTAACTAATTACTATGGACGAAAACTATTTGTAAATTAAATATCCGTGTTACTAACGTCCAACTGAATTCCTAACATAGACGTGAAAATAAAACGTATAATATTTACAATAACCTCATAAAATATTTATCGCCACTTTATAATTTTTCCTTGACAGTGTCCACCCAGAATATGTATAACAGATAACTATAACAATGGTGAAATATGCTTATTTTGTCGCAAAGGCGCTTTTTTTTTTTTTTTTTTTTTTTTTTTTTTTTTTTTTTTTGAAGAATTTTTTTTTTTAATGGCGGGCACTTGGAACTATTGTCCATTGGTCACAGAAAGTGCCAGAACTGCTAACTCTCTTTTCGTTACCCAGTGGGCACCTGTGGCGAAGCCACGGCGGTGGAGCAGCGTCGCCCACGTCACACTACCACAACCCGTTTATAGGGCGGGTCACATTCACACATAAAGGAGAAGGGACATAGAACACAGATAGAGAGGAAGAAACATCCATGCCTTGCCCGGGATTCGAACCCAGAATCTTTCTGCTGCAAGGACAGTTCCCTGCCCCCTACACAGGCCGGTCGGCTTTCGAAGAACTATATTTTCATTTTTACGTCATGGTAGCTTGGAGTGCAAAAAATATACCCTGAAATAAAATTTTGAAAGTTTTGACTATAGTTCGTTCACCAGAAGTTGGCACTTGGCTCCGCCTTCATCACGGTGTATCCGACGATACTATTTCGCTATTTTTGAGAGAAGGATTTGAACGATCCTGAGCAAGGTATCTATTTGGCGATTGTATGAAAAAAATATTTATTTCGATTTCACAATCCTTATTCGCATTTTTTTAACATTAAATATTACATAAATTTGATGATATTTCTCTCTTTTGAGTGAATAGCTTCTCCCTTTTTGAGACATCGGAAATTAGCAGTTTTTAAATTTAAAATATATTTTATCAGCTAGAGTGTAGTGAAAGGTATAATAGCAGATGATAAAGCGAAGTAAGTGACTGAAAAATAATTCACTGTTTGTGTTTGGCGCTCATTGAAGGTATTCTCATTTTCTAGCGCGGAGATGTTTCTCCTCTTACTCCCGCGCGGAAGTGAACTCTGCGTCCGAGGAGGTGGAGTCAAGTACCAACTCCTGGTGAACGAACTATACTTGGGAAGTCTACAGAAACAAACACTTGACGTAAAAAATGCAAGGTTGCATAAAGTTGCAAAAATAACAACAGCAACAAAACATGTGTAACCACCAAGATATGTTAAAAATATAAATAGCTCCCAGAAGTGCGTCAAAATTATAATATTGGTAACAAAATTTATATCATAAAATATGTATCTTGTTTTTAAAACAATTATTACCAATTTCTTTTGATTACCACAAAAACTCCAAATCTTATAACATCTATTGAAATCCAACACGTACTGACTAAAAATTCTATTTTCATCAATTATGTCCTTCATTTTTCAAAAATCATTGTACAAATCAAATCATGTTTTATCTTTATTTTTAATCTACAATCAATATTTCTAATGTTATGTAAAAACGTCAATTTGTGATATTGAATTTTTTCATTGTTTTATTTCACAAGCAAACGGCTTGATTTTTTTATGGCTACCACAATGTCTGCCAAATCAATGTATTTTATCTGACTGTATGTAATTTTATGATGAATGGGATAGCGGCCGCTTCGCGGCCCAGGTGCCTAGTTTATCTAAATAAAGAAAGAAAGACTGACTAAAAATTATTTAAGAAGTGTTTGTAAAATTAAAAGAGTTTCAACTTGATTTGAAGATTAATGTACAGCTTCTTGGAAATTTTGGGGAGACTTTTGTGTGCCCTGGACATGAAACTTGCAGCTCAGGTCTACACTGATTTATACATTTTTAAATTTATTATAAAAATTAAGTGTTAGTTTACATAATATTGGGTCATCAGAAAAGTTGGTGCCAATTTTTGTTAGGCGGGTCCCGCAAAGGTCCATCCTTTTAAATTGGTAGAAAAATTTAGATTATGACATATATTTCTCGTTTTTTTAAAATGGATCCTTACATTTTTGATTCAGAGATTTGGAAAATTGCATGTATAGATGTTTGTTACATTCTAGATCAATATTATCTAAATTGAAATGGTTGCGAAATTAGGAAAACTTGCTTCATGTAATGATTACAATTTCAATATATTTGGTGAACCTTTATCCTAACGAAAAATGGCAGGAACTATTCGGGCAACTCAATAAATATTATTTGTTAAAACAGCTTCGACCCCAGTAACCCTGCAGCACGGCAACGAGCGTTACAGCTTTTGCAAATTTCTCTTTAGTTTTAAAAAGCAAACAAATTGGAGGGGGGACTCCTTTTTAAAACGTCTCCAAAATAATAAAAAATAAAATGCCGAGTAGAGAGAACACTGCAAACAAGCAAAAGTATAAGATTTTTTTTTTTGTTAAGCTCTCTATATCATCTATACGGGACCATTTTTCATATCATTGTATTAAATTCAAGTTAGATTGAAACAACAATGTTTTTTTTTATTATCTATAATTAAAGACCTTATATTTGCAAATTTTGCCTCATATATATCAGATTAAGGTGAATTTTTACAATAACAATCTCTTTCTTGATGTCATAGACAAAGTCAGATTTATGAAGAAAGTGCTCCAGATTTACTCCGTATATTCTGCTACCTTGCCAGTCGGTAATATAAACCAACTTTTTCAACCAAGAATATATCTTAAACCAATTATATAATATTTTTTATGCCAAGTATACCATTTTTTTCAGCAACTATATCATACAAGAGGTATAAATTTCTTTATACCCACTAATTTAAAATGTATCAAAATTTAAATTTATAAAGCAATCTGAAATATAATTAAGTTATTACTAGTTTTCTTCTAGAATCAAATTGTTCAATAATGAGTGCTTTGTATCTTCATTATAAAATAAAAGAAACCTCTTTTTGAAAGTTTAGAAAATAGCTTTCTTCTATGACATTTCTCACTATATTTTTCTTCAATTTGTATGTTTTTGTGCTTTTGCATCCGTGGGTTCGGGTGTGGTCTAACTTTAGGGCGTAGTTAAGGCCTTAAATATTAGGTTTCACGACCTTCGTTTTGTTTTCTTTTGTTTTAATCTGACAGACTTCATTTAATTTTATTTTGTTATTTCTCTAAATTGAATAAAGAAAACAAATTGATCAGCTAAACCAGGTAAAATAGCCCATTTTCTTTGACATTTTGATAAATCTGTGAAACTTTTTTAGCGCTCATTTATAGATTTATCAAAATGCGGGTTTTTGCACTATGTTCACGAGTATTCCTGTATCATGTTATTTTATTAAGAGAAAATGGCACGAAGCGTTACAAATATTTTTTTAATGAAAACAATGATACTGTGGAGTTGAGAATTCATAAAAAAAATAATAAGATTGTGATTGTAAAAAAATGAATAAAAGTAGAAGAAAAAAATTTAAACTTAATATATTGGTGGTTTAAGAAAATAAAGTGCATATTCCTATAATAAAAAGCAATTGCTCTACTCTTCATTAATTATAAAAGAATATTTTCTAATTTAAAAATAACATATTCATAAGGGGCCCTCTGCGGCCAAACAGTCTCATCTGCCAAACGCTCTGTAAAGAGGAGGTGGCGGGCTCGAACCCCGTTGTAAGCATGAAATTATACGTTTGATATCTTACTATAACTTAAGCTACCTGTTCTTCCACTTGACTAGGGTTTAAAAGCTGCACAATCGACAAAAAAAAAGAGGTTTACCCTTATATTTACTATATAACTATTTTTGTAACTGTTAAGAATATATCTAATAATATAATATATATAACTGTAATCGGGGCTTATTTTAATTAAACAACCCACTTTTCTGACGAAACTTTCCCGATTAATTATTACCAGAATAAAAGGATAGTTTTAAAATGCTGGCTTTTAGTTCAATCGCTATAATAGTTCAAAAATTTGTTACTTGAATGTTTCATATTTTTCGTCATATATTTTAATTCTTTTATAAAATGGCCCCTTACCTAATATTTAATATAATGAGGAATTTAAATAAAATTAGTAATTTTAATTAATTTGTTAATGATGAAAGAATTTTGATTTAAGAAGAATTTTTATATGTTCTGTATTTTTAAGATTTTTTTTAAACCCAGATCTAATTTTTATGTCATTTGATTTGAATTAATTTGAAAACTAATAATAATTGAAATTTTATTATACCAAATTGCAATACTTCAAATTCTCGTCATTCGTGGATCCCTTGCAATTTAATTATCAGTGGAAAGGCAGGTCAAAAGAAGTTTTAATTTCTTATGTTTTGCGCTTTGTAAGTTATTTATTTAAATTACTTTAAATTACTTAAAAGTTTAAAAAAAATTGGTTAAAAAAATTCGTTTGATCTTTTGAATTTTTAGCAAAATTTTGACAAGAGTAAAAAAGCAATTCTTTTCGTCTTTTCAAATAAATAAATAAAATAAATAAATAATTAAAATAAATAATTATTTAAATAAATCTATTTTTAGTGTAAATTTTTATGATATTTATGCTGTCAACTCTTTAAAATTTTAATAATGTATGGTACATTTCTAACTAACTTTTAAAATGCCTTTAATTTATGGAAGAAAAAATCTTTTAACATCTCTTATATCGTTTATTTCAAGCTACGTTTCACCAAAGAATTCTGGAGAAAGCAAAAATGCTTTCAACTGTACCCTCTTCGATCTCTTACACTACAACTCCACCTGAAACTACTTTAAATACTTTTACAACACATAACAATAACGGGTTTATTTTTCATCTTCTAGGAATCAAATTTCTCAGATGAAAAAAACCCTATACAGATAAACTTGTTTTATAGTTTGTCTACGATAAGAACACCCAGCCACAAAGTCTGAGGCCGTGGAAACACGAATAGCGCATTTCAGGGAGGGTAGCTTCTCTTCACTCTAAGGCTAACACTAGGAAAACTAGGAAAAATATTCCCTAACTAGGAAAAATAGGACTAACTAAGAAAAATATTCCCTTTCTCTAGCCGGTCAAAGACAAAACCTGTCCTAAACAGTGACCTCACATCCCTACTTGAAAACTAAAGGATGCCTAGTTCTCAACGGGGGCGTTGGGAGTATGCTGGGGGCGGTGAACTTGTTTTGGGCAGTAGAGGGACTTTGGGTATGATTTGGGCGGTAGGGGGGCGATGATCATGTTTTGTCAATCAAATTTAATTTTAAAACTTACAAATAAATATTACATTAAGATTTATTTAATAAATAAAATTAATCTAAAATTAATATTAAAGAAAAAAATTAAATTAATATAATAAATAAATATTATCTGGTACACCATTTGTACCAGCAATAAAACGAACTTATACGACACCTATTCTCTGATCCGTACCAACACAGCTCAGCGCATGAGTCAGTAGTTTTTGCCTCTGACTCATTCTAACCATTTGGTGGAAATTGTAGTGCATGCGCTTTCAGCATGAATTTTTGATTTGACCTGTGTTTCTTATAATGGTTTTCGTTAACTTCCTAACGGTTTTTCCCCAGTTTCGATTAGATATCATAGTTCATTTAGCCAGGTACGTGCTCGAATTAGTTCTTTATCATAAATTATTTATTGATTTTGAGAAATAGTTGATTTTCTTTTATCCTTTGTATTTTGCTGCCACTAACAATGTCGGTTAACAAAAAGAAGTGTCATCAATACAGTACTTGAAGTGGGGATTTGTTCAATCACTGTTGAACTCTCAACTACCCATGTGTTTACTGTCTAATAAGGGCTTATCTAATGAGGTATAGAAATCTTTCTGTTAGCAGTAGCATTTGCAAAAAACTCATCCTGAAAAACAAAATAGAGATTTGTCTTTTTTCATGAACTTCTTTTTTCACGTTTCTGAAGGCACCTTCGGTCTCAGGGTTTCTAGCAACCTCATCACAAAAATGCGACGATGCTTTGATAGCTTCTTATAATGTATCAAAATTTATGCTAAATCTGGGAAAGCTCGTACCATCGGAACAGAGTTGATTACTGCCGGTTGTCAAGGAAGTTTTAGAAATAGTTTTACAATATCCAGCCGCATCCAATGTAATAAAAAAAAAGTCCTATAAGCAACGATACAGTGCGGCGACGAAATGATGATATGGCTGAAGACATTGAAATTTCTTTATGCAAACTTTTGATATCGAACGAATTTTCCCTTCAAGTTGATGAATCAACCTTACCAGGTAATGTAAGCTTTACTGTAGGCATAGGTCCGGTTTGTAAAGGTAGGAAAAATTATTCAAGAGATGCTTTTTGCAAGAAGCTTGATTATAGATATCAAAGGTAAATCTATTTTTAATACTGTCAAAGAGTATTTTAAAGAGAAAAACATTCCTCTTGCGAAAATTATGTCTATTGCCACTGATTGGCTCCTGCAATGGTGAGTCGACATCGCCTATAGGAAAGGGAGGTACCAGATATTTTAGCTGTTCACTGCGTGATTCACAGACAGCATTTAGTAGGAAAAAATCTCAGCGACCGTTTGCATCAATCATTGCAATGTGCCATATCTGCTGTGAACAAATTTCACACTAATGCTTTCTACGATTGATTATTCAAAAATCTGTGTAAGAAAAGCAATGAAGAATTCAATCGCTTGCTATTATGCACCGAGATTCGCTGGCTTTTCAAAAACATTTGTCTCTATAGGTATTGGAATCTTTTCGACTCTATGTTTGAAATCCTCGAAAACAGAGATGTAGCTCTGAGAGACAGATTGCTAGAATTTAAGAAAAACTTTAGCAGATTTATCTGTAAAATTTAAGGATGATAATTTACATCTTCAAGGCAACGAGCTCAATTCTATTCCTACAAAATCAGTTATTTCTGCCTTTCTAAAAAAACACATTTTGTGGAAGCTGAATTTTGGTTGGAATGAGTTCAGTCAAGCAGGCGAAATTCACTCTGATGATGCAAAAGAATATTGTCAACATCTTGACTCTTTGCACATGGACTTTTCTGACCGTTTGAAAGACGTTTTGTTCCCTAGAAGTGGTTTTTAGCCCTCTTGTGAATACTGAAACAGCAGAGGTTCAGATTTACGAGGAATTAGTCGAACTTTCAACTAATGAAACTTTGAAATGGTGATCGTATCACAGAATGTTTGCTTGAAGGTTACGTCAGTCGTCTTTATCCTGGACTATAGACGATCGTTACAATTTTTTTAATTGTCTTTCCTTCCTCCTAACTTGTCAAACGTGGATTCAGTACTGTTACATATCTTGTCACAAAAAAAAGAGAAATCAACTCGAAATTGTGCAACGAGGGGATTTGCTTCTTCATCTCACTAAAAGTATTGAACCAACAGTTAAGGAATTGGTTTTAAACTATTAAGTACAATCGTCCCACTAACATAGTTACTTGAATGCTTCGTTGATACTACTTTTTAGTGTTACATTTTTTTGGGGGGGTGTTTTTTTAATGATCTAATTAATACTAAATTATTATTTTAAGCATAGGTTCCTTTGTTGTATATTTTTTTCTTCATTAAACGTATTTATTTTTATCATAACAAATAGACTACGAATACTTGCCGTGAGAAAATTATCGAGTTAATGTACACATTATTTTTTTTAAAAAACTTAACAAATTTAAAGCGTAAAAAAATTACTTAAAGATGTTGCTTCTTATAATTCTGCACACCTCCCTCATTCCCCATGCTCTAAATAACTGGATTTTCACGAAGGGGGCGTTGAAATTTTTTTTGCTCCTTAAGGTAAAAAGGTTGAGAATCTACGCTTTAGATTAACTATTGTTGAACTTTACATGGATGTTGTAATAATAACAATAAGTGATGGTTTAGGCTGGTGATGGTATGGACTGACTGTATTCTTTAGCAGCGGTACGATTAACGCCCGTATTCACCATTGACCCTGACCCTCGGTCAAAGTTCAAAACAGGTTTTTCGAGAGCAATTCTAGGTTACGCCCGTATTCTTCGAGAGCAACTCTAGGTTAGAGTTCAACATTTAATTTCACCGTGTACGTAACTGCGAGTTACTCTAACACAGAGTTAACCCCCGTATTCACCGTTGACTCTGACCTAACGCGTAACTCCCAGTCCCGAAACCCCCGGTTTGGAAAGCGATTCCACCATTATTTTTTGACCGTCGTTTTCTTAACTGCGGGTTACTTGACCGGCAGTTATAGGCATTTTCCTATTGGATAATAACTTCCCGGTGGTAGATTTATAGCCGTATAAACGGTGTTTGTTTTCAATTTTCGTTGCTTTTTTTTTTTTTTTTTTTAATTTCTATTAAAAGAAGAAAAAAAAAGATTGCATTGATTCATTAAATTTGAATCCCTCTTTTACTGGTAAAATAAAAGATATGTTTAGTTTCGTTTTCCTAACTGACTTATATTGATGAGCAAAAGGATCCGAGCTTTATTATTATGAATTTAGATATTTTGTTATTATGGATATCATAAAGCCGCAAGCAACCATAGAAACGCAACTGAAACTTGATTAAAAATACTTTCATTTCACACAATTATTTAATACTTTTATTTTACACGATGATCAAGGGGATTATGCTAACATCCTCCTCATCCTTATTCGCACATTTTTAATATTTTTTTCCCTTCATAACATATTATCGATAACTTAAACCATCGAGAAGAATTTTTTTTTTCTAAATTTTAAATGAAATTGTATAAAATAAACTTCTCAGATAAGCATAAATCAACACATTCATACTATTGAGAAGTTATTAATGGCTATTATTGTGCTGCCACCTGCCGATGATAAGAGAGAATCACTGTCGGTGATATGGTGAATAAGATAACAATTTTTTTAAAGGAAAATGTCATAATCGGAACAAATATTCCAAAACTTTTAGAATTTAAAGAAAATCATGCCTTTAAAAATTTAATTATTTAGATAATTGTAAATGGAATGTATAAATGCCCCATATGTCATAAAGTAGTCAGGCTATATATTAAAAATTATAACTAAAGACGGGCATTTTAATTTCATATAGTTTTAAGCAATAAATCTCTTCCAAATGATCCTATTTTTTCCAAATATTCAGCAGATTATTTTATGGTTATAAAATTCTAAATTTCCTGATTTGCAAAGTTATTTGATGCAGATTATTGTGTAGTTTAAATGTTTTTCGGATCAAAATTTGCATTGATTACATAATATTTATTTCAGCATAATTTCTAATATATATTTCAAATAATGTATGTGTTTTTAATTTAATAAATAGCTTTATTTTATGGATTAAAAAATTTTTAAATTCTTTATCTTCGTATCTAAATATTGCACGTTATTTTACCATTTCATCTCTAAACTATTTTTATTTTTGGGCAAGATCTATCATCTCGATAAATATTATCAAAATCTAAAAACATTTAATGAATCATATTCTTTTTTAAATTTTAAATTTCTTTCAAGTATCGATTGTTTTTTGTTTTTTTTTCTTGTAAAAAAATAAATAAAAGTTAGTTAAATTATTTAGAATCTTCTTACTTACACTATTTATTTGAATTATTGTAGCCGCAATCTTTATTATCCACGATTTTTTTTTTTTTTCGAGTGAAAAATTATTTAAGTGCTATAACGACTGCTAATAATAATTTGAGAAATATATATAGCATTTTCCATAGAAGATATTAACTCAGGAAAATTTAATTTTCATTTTATTAATAAGCATTTATTTGATATAAATTAATTATAGTTACATCTAGTAAAAAAATTGACCTTATTGAACATAAAAAGGCAAGCATGTAGTAAAATAATTGATCTCATTAAACATAAAAAAAGCAACCGAATATCAAAGTGTTATTTAATTTTCATTTCTTTAATATATATTTATTTTATTAATATTATGGTATGCTATATTTTTTTTAAGGCAGGGCAAAGATATAAATTAATTATAGTTGCATCAAGTGAAAAAATTGACCTCCTTGAACATAAGCAACCGAACATCAAAAGTGTTATTTTTGAAAACATAAATAAATAAAAATCTCCTTCTTTGTATCCGTGCTTGTTCAAACCGGGGAAATCTTCAGGTTAAAAACACAAAAAAAGAATCGAAATTCAAAACAATTAAAAATGTGAAACAAAAAAGAGCAAAAATATAAAAAATACCGACGAAGGAAACGAAGGAAATGAACAAACACTCGTTTACACGCGGTTACTCTAACCGGGAATATCTTCAGGTAAAAGTTACTTAACTCTGGGTTAGAGTAACTCGCAGTTACGTACACGGTGAAATGAAATTTTGTACTCTAACCTAGAGTTGCTCTCGAAAAACCTGTTTTGAACTCTGACCGAGGGTCAGGGTCAATGGTGAATACGGACGTAAGTTTCCAAACCGGGGGTTTCGGAACTGGGAGTTACGCGTTAGGTCAGAGTCAACGGTGAATACAGGGGTAAATCCCACATTTCACCAATTTTAAAATTTTTAATTAATTGTAATTTCTTTTTAGGTCTTGCTTATTTCCCTAATTTGTTTCTCAGTTAATTAAGAAAAAAATACAATATGACAAATACTTGTAGTAAAACATTTCGTAAATTTTGCATTGGTTAACTAATTATTTTTTATTGCAAAGTTTGTTTGATTCTGTAACTTTTTAAGCATTGCATTTTTTTCTGTTAAAGTTTTTAAAAGTCAATCTTGCTCTTAAAAAGTAAAGTTCTAAATGCAGCATCATTTATTGTTGCAGGAAATAAATTTTTAGCATCTAATTCATATTTATTTCAAAGCTTCTGTCCCTTGTAATGCTTTTCAAATTGTATAATTATTACCTCAAAAGTTATAATCAGATTAAGAACTTAAAAACAACTTTTAAACGCTTTCCTGTGTAATACATTTTATCCTTCACAAAGCATAAAGAAGAAATACAACTGTTGAATAGTGAGATTTGAAACATTCATAAGCATTTAGGTCACATAAATTCCTATATCAATTACAGTAACAAAAATAATAGATGTTACATTCGCGGTTTCTAGAAGTAATATTTTCAATTTGGTATTGAAGGTGTTAATATTTTTTAGAATTAAAAGAAAAGAAAACGAAAAGTGTACGTTAATGTAAATGGCTTTAACATGTATGGAGCTTCGTTAAAAGTTAACTAAATACTTTTAAAGAACTTTTAAAATGGTAGATAAAATTTATTTTGTTATGGACCGCTATATAAAAATCAATTAAGATGCTTCTATTTAAGTACTTGTTACTGTTTATTTATTTACCTTCTGATAAAGAAAAAGAAAAGTTTGGTTTAATATCAATAAATTTTAGAAATTGGATAATTTTTAAGAACTGTTTACACATTAAAAGGAGCGTTAAACATTTCTCTTCGAAGGGGAAAAAAGGGGGATTGTATTAAAAAAGTATAAAAGATATCTGTGTATGCTATTAATGAGTAAATATCTTTATGTAGAAAAAAAATGGTCAGTGTACCGTTTATTCAGGTAATTTTTATGAATTATGACGATTATAAACAAGTGGATTATATATATGAAAAAAAAAAAAAAAATTCTAATAATGCTCACATACTGCAGACAGTACCGTCTTTACACATGGGTACACCCGGGCAGTGCCCGGGGGCCCCAGGTACTCAGGGGGCCCTTGAGAATCTTAATTTTTATAAATTGTGTTAAAAAAAACTAAGACTAAACAAAAGTTTCTTATATATGTTTTAAAATAAATATATTATATTGTATAAAGTGTGTATTTTGTTTTTCTTCCTACAAATAGTGATTGATTATCTTGCAAACGACAATTGTTTGAATAGTTTATCACCAGGGAAAATTTAAAAGGCAACCGAAATCTATTTTTCTACGTATTTTTTATGTGAATTCAGTTTTTTGGGGTCTACTAAAAACAAATTAAATACATTTAAATCAAAATTTATTTAAATTTGTTCAAATTATTGCATAAGTAAAAAATGCTTTATTTTATGTATGTGAAGTTTTCTAGTTCGATTTTAAGCAGTATGACATTTTATAAGGGCCCAAAACATTTCTTTGCCCGGGGGCCCTGCATGCTATTAAGACGGCCCTGACTGCAGAGCTTGGACAAAGCAATGGAAACACTCTACACTAACTAGTTTTTTTATATTTCTCAAGATATACCAAGAGAATTAATTTAAATCTTTAGAAGTGTTAAGTCATGCGATTTCTCATACATATCAATATATATATAATATATAAGGTTTATAGCTTTTAATATATAAGGTTTATAGCTTTTAATATATAAGGTTTATAGCTTTTAATATATAAGGTTTATAGCTTTTAATATATAAGGTTTATAGCTTTTAGGTTTGAGGGACCGGCAATTAATTTCGAACGAAAAAGAATGTTTATGAACAGCCTATTGTAGTTGTAGTTACTGTTGTAGTTGTAGTTAATTTACGTTGCACTAGCGCTGCACAATGGGCTATTAGCGAAGGTCTGGGAAACATCCCTGAGGATCATCCAAAGGCATGTCATCGCAATTCTGATCCTCTGCAGAGGGGATGGCTCCCCTGCTTTGGTAGCCCGATGACCTGCGCGGAAGTCGAGCACTTTACGGTAGAACAGTTTAAAGAAGAACGATGCCACCCACCCTCAGTCCCTACGCAAGTCGATCAAATTTTTCACCCACACGCTTACTGACCGCAGAAAGTGATGCTAGACTTTGGTGTACTGCTGGAAAACGTGTCTTTACAATCAGTTCACTGTGAACCGCAATGGCGCAGGGGATAGACAGTTCGCCTTCCAATGAGGTGAACCGGGTTCGAATCCAGCGATGGCTGGTCGATACGAATCCGCATCCGGTTTGCACCGACCACAGTGTTGACGTAAAATATCCTCAGTGGCAGACGGATCATGGGTTAGAGTCCCTTTGCCGTCAAGCTAACAGTGGGAGGTTCTCGTTGTCTTCCTCTCCATGTAACACAAGTGCTGGTTAGTTCAAAGCCTCCTAGATAGGGTGAACAAGCCTTCAAGTAGGAATCGTGACGTCACGAACAGGAGGTAACATGGTAGAAATGAAGGTCTTGCTTTTTTCTTTCGAGATTAATAATTTTGGGTCTCCCTTTGCATGTCAGAATCGTTTCTTTTTTTTTTTTTAAAGACGTAACTTTAAAGTGATAGTTTAAATTAAGGTAACTAACTTAATTTAAGTAAATTGTTTAATTGAAAAAAACTCAGATATTTAAGTATGTATTTTGTTCCATTAAGGTAAAATAAGAAAATGTTATAATTTTGCTTAGCTTTAGTTTCAAATGGCAAATTTTCTTTTTTTTTAATTATTTAGACTGTAAACTAAAGAAAATACATTTTGAACTTTTGAAAAAAATTCTTTTTACAATCTTTATGAATAATTTCGAGAAATAACGAAGTTCAAAAGAATTATCTAGGTTTATGTTCATTTTTAAAATATAATATTTGACCGCAGGACAATGTTAGATCAGAAAAAATTGAAAAAGTATATATCTGAATAAGATTTATATTTTGAAAAATTTTTTAATATTATCCAAAAGTTTTATAGAGATTTCATAGAATTTACATTTTAGTGATAACTATTTCTGTTTCTAAATTGCATGAATCTTTTTCATGAAAAATAAATTTCAAACATTTTGCACTTCATTATTTAACATTCTTATGATGCTGTCGTTAAAAAATATTAATCGTTTTTAGGAAAATAAAGTTTTTAGGATATATAATTTTACTGTCATCGATCCATAATTTAAATCTGCTGATTAAAAATTGTATATTTTTTATAATCAACCTTAAAGAATTTTTAAAAAAAATGTAAATAATGCACCAAAAGATTACATTATTTTATGAATCAATATTTGCACAGAAAATTATATTATTTTACTCTTTTTTCACATCATTATTATTTAAAGAATAAATTTAAATTAAAAAATATTACATCCTTTTAATAATACATAATGTAATCTTTTCCTGCTGAAAAAATAAACCATATAAAGCAAATATTTCTTAACATTCAATCCATACAAAGATACTAAAGGTTGAAAAAAATTTTATTTACAATAATGCTGATAAACTGTACAAAAATAAAGATTTTTGTACTATATTAAAAAATGCAATAATCATAAATAAATAAGGTGCTAAACAAAACTGAAAAATATAAAAATTAGTTTTATCTTTTATTTTCTCCTTTGTAATTCGAACGGCACCCAGGCACACAGTATGATCGTGGCATCTGCAAAATAGAGGAATACATATAGCATGTTCCATTTATTTCCAAAAAAATAAATATCTAATTTGATATGAATTTTTAAAAATAATTGAAAAATGAAAAAAGAAAACTCAATTTTATATATTTCCAATTGAAAAGGCATCTAAAATTATAAATTAAA
Organism: Parasteatoda lunata; assembly: GCA_949128135.1. Taxonomy (NCBI): domain Eukaryota; kingdom Metazoa; phylum Arthropoda; class Arachnida; order Araneae; family Theridiidae; genus Parasteatoda; species Parasteatoda lunata. The sequence continues at coordinate 9,136,568 of OX421981.1, read as the reverse complement.
TCTCAAGTGTGCATTATAATTTTAGACATAGCTTTAACAAATTTATAACACATGAGTCAAGCAATGCTAGAAAAGTAAGAAATAAAAAAATAAGTACATGAAACAGATTCAAAATATCATGACAAAATAGTCACATAATTTGTTTTAAAATAGTCACTTTCTGTAACTAAAATGGTGTAAACATATCTTATTGCTTTTCATACTTATTTCATGCAAAATTATAAACAAAACTAGTTCCAGTAATAGCTTTTATGGTCAGTGATATCTTTTTTTAATGAAATTTATTTATTACAAGTAAAAAAAAAATTTTAAAGACTATTTATTTATTTATTGTAAAAACAAGAATAAGAGAATTACGGCTATTTAAATAAAATTACGGCTTAATGTCAGTTAATTTTTTACATAGACAATTAAACCTATGGATATTAGTGCAGTAGATAATATCACTTCATAGCATGTAAGGCGTAAAATAATTGAAGAAAAAAATTTTACAAGTTGACTAAGTTTAAAAAAGATGTATGACTTCATACGCATAATGTTTCAAAATAAACTAAAGATGCAAAGTAAAATTAAAAATATATTTAAAAATGTTGCAATAAATACAAAAAGTCATAGCCTATCATAAAATAATATGCTATGTTCAATCTATTGAAATTAGTTTTTATTATTTTCATTAAAAAATTATTTTATTGTTTTCACAGTCATTTATAGCACAATCATGTGTGTTATTCTTCATAAAATATATATAGATATATTTCAAAAATATTTGCTCAGTAAAACAAAATTAAAACTATATGTATTTCTAGTTTTACTTTATTGTGTATTTAAATTATTTGAAGTACTGGAAACTGTTACTTTATTGTTTTTTTAATGTTGTTCGTAAAAAAAATGTCAGGTAATTGAAAGAAAAGCAAAACAGTAATATAAGAGTTTTGTTTACAAAATGCTTCAAACCAAAACTAATGTGCATATCAAAATAAAGCTGCAATGTAATTTGAAAAGCATTAAAATTTTAAACGTAGATAAAATCAGGTTTTAAGTCAGTAAAATCAGAAAATTTATTAATATTTGAAAACTTAAAATAGACTAATTAAAAAAAAAATTAAAAAGCAATTTATTTTGTGTTTGAAACACTTTTATACACACTGATAGATACTTGCTTTATATTTTGCATGTTAGGTAATAAGAAAATACTCAATAGAAAATACTTTAGAATTAAGTAAGACCTGATGTTTATATAATGTTTCGAACTAAAACTGCAAACCAAAACAAATGGAAAATCAGAACTAAAACTACAGTATAATTTTAAAAACATAAATTAAAATTTTGTATATGTGAGTATAATCTGTGTTTCAAGAATTAATGTACCAAATCAAATAAAAGAATTTTTAAAAATTCGAATTAAACAAAAAACTATAACAATTATACAAGACTGAAAATTTAAATTAAAAATTCAAATATTTAACATTTTATATATTTAATTTATAAAAATCAATTGTGAGGAACTTATGTAAATATTATTGATACTTATTCATTACTATGTTAAATGTCAGATAATTATAAAAAAAATCAACTTAATACTAAAACTACAATTAAAAACAAAGATGCTATATAATTTTAAAAACACAGATTAAAGTCTTAAAGGAAGGTAAAATCAGTCTTCTAAAAATTTAAATCTAAAAAATTAAACTAATTATTTAAGACTAAAATTACAAGAAGAAGAAAATGTATTAAAAATTATTTTAGCATATATGTAAATGGATAAGTATATGCATAAGTATTATTGCTTGATCTTCAATATTACACGCAAGATCAGTAAAAAAGCATGACATATAACCTCATGTTTACATTATGTTTCAAAACAGAACTATTTGTTTTATTAACATAACAGCTATTTGTCATTGATATGTAGATAAATAAGATATTCAACAGAAATATACAGTAAATTTTGTTTGTACTTAATATATTACAAATAATAAAATATACATTATGAAAAAATTTTTACAAATAAGGATTACAGGTTTTACACATCAAAAAAGAGAAAAATGCAATATAACGTCGAATAATCCAATATTTACATGATGAAAAGCGAAAAAATAGATTTAGCGTAATCCAAAATTATTTAACTAATCGCAATTACTATGTAATCTAATAAATATCTATCAAATAAATCTTATTAGCAACTTTTATACAAAATAAACAGATGCAGTTAGCATTTCATTTTAATAACTTGAAAAAGGAATGGACAATTTATTTAGAATAAAATCTAGTATATAACAATAAAAAAATTTTTTCGATAAGTTACTTATTGTTACAGGGAGTGATTATAATCGATACGCTGTTAATTTAAACGTTAAATTTGATTAAAACAACACAAAATATCTAATTAATACTTTAGAAGAAACATTTAAAAGTATTTAAATAAGATAAAGTGAACTTACTTCTCAAAAGGTCTGCTTTTCATTGAACACTTTTCAAATAGGTCGCTTAAAATCTGTTTAATGGCTACCTCTGTCCGCTGTCTTTCTTTTCGACCCTGTCCTTCGTCAACTTAAAATCTAACCTCCGGAGAGTGACGTCACAACTAGAGAGTAAAAGCAATATTTCGGCTTGTACACCCTATCTAGGAGGCTTTGGTTAGTTCCATCAAAAAAATCCTCCACGAAGGCAAAATTTCTCCCAATACTTGATCCAGGAGTTCCCTTGTCTTCTGGATTGGATTCAAAATTACAAGGCTACGAAGTTGAACATTTGAAGTCGTAAATCCAAAAATTGTTTCGGTAGCCCAAAGACCTGCTCGCGAAGTCGAGCACTTTACGGCAGGGCAGTTTTAACGAAGAACAACCTATGCCAAAAAATCATATGAAATAACTGCGCAAAATTGACAGTCATGCTTGACTTCGGTGTTCTACTGGGAACTGTGCCTAAATGATCAGTCTGCTACAGGACTCAAGATAAAGAGAATAAAAGCGAATAGCATATAGATCCGTGACTGAGCGGACTCTGTAGCGAAGAGAGAGCAAGTTCAAGTTTCACCACAAACCTGTGATGTCCTAATGTGTACTATCTGTTCTAAAATTTGACAAATGACTTATGAGCAATATAGTAGTAATATTTTATTGGTCATTTTTGATCATATCAAATTCTCAAAATACTTACCAAACAAACATAGTCGAATTTAAAAACGTCATGTACTCATAATTGAATAGATTGCAGTGATACACTCATTTTTGAACAAAATGAATAGTCTGAAAATGACTCATCATATTTGCTCTTTTTCAGTAATTTGTTGTTTAATAGAAAGTGGGCATAGTCTAAAAAATGAGAAATCATATGCTTTGTTTTTTGTCATTTGCGGCTTAAGGTAGATAGATAGGTACTTTATTTACGTCGCACTAAGCTGCGCATTGGGCTATTGGCGAAGGTCTGGGAAGCATCCATGAAGATGATCCGAAGACATGCCATCGCAATTTTGGTGAAGAGGCTCCCCTACTTTGGTAGCCCGACCACCTGCGTGTGGTGAAGTCAAACACTTTACGGTAGAACAGTTTAACAAGGATCGATACCGCACCCCCCCAGTCCCTACACAGGTTGGTCAAAGTGGTCACCCACCCGCTTACTGACTGCAACCAGTGATACTTGACTTCGGTGTTCTACTGGGAACCGTGTCTTTATGATCAGTCCACTGAGCGACCATTTGCTGTTTAAATGAGAATTATAAAAAAAAAAAAAAATTTTATTAGGGTTGGAAAATTTTTGAATTGTACAAAAGTTTTTATATAATTTTGAACTAAGCAATTTTAAAGGGCAAAATTCACAATTTGGAACAAAATCATTCGAATATTTTTTGAAAAATTAAAATTAAGGTTTTATTAATTTTCTCTATCTTGATTTCACTATTTGAACATTATTCGAACACACTATCATCTGAATACTTTTCTTACCATTAACTCAATTTTTCTTTCTTTTTTGAGTATTCGATCCTATTATCTTTTTACCGGTACTCTAACCGGATGAAATTTGAAGAGTTTTAAAGCCCACTCTCTTTTCACCAATTCTCCAAACCACTATATTTTATATTGGTACTTGAACCCGCTATCATTTAATCAGTACTCGAAGTCACTTTTTTTTATCGGTACTCGAATCCGCTACTTTTTACCGGTTCTCGAACTCGCTATCATTTGTTCTATTCTGGATTTTACTAGCATTTGATGATTACTTGAACATCATCTTTGTGCCGCAGTGGACGGATCATTAAGACACGGTTCCCAGCAGATCACCGAAGTCAAGCATCACTGGCTGCTGTCAGTGTGCGGGTGGGTGACCACTTGGATCAGACTGCGTAGGGACTGAGGATGCGCGGTGTTGGTCCTCGTTAAACTGTTCTACCGTAAAGTGCTCGACTTCACGCGCAGATCGTCGGGCTACCGAGGCGGGGGTACCATCCCCTCTGCAGAGGATCAAAATTGTGGTGGTATGTCAAAATTGTGATGGTATGTAAAGATCATCATCAGGGATGCTTCCCAGACCTTCGCCAATAGCCCGTTCTGCAGCTCTAGTGCGACGTAAATGAACTACAACAACACTATCTTTTATCGGTAGAACGGAGGAAGGGGCATACCCTCTGGAGGTCGGTGGACGCAACTTCAAGAGGATGTGGTGTAATTAGAAACAAATATATATTAAAATAAATAATAAGTTAGAAAAAAATTGGTGTTTCATTTATTTGTTAGATTGTGAGTTACTTTAAAATGTACTTTTTTTTTAATGCTTTATTACAATTTATTCACTTGTATATTTTTTTTCTAAGAAACGAAAACTAAAAAAAATTTAACATACTTTTTTTCCGAAGGAAAGTAATGGTGCATGAGGTTGCAAGTTAACAGGGCACACCGGAATAAAGTTTTGCAATTCTAGAAGCGGTTAGTGAGAGGGCGTGTGACTACTTTGATCAGCCCGTGGAGGGACAGAGGGTGTGCCGTATCGGTTATCATTGAACTGTTACACCGTAAAGTGCTCGACTGCAACAAGTTAAAAGATAGTTTTCCAAACTTGTGCATAATTTAAGTATTGAACGTTCTTTTATCAAAATAAAATCTATGAAAACTTAAGATCTACAAAGACACAAGAGAATTCTTTAGCAATAACTTTTATCAAAAACCATAGAACCAATTGATTTTGAAGTGTGTATAAAACTATTTGCGTCTGTTAAAGCAAGGAAAAATATATTTCCATGTCATAAAAGATTACATTGATTAAAAATATTACTTTCAATAGATATTTACAATATATTAGAATACTTGAGGTGATATTCACATTAAACTAACGACTTTCTTTTTTTAACCTTAAAATCGTTAATTGTTATTTATTTTCATCATGTGTTTCTTAAATCAACATTCATTGTTGATTTAGTTTAATAATTTTCCGATTACAATTTTAAATATAAAAAGCACTTTTATACAGCATTATGACACCAGAGAGAGAATTCAAAGGGTCTCTTTTAAGATAACTTTTCAAAAATTGAGTTAAGAGATACGTTTTCAATATCGCCCGGGGCGTAAAAATGTCTTTCGCCGGCACTGATAATTTTTTTTTTTTTTTTTTTTTTTTTAGGTTTAACCTCAACCTGATCCAGCCATCTTTGCTTTGGTCTTCCTTTTTTCCTATTATTATGTAGTTTTCATATATTTTTTTTAAGCATGCGTTTTTCCTTCATTCTTTTGTAATTAAAGGTGGAAATAGTAATGACTGAACTTAACTTCGCTAATAAGGACTGAATACATTTCCATGCGCAATGAAGGAGTGGAGCAAAGCTGAGATCATTTTGGAATCTGCATTGATATGAATGAAACAAAACTCAAATAAATTTCTTAGCTTCATTGTAATTTTCCAATTTTTTACGACATAGTTTTGCAATATAAATTATTTCTAGCTCTAATAATTCAATAGAACTTATGTTTATCAAAATGTAAATCTTAACCAGAAATTTCTCAACCCTCAAAAAACAATTTACAGTTAAAAGTTTTCCAGTTAAATAATAAGTTTTTACATTTAATAACAAAACTGTAAAATCATTTTTGTCCTCATTATGTAAAAAATACTAAAACTTAAAGTAAGAGTAGTAGAATATTTTGTAATGTAAATAGTAGAGCATTTAGTTTCTTTATAAACAAAATTATTTTCCTTGGAAGAAATAAATTTTCATTTTCCAAAATGAGCTGGTGCAAGGAATAAAGAATTTCGGCTAAGATTGCATTAGGGGGTTTGTGGTAAGTGCCCAATGATTATCAATGCTGATATATGTTTCAATGGGAGTTGAATTTTAATTTTCATATCAAGCTTGAAAATGAGATAGCTTTCATATCAAGTTTCAAAACGAAAAGGAAACAAAAGAAAATTGTTAACTTGTTTATTGTTAAAGTCATTAAGATAAGGATGGTCAATCTATAGTTAAGAAAAGGCTGTGTCAACTATAGAAGTAATGAATCAATGGGTAGTAGCAAAAAGAGAGGAGTGATAAAAAAGCAGCAAAATCTTAACAATTAGGGAGGAAAGTGATCAGTGTATTTTAGTTATTAGAACATAATAATAATAAAAAAAATTAAAATTCTAAATGAAGTTAAAACATGATAAACTTTCTTCAAACAAGTAAAAATAATTTTTATTTCAAGTTTATTTCTTTCCTCAGTTTTCTTGGGTTTATTTATTTCAGTTTTTATAACCTATTTTAATTTACATACAACTGAATTGACATAGTACAAGAAAAATACAACAGCATAATATTACGAAAATACTTTTTATTTTAATTCTAAAATTTATAAATTGTTTTATTACATTGAAAAAAATAGTGTAAAATAAATTTTGTAACTAGGCAATTTTATTACAGACATACAAAGAATAAATTTCTTAACTTCATAATAATTTTCAAGTTTTTTATGACATAGTTTTGCAATATAAGTTATTGCTAGCTCTCATAATTACAATAGAACTCATGTTTATCAAAAAGTAAATCTTTTAACCAGTAATTTCTCAACCCTCAAAAATCAGTTTTTACAGTTAAATAATAAGTTTTTACAGTTAATAACAAAACTGTAAAATCATATTTTTGTATTATGTGAAAAATTCTAAAATTAAAAGTAAGAGTAACAGAATATTTTTTTTAATGTAAATAATATAGCATTTCGTTTCTATATAAACAAAATTATTTTCCATGGAAGAAATAAAATTGACACACTGCAAGGATGCCAACTGCTCCGCTTTCTGGGATAGTTTTAAAGTAGTAACAAATTATATAGTAAAATTCGTTAGAGAAGGATAGTTACGCCCACTTTTTAATAGAGTAACCAGTAAATTGATGCTTTAATGTTGCATTTTGTATGATACTTATAATTTTTGATATTTAGTCGTGAAAAAATTACTTAACAGGAAAAATACCAAACTAAAAGTAACTTAAATTTCGCTACCACTGGAAAATACTACTTTACAAAACGGAGCAAGTTGGCATCTCTGACACTGTTCTGAACCGAAACAGATGTATCATATACATAACATGGTTAAATATACCTTCAGAAATTTTGATTGACAGAATTAAATTCAAAGGAAAATTGCACAAGTTTATTTTCCACAGAATGCTAAATCACATTAATGCTCAGAAGTCTGCAGTAAATCTGGTAATTTGTTTTTCTATCTTTTGGGTTTAGAGTTGGTGATTTGTGGATCGGATATATGAACTATTGAGTTTGCTTCTATCTTATGTGCAGCCACATGGTTTAATAATGATAAACTACATGAAAATGATCTGATCACATATTGCAATCAAAGTTGCTTGGTTGTCACCATTATCAAATGTTCAGCCCAAGATTCGCTTTCTCAGTTTCAGAATTTAATGCCTACAAAACCTGATAACTAAAAAAAAAAAGCTCACAGTGATTTTACATATCATAAGTCAAACTATTGATTATTTCCTTTCACTATTTTAAAGATGACGAGATATAGGTATTGAATTATAGTATATTAACTTGTGAAAATTCATTTTGCCTAAGTTCAGAATAAATTTTATATCTCTTATGTCTAAATAGACTATATAAAATGCTTGTTCTGAAGAAAAAAGAAAATAAAAGATGTTCTAGGGCAGAGAAAGTATGTTTCTTACTTTGCAAATGTTACGAGTCTCTTAAATTTGTTGTAATATGCACACCCTCAGAGGTTTTTGCGATATATTTTTTTTACCAGTGATAAGGAACTGAAGTAGAAATTTTTAAGCAAATATATTTATAAAAACTTCTTTCTAGATTCTCTTCTCTTAAAGAACATAACTATATGTCTACCTAACTTTATGCCTTTTCAAATTACTAATAGTAGTGGTAAGCAAAATATTTTCAAAATTCATTGAAATATTAATAAATTACCTTTACTATTGCTATAAGAAATATCTTCTGAAACTACAGAAATGTCATAGTAGTTGTAAGGTATGGCTAAATTTTCATTGTTATCATATGTTTACATTTTATTATTTGAATAATAAATTGATAAATTTTAGATTGTATTACAAAAAAATAAGCTGTTAAAATACATATGTAGAATATTAGTCTTAGTTTAATTTCTGTTTTTTCCTTAAGTTAATCTTCTAATTCAGTTGAACTAATTTTAAAAAATAATGAAAACCTATAAAAAAAAAAGCATAACAAAATTATTAAAACTTAATTTGGAACCTTCATCTTTTTAAAATAATTTCATAGAGTAGAACTTTACTTTATTCAGATTGATCAATCAAAATTTTAACTTAGATTCTAATGTACGCTCACACAACTAAAAGAGAAAATTGTAAACATTTTGAATATTTAACACTTCCGCGATGATTGTCACGTATACGTGCGCCAGCCTGAAACGCTCTCATTTCCCGGGATACAAGCGTGCTTTTTTGTTCACTCCTGACAGTCGGGTATTTATAACAGTGTTCTAGAATGTTCCAAACATCATAATTTTCGGCACAAGAATGCATTGCATCTCCATGGGATTTAAGATACATGTAGATTTGACCTTCTAATCAAAATTTAAAACATTAGTCGTATGATTTTTTTAATTATATAAACACGAGAAAAGGATATTTCTGAAAGACAGCATGCTTTATGTATACTCCTTTTTAAAGTAAGCATGTCATACAACTATGATTCAAATTGTTGGAATAGTTGAAAAATTCAACATTAAGATTTTTTTACATAAATTAAAAATTTAACAAGTCAAATCTGTATATTTCACAGTTTTTTAAACATTAAAAAAAAGGTCAATAATGCCAAGTCATTAAATCGTAAAAAAAAATTTCAAAAAAGTAATGAAACAAGAAAAAAAATATATATATATGTAGCATGTATTGTTTATATACTTTACACTATATTGTTCAACATGTTCATATTTTGGTAATTTCATGGATTTTAGCTTAACATAAACCCTTCGGTCCTGAACAGGTGCTTGGGAAAGAGACTCTTAGAATCAGCAATAAGCCCACATTTTAAACACCTATCGCAAAAGGTTTAAAAGTTGTACACCATTGGGCTCCCCAATATTGGCAGTGGCTAAACAATAGTAGAAGACACTAGATGTACAACACAAATCTAGATCATCTACTAGTGCCACAAAAAACAAGTGATCTTCTTTTAAGCCTTTGATTCTTGGTTTGCCATACATTCACAAGGGGTTTAATTAGTGATTTTATGAACAAGGTTTCACTATTTAGAACCTTACATAGTTTAATCCCACAATTCCAATCACAAACTTATTAGAATTTCATAAAAATTGGGTATTTACATAATAAAGTATAGGAATCTTATCTAGCAAAAAATGTTCTGAAAATTACTTCAAGATGGTACACTTCCTTTACACTTGGCTATCTTAATCCTAAGAATAGTATCCTTTTATCTGTGGGGATACCTCAAAGACTGTCTTCCATAGTCGTATCTCATCTGCCTCTAAACTTAAAGTATACTACACCATGTGCGTAACATTCCTTAGCATGCATACTTATAACCGTTAACGCATGCAAACAATGGTGGTGTTTTATAAAATTTTGTATATTACTGTTATAACATCTATGAAAGTATATACCACATTCATTTAGCAATTGCTCAATTTTCATGAAAACTGTGCTGAGTTTTTTATTCAAACTGCTGTTTGCAAATTTTAACTTTTATTTTAGGCAACTTGTATTTGTTTCAAATGATTGTAAAACTTTGAAATAGATCACTCATACTTGTACCTTACACGCTTGATAAGTTCAGTTCATTCAAATTGCCTCACTAAATGCCAAACACTTATTTTCTAAGTATTTCTTATTGAGAACTAGACACATTTATCAAATAACTGAAAATAAGTTCCTAAAAGAACAAAATTCAGGTTCCAAATTTAAAATAAAGTTTTTGTTATCTTTCTCTAGATTACTTTCTTTTCTTTTATTTAGTGCAATGGTTACTTTCTGCATGTAAATGTTCTTAAAACTAAGCGCAATGCTATGCAAATTATGAATATTTCATTATAAAAATGAGCGCTGGTTTCACAACTCAACTTGTTAGATGGCTATCTAAAAAGCAGTTGTGAAAGCTGACTAGATGCTGTGTAAGGGTGCAACTACTAAACTTCCACTATTTTTAGAAGCAAGCAATTTTAACCAGACTATGCTTTGCCTTTTCAGTTGCAAGCAATATTACTTGGAGATTTATGAAAACAAAGCTTTTGTTAATCACAATAAATTTGTTATTGTAAATGAAAACTAAAAATTGATACTGATAAAATTTATAGAACATGATCAAAAATTTATATTAAATAAAGATATAACTAACTTAAAGTTACAATTCATTGAAGTTTTTAAATTAATAAAAGAGTTCACATAACACTATAATTAAAAATATCACATGATTATTCTTAAATTGAACTTAGAATAATATATTTTTCAGGTTATTGAGAAAATTAAAGTCAATTTCACTAATCGTTTTAAACGAAAAATATGTATAATTTAGTTCCACAATAAAAGTATTGAAAACACCAATAATAAAAACTAGTATATAAAAAAAAAAAAAAAATCTCAATATACCTAAAGCTCTAGAGTGATTGGCATTACAAGTTCATTTTGCAAAGAATAAATATTGATAAGAGTAGAAAAAAATTGAAATATACATACTAAAATACTGATTAATATGCTAAATAACGAATGATGCATAGTAAACTAAAAATTCATTTCTACAATTCATTTTAATTTAAAATGTTTTTCTTCAAATAAACAAGCTTTCTTTTTTATAAATGACACTAAAAGAAATTTTGAAGAAAGATGTAATTTATAAAAATTATAAGTTTTGATGCAGCTCAGCATTTTATAATTGCAACAAAAAAATATCTTTTAACACACTATATACATTGACATCTTTTCCTTGAAAGACTAATATACACATTCCACAAAAATCTAAACTACAAAATAGTAACATTTTTAAAAAGACAAATTAAGTATAATGCTTACTATAATTACGGAGAGGAGTCACTATTTAAAATATGAACTTTTTAAAATAATTTTTTCAAAAATAATGTTTTTCCACTGAATTATTAAAAATAGATATTGAATAAAGTGCTTGTAAAAAATAACTTTTGTCCATAGACTCAAACAAAATTTAAAGGTTTAATATATTTTAATATATGCATGGATCATGGATGGAAAACTTAAGCAACAATATCCATTTTTAGCATGATTGAGTTTACATTTCACAATCCTTTAGAAACATGTTAAATGATCAAATTAATTCACAAACAATTAAGTATATATGTATGTTTTCCAAGCAGTGGCTCAAACTTGATACTGTGTCAAAGTTATCAAACAAACTACAATAAGCAAACTGTGTAGCATGTCATTCGAATAACATCAAGTTAAGGAAGATTTGTCAGGTCAAAAGTTCTCAGGATTTTTATTTAAATTTAAAATTATGACAATATTTTGTTAACAATTACATATTGCAGAAATTTTTAGCACTGATGCAAGTAAACATAAATTAGAAGTAGATCAAGATTAAAATTTCTCTTTTTCTTCAAATATCAAAATACTTATTAGCTAGAAATATACTTCAACTACTACAAATTCTCTGCAGTTTTAGAAAATATTTTACCTCATGGTAGCAAGAAGTGTTATGTATTTTTATTTTAATAAATTAGAATTTAGAAAACTTTGTTGATCACTAAACACAAGTAATTTATAATTAAGTAAAAAGTAACAGATATATGTAAGGTCAAATAGACAAATGCTTAAGTTCTAATAAATTTTCAAAAAATTCTGCTTTAGTTCATTACCACTGAAAAGAATAATTCTTAACAGCCTCAAATAGTTAGTCTCTGAATAGATCTGAAGAAATTGTTGGAGGTCTATTAATTTCATGCTACCGTTTCATTATTAGAATGAAAACAAGTACATATTTGGTTCACTGTCATTAATAATTTTCCTGCATAATACACATACTTTGTAAGCTGAAAAATACTGTTGCATCCTGCTAGGGATTAAAGCCAGAGTCAAAGGACAGACATATTTTAAATCTTTTGCATTTTAACTTTCAATGCACTGAGGTTGGAGTATTTCTGCTTATTTAATTAAATTGTGTTTCAAAATTAAAACTTAAAAGTGTTTTGTCAAAAAATTACCATATCATAAGACTATACGGTTGAAAAAATAAACAGTGGTATATGTATACATGTATAGTTTTATACAAATAAAGTTAATCTATAAACAAATTTAGTAAGAAAATTAATAAATGTTAAAATTTTGGTCACTAAAAATAAATAGAAGCTTTGCATAAATAATAATGGTTAAAATAATATATTACAATAAATATCTACAATCTAAAAGAAGAATGCATTGTTAAAAAATTTTTTAAAAAAAGGAAAAAAAACATTCCATTTCTTTAGAAAATTTTACACAATAATAATTAGAACATGACTACAATCCTACGATAAAATTCATTGCCAAAATAATTCACACAACATTTACAAATAGATTTGGAAGAATAAGCAAAATAAAAGCAATTCACACAAATACAGGAATGCATGAAAAGATTCATTGCCTTAATATATATATAAATATATCATACATATTTATAAATCTAAAAATAAAGGAACTTCAAAGATGACTGCACATCATTCAAAAATTTGCAAGTATTTTGAAAATAACAAGAGCAAATCATCTTGCAATTTATATTCAAAAGCAATTACATAAAGCTTCACATAAATATTGGCTCTCATAATAAAGTAATGAGCTCAATGACGATGATTGTTACTGGCATGATGCAAGTGTACAACTGTTCATTTAATACAAAATAAAATTTTTCTTTAAGTGGTCCTGTAGCTTGGATTAAGCCCACTTAGCTTTAAATTCATTATGGTCACCTTAGTCAGGTACATTTATTAGTTCCTCTTGCTTTTTTCTGGCAGAGAGCATCACAGAAATAAAATGCAATCATTTGCTTGGGAAATTTACTTCAATCAACATGGTCTTGAAATATAAGTCTCGCATAACCAGGACTTCCCGAGAGGGGGGTTGCACAAAATGGACAAGCAGCATGAAATCCATTGGTACCATGCGGGATGGGAACAGATGCCCAATACCTGAAAAATATTCAACAATTATAATCTGATTTTTGATTACCAGATTATAGGGGATAGCTGCAATTTAATAAATATGGTCCCAGCAGTGAGGTCAAGAGAGTGGTTGAAAGGTTGGGTCTCTCAATGCTAATTTAGCTTTTTATAATTTGCCTGATCTTGGGAATTTTCTAAGCAAATTAAAACATTTATAGTCACAATTATAAATCTAACTTGTCAAAAAATAATTCAATAGTCTATTATTATATTTTTAAAGATGGTCAAAAAATTTTTTTTAATTGCAAGGTATATTAATTTTTACATTACTTTAAACTATAATTTTAAATGTCGAAATACAGTAAACTCTCGCTACTACGATATCCAATACAGATGTGCCAACCTGGGAAAATGAAAAAAGAGGAGGCTTTCGAATCGAAGAGAGAAATGATCACGCAACAGTGAAACATGCAAATTAAGACACAAAAGTTTAAAATTAAAAAAAAGATATGTAAATAACAACACTTTAGTCTTAAGGGACACTTTATTTAGTACATAAAGAATAATTAAAGTTATTGAACATATTGCTAAAATTATATACCAAAATTAAACAATTGCCAATATATACTGAATAGCAACAACAGTAAGTAAATTTATTTAGCTAATTCATAAATTGATTGAAGCTAGTTATCTTTTATTTAAAAATAAATAAACAGGCTAAACTATCTTATTTTTAAAAAATATAATAAATAAAAGTTTAGGTAACTAAATAAATACTTTTCTTTAAATAGAAAATTATAAATTTCATTTTCAAAAAAAAATATTTTAGATCAAAGTTTTAAGAAATTAAAACGTGCAGAAGGCACAATTCAATCCTCTTTCAGAAGCAATAATTCCAGGAAATTCTTCTGAATAAGCTTGGTTGAAAGAAGATAAGTATTTCGTATTAACTTTTTTTGCCGCCATTATATATTTCCACACAAAAAAACAAACTAACAAGACAGAAAAACGCATAAAAACAAACTTCGATTCGAAGTTGCAGATATTGACTTCACTTCACTGTAAAACGAAAACGATCCGAAAATAATTTTTTAGCGCATACAGTGAACGTTCTTGCTTCGGAAAAGAGCCAATCATAAAGCAATATTTAAGAAGAGAAGCCCAACTCAGCGGTTGCTGATTCAGAAAGGGAAAACAACGCTCTTGATTGGCCAAGACATTTGAACAACGTCACAACCCAGGCCACGCCCAGCTCTGACGCATTGAGGCTGAAATTGAAAACTGTGTACAACGTAAAAATAACTGAAAAAACCGGAGATTTTCGAGAAAACCCTGGAAGAGAAAATAACTTGTAAAAAACCGGAGTTTCCGGCCAAAAGCCGGAGGGTTGGCACGTCTGCCAACCCTCTAATTCGTCTGCTAATTTCTGTCACCTTGGTATTAAACTCTTTTAATTAAACATATTTTATTTTAGATGACAATTAATACAGTAGAGCATTGTTTATACGACGTCAAAGGGATCACTGAAAAACGTCGCATAAACGATAACGTCGTATAATCGATTTTTACATCCAAAACTAGAAACTAACTCTGTTAATGTTAAAGTTTAACGTGTTGATTTACATACATTTCTAAATTAGACAAAGCAAAACAAACAAATAACCATAAAAAAAAGAAAATTACAGTAAGCAATTTGGATGTACGTTACATTTATTTTATTTATTTACTTATTATTATTTTTTTATTTATTTTTTTTTAATACTCCAAATTTGTTTTTGTATTTCTCTTTAATCATTTCACGTTAAGTTTACAGAAAAAATTATATACGGTTGTTTGATGTGAGGATTAATGAGAGTTTTTGCCTCTTCATAACATTGTCTAGTTTTCTCAGTTAACTAGTAAAATTTTCGTTAGTCTTCCACGCATTCTTATTGGCATTATAATCCAGCGGAAGCATTTTGATATGCTTCAGACATCTGGGATTTTTTTATTTTCCTACCACTAAAGAAGTGATCTTTTCACTTCCATCAGAGTTTACAGAAAGCAGCACAGGCAATCTTTGTTTTTTTCCCTCCTTTACATTTTTTGCCTTTATGTCCAGCTAATGTCCAATTCGGCATTTGATGATAGAAAAGACCTGTGTTTAGTATGAGGAATAAAAGTAGAATAAGCATAAACGAAATCTAAGAACCGACGTATAACCGATTCTGTGCATCGTATAAACGATATATTTTTACATTAAAATGAATAGGAATGAATTGTGATCACACTAAAACGTTGCATAATTGTAAACGTCGTATAAACAATCGTCGAATAAATGATGCTCCACTGTATATGAATACAAATTACAAGTACTATTTTTAAATCACATCACAATATGCGATTTTTTAATTCGTGCAAATACAAAGTGCGATATTTGATTTTAAAATCATGCGGGTATTTTGCACGATTACCTGCAGGACATGTGACTTTAAAGCCACATGGATACAAATTGTGATGTGTATTTTTTAGATGCCACAAACAGCACTATGATTTTTAAAACGCACTAATATAGACAGGCATGAAAGTGGACAAAAAATAAAAAAGCTGAACTTTTACAACGCAGGTCACTGGGAGATAGGGGGGGGTGATCTATATGATACTGTGACATCGGTGAGATATATAAAAGCAACTTTTCACTATGCTGGGAGATTTTTATTTAATATTTAAAGTGGCAGAAGCATTTAGACAGTTAACTTTAAATTTTTCTTAAATATAATTTTAAAATTTTGCCCACTACTATATTAAAGAAAATTGAGCAATTATAGGAAGGCGCAACAATTAAATTACTTACTAATGAAAAATATCACATCTTTACAGTAACTAATTCAAGAGAAAACTTACTTCTACTTCTTTCAAGAATCGCAATATTGGATTTTAAAAACGTGTGAATATGAATTGCAATACTGAATTTTAAAATTGTGTGAATATGAATCACGATTTTTAAAATTGAAAATCGCGTGAATATGAATTGCGCTGTTGGATTTGAAAAACACGAAAATACAAATTGCGATATTGAATTTTTTAATCGCGTAAATAAAAATCACGATGCATCATTTTTAGATCACATGAATACGAATCGCAATTTTTAAATAGCGTCCTAATATGAAAAACGATACCTGATATCACAATTGGGTGATAACGAATCGCAACGTAGGATTTTAAACTCGCGGGAATACAAATCACGATATTGAGTTTTAAAAATGCTTAAATACAAATCACGATATTGGATTTTTAAATTGAGTGAATGGGAATTGCTAGTATGATTTTTAAATTTCGTAAAAAAAAAATCGCAACACGTCACTTTTAAATCAGTTAAATACGAAAATCGATGATTGATATTAAAATCGTCTGATTAAGAATCGCGATTTTTGCAGATTCTGGCGCAGTCCCAGATGATTGATATTAAAATCGTCTGATTAAGAATCGCGATTTTTGCAGGTTCTGGCGCAGTTCCTGATATTTAAAATTACGAAAATAAGCCAAACAAAACAAAATTAATATCAGCGGTCAAAACGAAACTGCTTAGACTCCTTTCCACCGTATAGCAGAAGTCGTGGTTTTTAAAGCAACAACGTACCAGTTGGACTCCCCAAAAATTTAAATTTTAGGAACATGGCCGGAAATTTTAAAAATTGGGAGAAAAAAGCGGATTTCCGCTTTTTTGCGGAAGTCTTTCATCCCTGTATAGATTACCATGCGTAATTTTTAAAATCGTGCAAATGCGGTTCACAAGTAGTAATATTTAGATCACACAAATATTGACCAAGTCATAGGATTTTTTTATCTGACAAGAATGCGGATCAAGATATGCGATTTTTAAATCATCTAAATGCAAATAGTCATGTTAAGATTTTAAATCTCACAAATATGGATCACACTGTGTGAACTCTAAATCACACTTAAATGGATTAAGATGTTAAATTTTTAAATAACACTAATACAAATTACAATAAACTACTCGTATCCAGATTGTGATGAGGGATCGCACTAATGCAGATCACAACGGCGATTTTTTAACTATTTAAATACAAATTGTGATGTGCGAATCGCACGAATACGAAATATGAAGAGTGACTTTTAGATAATTTGAATACAAATTGTTATGCAGGAGATGAACTGAGAGTTTCCATGAAATTTTATAACTCACTTAACAGTTTTTTCAGTCGCCATATGGCCACATGGATTAAAGGCAAAGTTGGGTGGCCCACAATCAACATAAAATGATGGCTCTATCCCCATAGTTAGTTTTACCACAGGACCAATAAGCAGGCACATCGGGCATTGACGAGAATTAGGAGAATCTTTATCTTGACGCCAATCATGTAAACCTTGAACGTGCCCACATATAAGATAAACATACGGCTGTTTATCACTGGAAGTTAAAGTTGATTTCCGTGGAATGACAAGAGTATTCAAACCAACAGGACATTGAGGACGCCCAGCATTAAGTTCATCAACTTTTTCCTCCAATAAGTGTTTTGTCTGCAAAACAAATACAATACAATAAATCATAAATATGTTTTAGTCACAAATATTACTTAGTAGGGAATCAAAAATATAAAATCAGCACTAGCTTATCACAAGGTGCATAGCCAAATTTTTCAAAAAAAATGAGTACCTTTAAGCACTCAAAAAAAAAAAAAAAAAAATTACGCACTTTTAAAAAAAAAAAAAAAATCATAATTAGAATATGCACACTAAAATGAAATTTTCCTTCCTATTGCAGAAATTACTTTATATATGTATATAGGCAGACGTGCCAACCTAGCAAAATTAACATTCAGGAGTTTCCCTAACAAGAATTCAGGAGATTTCAGGAGGGGTAAAAAAGGTGTATGGTACGCGACATTTGACACTTCTAATGAATTTTAAGTAAAAAGTTTATTAAACAAGAATGCAAGAACTTTTAAGAGTATTAAATGGCAATAAAATATTTAAACACAGATTCAATCCATTAGCTCATTTTTCCTTTACATTTATTTAAAAAATAAATACCATTTTCTTTATAAAACATTATTTAAAAACCCTTGACACTGTAATAAAAATGTACAAAACTTTTAAAAAATAAACAAATCGAAGAACTATTTTATTTTTAAAAACCAATTCAGTACTAATGTATGAATAAAAAATTTAACTATGTTCAAAAAAATGATGTAAGGCAAATAAAATTACTCAAATTGTTAAATGCTTTTTTTTCTTCAAAAAATATAGAAAATGAATGAAACTCAAAAAGGTTATTTTATCAACAAATCGAAAATCACGTTGCTTTAGTAAACAAACTAGTTTACAACAGCATGTTGCCAACGGTTGCAAAAATAAGAACGATCTAATTGTTGCCACCCGTTGAAAAATACACACTAAAAATTCTAAAAACAGCATGATACAATATCGATTCCAACAATTGATATTGTATCCCCACGCTCTTGCACTGACATCACTCGATGTGGTAACATTCAAGTGAGGAAGAAGATTCCTACCAATCCTAGTGCGAGGGGGCGGGTCAAATAGGAGTGTTAAAGAGCGGTAATGTCGAAGACTGGAAAAAAATGAAGCACGTGCAGCTGCGCTTCAGGCAGATGGTAGTTCGATAAGAGGGATTGAAATATTATAAGGGGGAATGGGATTCACGTGGAAAGAAAAACGAAACTTAAGCACTCGTGGAAAATGGGCGTTGATTGAGGTAAAATTCGGGAGGGCGTGAGAAAAACACAAAATTCGGGAGACACCCGCAAAATGAAGGAGAGTTGGCACGTATGTATAGGGTAGTGCGTGTGTATATACAGTCGAACCTCGCTAACTCGAACCTGGATTTCAAGAATTTTTCGATATCTCGAGGAAAACAAATTTCCCTTCAAATTTCCTATACACTCAATTTTAATAAAAACTTGATTTCACAAATTTTTTTTTTGTGATCCCTCGATAACTTTTGTTCCATAAATAGTGTAGCTTTTTTTCCTAAAAATAAAAATATATTCCGAAAAAATAAAAAATTTTAAGAATAGAAAACAAAAGATGTCTGAAATGGAAGATGGGGTTTCACCATTTGGTGTTAGTGATCTACAAGCTATGCGAATGGCTGACAAGGCATGGAATGATGTGTCTTCCTATACGATAATAATGAATGGCTTCAAGAAGGCTGGATTCATTAAAGATCACGAAAGTAGTCAAATAATCAATATCGTTAATTCTAATGAAAACTACACCAAAAATGATTGAGACCGATTGACTGGACTCGTGAAGCTCAATGGCATGGAATTTCATGACTTTGTAAACGTAGATGATGCAGTAACAGTGTGTTGTCAGTGGGATGACAATGATATCATCGCTCAAACCAAAGCTTCTTGTGAACTATCAGAAGAAGAGGATGAGGAACTCGAAGATTTACCATCCACTGTTACTAACAAACAAGCCCTTTCTGCAGTGGACACTGTAAGGAGATTTATTGAAAGGCAGCTGAATATGTCAGAGGAGACATTTAAAGCTATAGTCCACATAGAAAGTGTTATAGACAAACTTTCTTACACATCTCAAAAGCAAATAACAATTGAATCTTTTTTTTAAATGAAAGTGTAAAAAGTGTTCTTAGAATAAATATGGAATAGTAAATAAGGCATGTGAAGAGAATTTTTTTTTTATTCTACCATCGATAACATGTGATTTTCGATAATTTGAATTTTCAGTATCTCAAATTTTTTCTCCTCTCCCTTCAAGTTCAAGAATCAAGGTTTGACTGTATAAACAAACTACCCTACATTAATGAAAGAGACACTAAGTTTTTGTAACTTGTTTTGTAACAAGTTCAAGAAATACTTAAAGGATTATTTTGTAATTTTAAGGATGTTTATTACATGCGATTTTTCATACATAACAACAAAATTTTAAACTTTCAGAGCTTGGGTTCAAAAATTTTATTTTGTTTCATAAGTCATAATTTAATAACAAATGATAATAACCTTACACTCGTCCAGAAACTAAACTTTGATTGCATAGAGAAAGAAAACATTAGTTTTTTTTTTTTTTTTTAAATACATGCAAGTAAAATATTGCCTTAGAATTTTATTATTGTTTTCAAACCAATAAATCTTAAGTCATTTTCAATTTTAAAAATTATTAAAACAAAACCTATGCTTATTTTTACTTTAAATCATCGGTCTTAAGTCAATCCATTAAGTACTGCTATTAATGTTATAGAAGCTTTTTTTAGAATTGACAGTTTCTTTTGTTTTAGTTCATTTCTTTTATTTATTTTTGATTGATTTAAGATTTCTGATTGTATAGCTTTGACTGAAAAAAAATATCTTTAAACGTATGTTATGTCACGATGTCTAACAGACGATGTATTACAATATAAAATTTCGTACATCGCCCAGTCCTAATGTTTATGTATTGCTATGTTTGAGAGAAAATAAAGATTATGCCTTGTCTTGTCTTTATTTCTTAACCCTAAGCTTACAATTCCCAAAGAAATCCCCAGAACTCATTTAAACTATAGGTGTTGTAGTGTTAAGAGTTTTAATACAAGCAAAAAGTAAGGCTTTGGGAAGTTGAAGTAGACTATTGTTATTTTTTGCTAGATGTACTTTAAACATTCTTACAATGCAGATAAACTTTAAGACTGCAAAAAAGAACTTTTATCAACAGAGATCTTCAAAATTAAACGACTTGGCAAAAAATTTAATGCTGAATAGTTATAGGATTTTTCCAAGAAATATCAATTTCTGACAATTGCATCTTTAAATCTTTTTTCAACTAAGTCTTTCAATTATGATTTTATATCATTGATGATACAATGTTTATGCTAGATTGCAAACTATATGACATTAATAATATTTTCTTTACTTATTATCACATATGCAGAGTTTAATTCCCAGTTCTTCGCATCTATGGGACTAGATTTTGTATTAAATTTATTCAGCCTATGTCCTAAATACATTTTTAAAAAAAATAATAATTTATAGCTTTAAAATAATTTAAAAATCAAACATCCATTGCAAATGGAGACTTTAATAATTTATACATACTTAAAAATAAATATTGAAATCTTTTAAACTTTTATTTCTTTTCTTTTTTTATAATCCATTGTCAATCCATATATTCATTGCCAACAAAAAACACAATACACAAAAGTTAAAAAGGAATAAATTAGATAATAGCACTTACAGGGGATTTGGTAAGCCCTTCAGCAGATCTCCACAACAAAGTTGCCCCACAAAGATCAATTAATGTTCCATCTTGAAGAATATTTGTATCATCATCAACCTAAAGTAATTTTAATAAAAACAATTAAAAGTTAGTCAGTCTAAATGCTACTATTATTAATTTTAGAACAGAATAGATCGAAATATGACTAAAGGTAAAAATAAAAATGTTATAGAAAAGGGCATCAATGTATTAGTGGAAGAAATGACCATATCTATAGGATTTTTGAGAAAAAAATGTATAAAAAAAAAAAGAAAAAAAAAAGAAAAGACACAGATCACTTTGAATAATTATTTGCAGATAAAACCGCCCATAGATGGAGCTTAGTAAAATTCTTTATACCAACTACCTGAATGCTTTCAGCATTAACACTTGGACAGTCATTTCATCCTCAACACACGAAAAAAAATGTTCCAAAACCAAATTCTAATTAATAGTAATAGTTTGTTTCTTCAAGAATAACTTCATCATTAGCATATCATAGGCACAGAATATGTCCGATCACACGAACAAGGTTTAGGGGAAATTCAGAAAGTCCTTGGAAAATTGTTCGCCCAATAAAAAAGAGGTTGCCAAAAAGTTCATTATTGTTAAAAAAGGTCAATTTTTTTAAAATACCAATGTATTTATTAAGGAACGAGAAATTCGAACTCTGCTTTTAAATTATCATCTTGTACTCATGTACTGGAATTGCGCAGATACTACATTCAGATATAGGCAACGAGATGGCCCCTCAAGGGATATAACTCCATTTGCCTTAATCAAGGATTTAGTTGAATACCAAGTATAAACAGCTGCATTATCCGTTGAAATGTCCAGTCTCTAGATGCTAGTAAAAGAGAATCATGCAGTAAAATATTTCCCAATATATAATGATACATAACTGAATTCATTTTAGCTTGTATCGATATAATTGGAGTTGTACTGTCTGATGCAAAAACGGTCCAAACCATAATTTACCCATACCAAATTGACGTTCGGAAAACAAGTGTGGTTCATTTTCTAACTCGTGCAAAAAGTAACGACAGTTACCTAGTCTATCCAAATTAAACTTCTTTTCGTCAGAAAAGACACTCCAATTCGTACCTTTCTTAAGATGGAACTTTGCAAATGCTAAATGAGCATTTTTGGGTAATTTAGTAAGTGGAGGTTTTCCTTTAATATGTCCAAATTGAATGTTCCAATTATTTTCAGATTACCTTCTAACCACGCAGCTGCTGCATGGTAACGACATTTCCTTCTTAATTTGAACAGAAGACATCTATCGTGACAAACAAAGCTTCCAGATGTCTTTTTTGCCTTGATGATTTTATTTTTTTTACCTTCCAATACGCTGTTTACTGCCATAGTTTTCAAAATTTCTGAGGTAACTATTTATTGCATCCTTGGACCCTCCTATTTTCCTTGGAATTTGAGAACCATATAAACCTATTTCTTTAAAAGCCAACATTCTACCTTGTTTACCCTGACCTCGAGTTCCCTTTAGCACTGTATTACGCAGGCAAACTACCAAAAACTTTTATACAACTCAGATTTGCTTGCACTGGAGCAAACTGCTTTCTCACCTGTTTAATGCATGAAAATGGCGTAATTAGTTAAGACTTTATACTTTTTCCCGGGATAATGCCAATTTTGCCATGATTTATACACTATGCGAAATAGGATACAACAGTGAATCTGTTTGGTTCTGTTGGTCGATTTTCTAGTAGTTATCAAAACAAACTTTTACACGGTTTTTAAAACCTTGATGTCTTAATAACATATTATTTTGTTCGGCAAACTTCACTGGTTACTTTAAAGAAAATTAAATTACTTTCCAGCTAAAAATAGGAACACATTACATTTCTTCTTGAAAAATAAACAAAAGTTTTTGGAGGTTTTAATCCAGCCTTTAGAAAATTATATGTTAGACAAATTATGATTATTATTTTAATCATTAAATTAAATTCAAGTTTTCAGGTTATGATTAATTAATGAGATCCAATTCACACCCTGTTTGCAATTGAAATAGTTTATACCTTCATGCCCTTTTGTGGAGCTGATCTGCTTTCCCGAAGTGCATAGACACCACCACCTACGGACACTTCTCTCCATATGCCAGGCTCTGAGCCACCACAAAATGTACCTCTAGGATGCATAATAAGGATACCATTTGTTGTTAAACCATCTATTTCACCATTTTGTTGCCATTTTGTGGCTTTTTCCTAAATGCATGGCAATTGAAAATTTCACATTACTCAAAATTCACTAACTAAGAATAAATTTACTAATGCTATTAATTCTATACTTACTCCCAGAAAAATGTTTCTAGATGAATCAAATCCAGCAGCATATACACGAGCTGTATATGTTGGACTCCTGTGAATAAGGATTCGGCAAGCAAATCTAGATATTGTACTCTGGCTTACTTTCCCTTCTCCTGTTTTATCACCTGGTACAGTGTCCATCACAACGAAGTCAATGGGGCTCTCAGAAGATCTTCCAATCTTAGATACAATTTTTTTAGTTAGATTAATTAGAAATACTTTGTTATCTTTTATAGTTAACAAACATATGAAAGAACTTTACTAGTCCTTTTACAATGCATATTTTAAAATACAACGGTGGCACTAGTGCAACCCAATTAAATGGGGTCGCAGCTCACAAGATAATTGGCAGATAATAGGAAGACTCTGATTCAAGATGAGCCAATCATAGGCTACTTGTAGGAACCTTGGGGTGGTAAGAAAAGTGGTGTTCACTCTGTGTGGAAACCATTCATAGAGAAAGATACAATTGCCCACCGACCTAACAACAAAATTAGAAAATTATTCTGAAAAAAGGTAGGGTAGAATTTTTTGTTTTGTTCCAACACTGATTTAACAATAATTTGTTCTTCTGAAGAAAAGGAAATGATAAGGAGGTTCCTTTAATCTCTCCAACTCCTTTTCATTTGAAACAAGTTTTGAACATTCATCAGTCTAGTTCTTATTTCTTTTCTAGTGAATAATTTTTTAAATTCAAATGATCTTTTAAAATTGCGTGTTCATCGAAAAAGTATGTTCTAAATACACAAAACAAAAAAAAATTCTGTATTATCAGATCAAAATGCAATAAGTCAGGACAAATAAGGAAAGAATATTTTTGTTAAGTATATATCAGGACAACTATGAAACCTGAAAATATAAATCAGGTCGATTTGAATAGAAAAATATTATTCGAAAAACACTTGAAGTAATGAGATGTAAATCACGTGAGAATTAATTGTAAATTGTGATGTATATGTAAATGTTGTTAATATGAACTTTGTTACGAGATTGACAATTTGAAAAAAATAAAAGAGTGAAGAACTAAATTTTGCCTTTTAGTGATAAAATTACATGAGAAGTTTGACAGAAATTATAAAAACAAAAATCTCCAATATTACTAAAATCAAAACAGCAAACATCTTCCAAAAGGATTGCAGGTATTGGTAAAATTGCACTGTTGCAGATTAAAAAAAAAAAGGTTAAAATGTTCACCAAAGAGCCATATGAAATATTTTATTTTGAAATTGTAACTATTTTGCCAATGACTTACAAATTAAGAAATAAATTCGTAATTGGAAATTTTGACTGTAACACATCTGCTGCTGCCACCAGTACATGATAGTCACGTGCTGGTGTGAGGTCAGCAGTAAACATGCTAATGAAAGCAAAATACTGTATATCCCTTTTAAAAGAGATAAATTCAGAGAGATTTTTGTTCATATCTAACTCATTCTTTATAATGCATCAATATCTTGCAATCAACGTCCGATGATGATGTCCCACTCTATTAGTTGACCCCCTAATTTTCATAAAATTTTTAGGATTGGAAAAGTACTCCAACATATATATATATGTGTGTGTGTAAAATGAAGCAGTCGGACCGAGCAGGAAAACAGACACAGGATTTTTGAAAGCGAAAGAAATTTATTGTCATTCTTAGTTGAGTGGAGAGCAAAAAGTGATGCTAACTCCATTCAAGATCAGTCTTTCTGGTAGGGAAAATCTTGCAAAAAATCCAAAAATGTCTCTATTTAGGGAAAAGAGGAAAATCTTAGAAATTACTATTGGTTTATTAAATCGATCACACGATTCCCACGAAGCTTAAAGGAAAAAATGTCTTCATTTAAATTTATGCATAGTTGAGCCAAAAATAGATTTAGAAACAGGATGTGGCTTTTTAAAAGTATGATAAAGTGTTTTGGTTTGAATAATGAATTATAAATAAATTAGGAGTTGTTTTATAATGAAGAAACTAACATAAAAAGATTAATAGAAGCTTTTTATGTTACATCCCCCCTCGCCGAAAAAGTTTAACTAATATCTAAAAATTTTAAAAATTATCCCTTTGCAAAACTTTTCCTATGATGACACAATTAAAATAAAAAGAATCAAATTGCAATTTTAACAAGATATAAAGTAACATGAATTATAAAAAATACACATTATTACACTATGTAAAAAATTTTTTCATAAAGTGTTCAAGGAAGAAAAAAATTGTAGTAGCGCTACCATCAAATATAAGTGTTAGAACTTTATTTTAAACAGTTTTTGTGATTTAAGTTTTTTCAGTCCTTTTTGAGAATCACAATAAATAAAGTTATTCCTCATACTAACATAATTAAAATAAACTTTTCACTTAAGAAATCTATAAAAATTTTCTTAAAAATGCAAATATTCAAAAACATGAAAGATAAAAAATACGAAAATACAAGTGATATGAGATATAAAAATACAAATTGACACTTTTGTCAAAAAAAATTTCAATCTGAAATTTGTATTCAGAATTAAAATGTAAAATAAATTGACACAATGGTCGTTATTCTGAAGTTTATGACTTCAGTATTTTCAATTTCATGAAGAAAAAAAATGACACTGGTAAGTCAGGTGGCAATCTTACCATTTGAGGTTCAATTTTTATTGTCTCTATATACTATTTATTTTTAGAAAAATATTTGAAAAATCTCTTAAAATTCCTGAAGCTGGAAATTTTTTTTCATTATCTTGAATTTGCATTATTCCGTCAACATAATTTTGACAATGTTGCACACCATTATCACATTCAGTCTCAAGAATTTTTGAAAATTCAATATTATCAGTTTTGCTATTTGAATCTCATCTTTTGTGTTATTTTTCTTTAAATTCTCTTTGTTTACATTTTTACTTTTGTTTATTTTCATGTCCATAATTTTATTTTCTTTAACAATTTCATTTTGTTTATTATTATTTGATTTAACATTCTCTCTTTTATTTTCACATTCTTCATTTTTATCTTTATTCTCATGTATATACAGGGGTCTGTCTAGGCCGTATTTACTACCGTTTAGCGGTACCTTCACAAATTCAACTTTACGAAAAACGGTAGTTTCACAAAATACTTTTTCTTATAATTCAATTTTTGTATTCCTTAAGAAACGATAAATCCATATTTTTACCGTATTTTTGTGTTGATTTTTTATATAGTTTTTAATTTTTCACAAATTATGTTTAAATTTTCATAACATAGGTACCTCTCAGAAAAACCTAGACAGACCCCTGATGTGTGTGTGTGTGTGTAACATAATTATGATTTTTAAATTGCTAACTATGTCAATAAACTAGTCAAACTTAGTACAAACAAAACCAATAAGATTTTACAGTTCCCTATGCTCATGGTAGTTCATAACTAAGCAATTAGTGGTTAGAACCTATTAATCCTTACTTTATACTATTACTCTACATATGCACTACTCTTCTCTTTACTTATATGTATTTATAGGTCACCTTATTCTGGTATTATCTATTAACACTTAGACATGATAAATGGAAATATGTTACCTGAAACATATCTGTTTCATCATCTGGCATATATTCAACAATAACAGCTTGATTCCGACTAAGAGTATACGAAATAGAATGTTGTTTGCTGTCTAAAATTGCCTAAGAACAATACATTATAAAAAGATTTAAAATTCAAACTTAAGTATTTTAAAATAAGTATCTTAGAAATAAATGATAAAATACCTTTGATGATTGAGGAGTTTTGACAACATAATGTTGCGATTTCTTAACTCCATTAGAAACTGGACGTTTACAGAGAACAAATTTGCTTCGTCGCCTTCCTTTCTCCCCTTGAGGCAGTGTGCCATTATAGCTATCAAAAACATCATTCCACACATGTAATATTTATTACAGAAAAGTAAAAATGTAGATATACACACATATTTTTCTTAAAAAATTTAATAATTTTAAAATTCCTATAAAACCAACAAAAAGTGTAAAATAATCTATAATTTTTAAATACATTTTTGGGAACAAATACAGTGCTTCCTTGTGAAGAATTTATAAAAAGAAAACTTCCTTATCATTTGATAGCAAAAAATTTCAATTAGTTAATTTTGTGACTTTTATTTAATGTCAAGACTATTTTAATCCCCTGACGTGATTCTATCAATTAGTTCACTATTTGCTTACGATGTTTTTCATCACCACTCAGTCATCTAATGAGTGGCTCAACCATCTACGTAACAGGCATTGTGCAAAATGCCTGTTTTGGAAGAAATTGGAGCAGCCAGAGTAATCAATATAAGATAGTAACTTCCATCTCTATTCCTCAATGAAAAAAAAAAGCATAATTTGCACTCTAAATGGAAATAGGTTAACAAAGGAATAAATATTACATACCCTAAAATAACTAGTTCGCCATACGTTAACAAAGGATCTCGCTTTAAGAGATGACAATCATTACGGCTGTGATCGGGATCATGATGTGGAGTTGATGGGCCAGAGCTGCCACTAGATTTATCTAGAGATGAGCTTCCATGAATCTTTGGTTGATTAGGACTGGTATTTTCAGCCCTGAAAAAAGATAAATCAAAAATGTAAACAAAATAGTTTGAAATAATAGAAAAAAGAAAAGAAAAAAGCAATTGTAAATAAACAATATTAACAAAAAATACAATTAATAATCTGTTAACAAACCATTCACATAATTTTTTTTGCAAGGCGGAACCTTTAAAAACAGTTTAAAATTAAAACGGACAAAATATTTAATCGAGCAAACGGACCAGTCATTTAACTCAAAAATTTCTTTTAAAAGTATAATTGGGCAATTCCATGGTAAGGTCAGCCAGATGACCAAAATTTTAAACTTAATATTTTTAAACAAACAAGACACCATTTTCAAGGTGAAAAACTGAAGATTTAGGAATAATAGCAATGTTATAATAATATTAAAACATCGAGAATTTAAAAACCATGCGGAAATCTGTAGCAAAAGCTGCAAAATTAGCACAACTACGCAAGCCACACGGATTTACATTGTGACATCAAGAGATGATTGTGAAAATCAATTAATTTCTTTTTTTTTTTTTTTTGCCAATAGGGACCAAGACTTCTATGAGAGAGGCATTATGAAGCTACCTGTACATATTTGACCAGTCTAAAACAAATTAAATAAAGTCTTGAAGTTAACGCAAAATTAATAGATTTCTTTTTCACAATCTTATACTATACATTCAACACTATAAAAACATAAATAAAAAATGATACATACTTTTCTACTTTTAAATGGTGACAATTAGCATAAATATCCTATCAAAACTTCCCTTAAAAGTAAAGTTTTTAAACAGTTTGAAGTATTTTTAGTTGTTACAAAAAAATTATGATAGTAAGATTGTTATTTAAATTATTTTCATCTTAATCAAAATGAAAACAAATTTTTATTTATTAACAATGCTTGACTTTAACATTCCTGATTAAAAATATATATATATATAAGCATGTTCGATAAGAAGTAAAAAGATCGGTATATTTCTGATAATTCATTAATTATAGTCTAAAGAAACATTCTGAATTGTTCCCCTTCCGTTGATTTTATTGAAGTCCTACTTTGCTTAGCTCGTAACTATTGATGTTTTTTAATGAGATCTTTTGAATTTGTCTCCTTTTTTCTTACCTTATATTGCAGTGGCAAGGGTCTGTTTAGAAGAAATATAAGTTCGTAAACGGATCCTTCACAATATGATTTTTCTTTTAATCGGACCCTTCACAAATTTGTTTATTTTCATTATTGTTTTGATAATAGAATAAATCCTTCCCAGGGGAAAAAAAAAGAAAGATGGATGTAAATGAATTAAGTTTTGTCTTCAGCAGACGCTTCTTCCATTATTCGTCCGAAATGAATATTCTGCGTTCAGCAGTATAGGCTAAATACTAAATATTTGTATGTTGCTAATAAATACTAAATATTTGTATCTCTAATTTAGAAGCAGCAAATGCTGTTTATTTTTGAAAATCTAATTTTTTTATTATAATTTTACATTGTTGAGCATAATCTTATATCTATTTACAATTTAAAAACTCCTTGAAAAAGTTTTTACAATAACAGGACCCTCTTCGCACAAATTCATAAAAGCAGGACCCTGGATGAAAGAATGTGACTTAGTGTTTATATTATATTCACAAATTATGAGTATTTTTTTCACAGTTTTACAAAAACAGGACCTCTCACAACCTTCACATGTCTAGACAGACCCCTGAGTGGGCTTCCGTAGACATACTGGATATATTTTTTTCCTTATCTCCAGTTTTTTTTTTTTTTTTTAATTGTTGCATAGTAAGCATTAAAGCAATGTCTTAGAATGAAAACAAAAGAAATGGAATTTTAAAATACAAACGCCAACAACTGCTTTTGCAGTTTCTTTCAGATTGTTTCCTGATTCAAGTTTACATTGTGTACATATATATTTTAGTCTAGCTTCAAAAGAAACTAGGGAGAAAAAAAAAAGAGCATATCTGAGCGATTTTTGTTGATAAAAGGCACCTATCTTCTGAGTTAATCACTAAGTAGGGTTGAAAAAATAGACTTTTTTTTCAAATAGACCGTCTTAACGTTGTTTTCAAACGTTAAACTACAATTATAAGCAACAACTGTTTTTAGTTTCCAAACATCCTTGGATCACTAGAATTCCCTCATTTCAATATTTGTTCATATAAAAAACAGAGATTACGATTCCGCTCTATTAACAACATTCCTTTAATTAAATATCAAATGTCGTAATTCTTTATGTTAGTAGTATAATATTTTAATGTCAATCCACATACATAGGCCAGGAAGTAATACGTCGAAGGTACATATCACCATTAGAAAGGGCCGTTCTAACATTACTGTAAAACATCAAATTATAATTATACGAAACTACTTACTGCTTTTCGTTATCAGGCATCCTCGGATCACATTGAATTCATTCAATTCAATATTTTTTCATTTAAGAAACAGGGGTTACTTAACAAAAGATTGCATGCGTATATATACAATCAAAGATACCAATTCCGCTCAATTAACAACAGTCCTTTTATTAAGAAATAAATGCTGAGAATTCCATTACAGCATTATTTACATGTCTCAAACTTTTAAACTTGAAATTATAGTAACTCTTAGTAAAAGACAGGAAACAAAAGATAATATTTACTAATCATTTAGTTAAATTATTTTACAACTACAATTATATTTCTCTTTAATAAAAATTATTCAAAAATTACACAATAGTGACAAAAAATTCATAAGAAAAGATTTCTAAAGGATAACCACCCTTCTTCAAAACACAAATAAATAAATATTTGGGGCTCTGCTGTTGGATGGATGACAGTGCAAAGCTGAGCGCAGATGGCGCTGAAGTCGAATTTCACTGCGAGACTTCCCGATTACTATTTCCAATTAATTTTTACATCTAAGCTTGAAAAAAAGCTTGATCCAATCTAATTTTTATATTTTATTTTGTTTAGGGGTTTCAGTGGCGTAGGCAAGGGAGGGGTTCAAACTCCCCCCTTCAGATCAGACAAAATAAAAATTTTAGTAGAAATTATGCGGGCTATTATTTTTTTAGACTATATATTTTTATTTGCCTTATGCCTACTTTTTTTTTCTCACGGTATTTCTCAGAATGCGGAAAAAACATTTACTGTAATAGGGTTGTACTTTTAAAACCAAATTCACGTGATACTGTTACGGACTGGTTTCTTTCTCTCCTGCCAGTCGCGATAGTTTGCGAGACTGTCTGTCATTTACGAGGTCTTTACGCGATGATTCTGGAATCCTAGACGTTTGTCGTCTTTGAGATAATTCGAGAATTTTGGAGATGCGGTGAAAAATTATATAAAAGGAGGAAAGGAGTACAGTGGAGTTAGTTAGTCAGACTAAGAGTTATCGCTGTCGTTTGTCTTTCGGAGCTCATCGCTAAATCTGTTTTGTTCTGTCTTAAAAAAAAGTTCATTCAATCGCCGAAACCGTCGCCGCCACTATTTCGATTAGTGAAGAAATCAGTAACAATACCATTGGAGATACTGTGCTCGTTGAAGTTATTCATTCTAGCTCGAAACTTTGAGATCGTAATATATATTTGCTGTTCTTGGATCTTTAGGATGTCAAAACGCAAGAATTTAAAATTTTTTAATTATTTTGAGAAAAAATCACGACCTGAAATTAGTGAGGTGACAGCATCTAGTACCAATGTAAGATTTTCTGTTGAATAGAAATGTGATACTTCCGTTGAAGAAAACGTTTCTAGCATAACAAAATCTGATGAATGTGAAAGTAGCCCTCAAAGTGTTGAACTTTTTTCAGAAGATATTACATGCGAGAAGATATTACATTATGTTCATAAATTTAAAAAATCAAATCAAAATTTAACTAAACAATGTTGTCTAAATAAAAAATCAGTCCAGCTGTCTAAATTAGGGAAATAATAGTGTTTATTACATGCTCGAACTTCTTCAGTAGTATCAGAACATTATATTTGTAGTTGCAGAACGCAGATTCAGACTACTTCCTACTTATGTCACAAATAAGATGTCTGCTAAATGAATTTTTATTCCACGAAAAGAAAAAAAAAGTTCCATCAGCTGGCCGTATATGAACTTCTGAGAAAAATAAATTCTAAATGACTCTAAGACTAAGAGTTAGGTTGCAGACAGTATAATGTGTACGAGTAGCGAAGAAGACTGGTTAGATTTTATAAAAAACTGTATGCTTTACAATTCTAAACTATATTACTTTTATCAAATAAACGATAAAATGTCACAAATAATTACTAAAAATTGTTTTGTATGTAAAATTAAATAGAAATATTTTTTCTATCTAAATGTTGGATTTTCAACTCCCTAAATATAGAGGGGGATCGATTCCGTTTGACCCCCCCCCCACCCCACACGGTTCTGACGCAAAAGGTTTCAGCTGTCAGCTGTTTGTATTTCCGTTTACCTTATCATGACAACCAACATAAATTTAAAAACAAGGTTTACCATTCTCTTATTTCTTTTAAAACCTACATTATAAAAGTTTTTTAAGAATGCTTAAAAAATCGTTTTTTTGTGCATTTAGGATCGCAATAGGTTTGAAGTAGCAATATTTCTGTTTAATTGAAAAAAGGTTTCTATTGAAAGCATTTTCACGACAATAGAAAGAAAATTAAGACACAAAATTTCCGAAAGGTTACATGCTTTCTACGATCTTTTCATTGTTCGCCAGTAAGGGATAAAATTGCTAAATAATGTAAACCAG
Organism: Parasteatoda lunata; assembly: GCA_949128135.1. Classification (NCBI taxonomy): domain Eukaryota; kingdom Metazoa; phylum Arthropoda; class Arachnida; order Araneae; family Theridiidae; genus Parasteatoda; species Parasteatoda lunata. The sequence continues at coordinate 9,103,184 of OX421981.1, read as the reverse complement.
AAGCAGTGATGAAACAATAACGATATAAACGATGATGGTTACAGCCAATCAAATAAGTGTTTTTGATTTAAAAAGTTGGCAGTCAAGTAACAGACTTTATTTACATGAGTGAAATGTTATTCCTACTTTACAATTAACAACTTCTCAACTTCACAAAACAAAGTCGCGATCAGATCGCGAGAAAACGAACCAGTTGTAAATGTTAGTAAGCGTTGAGTCGTGACTTTATTTTTTTAAAATATTTGTCCTGATTGCTTGACAAGTTTTCCTATTTTGAAAAATCGTAACAATAGATATGGTTTTGATCACAAATATTTCTTTAAAATTGTGTTTTTGAAAAAAAATCAGCAAATTAGTGTATTGTATCTTACAGTTTCGTTTTTTAGTTACAAACCTACAAATAGTGACACTAATTGTTTGTTTTTGTTAGTTTTGCTTCAACAAAATTAGGATCAATGAAAACGACTTACCTTTTATGAATTTGAGTTGTGATGTATTTTGAAGTCATAGGAAAAAAGGTATTTATAGTATTGTTATAGTGTTCCCTCTAGTTAATAAAATTTTAGTGTTTCTTGAAATTAATTCACGTTAACTGTCGAATAGTAAGCATAATTTTTTAAAATATTAATATATTTCATGTTAAACAAAAATAATTAAAGCACAGTTGTGTAGGAAAGTAGTGTTTGTCTCTACCTGTCACTTTATCCAATGAAAATTATCTATGTTTGACTTAATTAATTGGTTTCTGAAAATAAAAATTGACTATGAAAATGTTGATTCTACTATTACCTGATTATCAATATTTTTAATGAATATTTAAATTAGTTACTCGTATTTATTTTCTACAGGTTAACTTACACCCATTTATTGATTAACTCTAAGTGATAACAAGTTAAAAATTTTTGATCTCAACTTTTTGTATTTTGGAATGACTGCATAGGTACATCATAAAATTTTGGTGACAGGGATATTTCCGTATCGTGATCTGGCGCGCCTACTAAAGTCGCCTAGGTACGAAATAAAATTTAAACAAAAGACATGTAGATGTTTGCCGGGGATTGGTATGACCTTTCAAGTTGGTTCTTTTCTGTAAAGTTTTTTTTATTTTTTAGTTTCTCTCGGGAGGGGGCTGCTGCCCAAAAAGTTGCAGAGAGTTATTCTGATACAGATCACAATCCGGAAATCTCCCCGCCCGGAAGTTGTCAAGATTTGGCGAGTATTCTGCCACAGATAACGATAATGGAAATCTCCCGGCCCGGCAGTTTTCAAAATTTGGCTGTTATTCTGCCACAGATCGCGATAACGGAAATATCCCCTTAGCGACCCGTAAGAAACGAAATAAAATATCGCATAACTGGATCAACTTAGTGTAACTCCTAGCCAACTCCTGATAAATCTCTTCATTATTTTTAAGTTTTTGAAATTGAAAAAACCTTTTATGCCTTGAAAATTGTAGTTGGAATTGCAGTGAGCAGATACCTATTCAGATGTATTCCAAGTGACATAAACATGAATATGAAGCATGTAAAAATATATAATGGTTTCTCCAGAGGCTGGTATGACTTATGTCCTTAGATTTGGTCCTTTCTGTGATTTTTTTTTTATCACTTGTCACCACTTAGTTGTCATCTGTACCAATGCAGAAATATTCCCCTTTATACTTTAGGATGTTGGTGTGCATTGTTTAACACAAGGATGGGCAAACTTTTTTGGCTGTGGACCAAAAATCGAAAAAAAAAAAAGTTTGGTGGGCCAAGTAAAAATTTCTCAAATTAAAAAAAAAACGTTATTCAAGTTTTAATTTAAATATTTAATGAGATGAATGAAATTGCGATTTCATTTTTAAAAGTTCCTTATATTAAGGTTTGAAGTGAGATGTACTTATTTTAAGGAAGAAGGATAGATGTTTGTCAGTTAGTCTACTTCTGAAATGTTTTTTTCTAAAGTTTATAGTTGAAAACACTTGTTCACATATGTAAGATGAAGCAAACATAGCACAGATTTTCTGGGCATGAGATATTAAATTTGGGAAACTAGCGTTTGGTAATGATTTGTAAAACTCACACTTTGGGCATATTTAGAAACAACGGCTTCAAATGTTTGTTAGATTGTAACTCAATTAATTCAAGCTGCAGATCCAACCTCACTGTTTCACAATTTATGTTGAAAGGCATGGTAAAAATATCTAATTCTGTTTGAATGGCACTGAAATCTTGAAATCTGCGTTCAAACTCAAAATGGAATTTTTTCAAGCAATCTTCATAACTCTTAAGCTTTTCCTTATTTACTGAGGGTATTGAATTTAACCTTGAGAAATGAGACAAGTCGTTCTTGGCTAGCTGCCCAGCAAACAGATTAAGTTTCAGTTTAAAAGCTTTGAGGTGGGTCCAGATATCATCAATGAATTGATTTTTTTCCTTGCATCTTAACATTCAAGTTGTTCATGTGACAAAGAAGATCTGTGGAAAATGCAAAAGTCTGAAAGCCATTCTGTATCTTCCAATATTTCGCACTCTGCTAAACATTGTTTCCCATGGAAAAACGACACAATGTCCTCTTTCAGCTGCCAAACTCGCTTGAATACACATCCTGCAGTAAGCCACCTTACTTTCGTGTAATACAGTACATCAAAGTATTCAGATTGCACAGACTGAAGAAAATCTTGGAATTGCCTGTGACTAAGCCCACGATATCATCGAATAGTATTACCAAGCTTTACTACTGCATCAATTACGGTTTTCATATTTAATGCAGATTTACACAGAGCATCTTGATGTATGACACATTGTAGAAAAATAACGCTATTTCCGGTATAGTTCTGATTAAAGAGTCCAAGGATTCCCGATTTTTTACCTGTCATATTTGGTGTACCATCAGTCGTAATATTACATATTTTTGTTATAGGCAATTTCAAAGTTAAAAGCCCTTCCTGAAACTCATGAAAAATATCACATCCTGTTGTACAAATTTCTTAGAAAGGCTCTGTTTAAAATATAAGTTAAATTTAAAATTATCTAATTTTTATATCAAATATTTAGTATCATGACCTAACAAAAAATAATTTGTTTTATAAAAACTGATAATAATAAGTTCAAATTAAATGAATTAAACTGTTGTTGTCAGACATAAAGCAAACTGTTGTTGTCGGAAGAAAGCAAAGAATGTATAATCATTTATAGATTGTCAAAACTCTGTGAATTTGTAATTTAAATGTAAACTTCACTGAATTTTGAAGCTGGCATTTGTATAAATAATTCTGTTGTTGTTGCATATCCTCTTCTGGCCTGACGAAGTCAGACCAGATCTATGAACCGGTTGACCAGAATGAAATCGAAGACCAAAAGAGGAGTAGAGTATAGCTCGTTCACCAGGAGTTGGCACTTGACTCCGCTTTCATCACTTGGTATGTGACGATACTATTATGCTATTTTTGGGAGATGGTTGTGAGCTATCCTGAACAAGGTTTTTGGTGATCTTATGGCAAAAATATTTATTTTGAAATATTGATTTTATTAACATTATATATTTCATAAATTTGGTGATATTTTGCACCATTTTTTAATATATTTCTTCCTTTTGAGTGAATCCTTTGTCCTTTTTGAGACATTTTCATAGCTGCCAACTTTTCCGCATTTTTATTTAATTTAGCTATTTTTTACGTGCAGAAGATAAGATTTTCCGCATATTTCCCGTCCACCCAGTAGCTCATATTTTCTTTAAGTCGCTGCTCCTCTTCTAACTGCCTAAAGAAGCCCACTAGCAGTGATCCTCCCTTTCCTTCCATTACATCACATCGTTCCATGTGACGTAATGGATTTCTCCTCTCTTCTACCAATGAGGGAAGGAACTCAGCTTCTGATACGAGAGCGCTTCCCATTATCGCGTGACGTCCTGTTTGCCGGTGCGAAAGCAAGCACTGAAAGAAAATGGCTTGTGTAAAAGCGAAATAGCAATTGGTTTATGGCGATATTTATATAATCATTGGAATATCTTATTAATTTATTATGGCTAAGCGAAAACAATATAAACAAGCCTTTAAGGGGTTGTATTCTCTTGAATTTCCATTTATTTCTAGATCGAATCTTGGAGTACATGATGTACGTTGCAACATATGTAAAAATGACTAGCGTCGCACATGGTGGTAAAACTGATATAGTCGGGCACATGAAATCGACAAAAGAACAAAGAACGTTTTGGTTCAACAAAGAAGAAAGTTTCTTTTTTTCAAACAAGCATTAATGAAGAAGCCGTTATAAAAGAGATGAATGCTGAATGCCTCTTCACAGCTTTTTTAGTAGAGCATAATTTACCAATCAGTGCAGCCGATCATCCTGGAACACTTTTTAAAAAGATGTTTCCCGATTCTGATATAGCAAAAATTTACAGTTGTGGCAGAACTAAGAGCTCTGCTATATATAGTAAATGAGATGGCCAATGAACTGCAGAAATCAATTGTGGATCAATTGAAAAACGCTGCCTTTTCCATTGCAATTGACAGGACAAATGACTCTGACTCAAAACTCCATCCATTAGTGGTAAAATTTTTTGATGAATCAATTCAAAAAATTCAAAGTTGTGTTTTAGCATTTACTATTCTTAAAGATGGCTGTACTGTGGTTAATATTGTGAATGGTGTATTGGACAAGTTGAGCACTCTAGACATTCTCTTTCAGAAATGTGTTTCCTTTGGTGCTGATAATGCACCTGTAATGATAGGTGTCAAAAATGGTTTGTGCACAAAAGTTTTTGAAAGATGTGCAAAATGAATTGATTATTATTGGATGCCCTTGTCATCTTCTTAATTTAGCTTTACAGAAATCTATTTCTGCAATGAATTTTCCCCTTGACCAGGCAGTAATTGATATTTTTTACTATCTGGAATTTAGTTCTAAGAGAAAAGAAAAATTAAAATACTTTCAACAACTTCATGATGTTGAAATGCGTAAAATTTTAAAACCTGCCCCTACTCGGTGGCTGTCTCTTGGTCGATGCTTAGGTCGAATTTCAGATCAGTGGGATCCTCTCCTCAGCTTCTTTCTCAATGAAGTAAAAAGAGAAAGTTTACCTATTAGTCTAAAACAGAATATAACAACCAAAGTAATAGAAAAGTCATCCGATAATTTGAACAATAAAAAAAGATCAGAAAGAGTTCAACAGGGGGCCCTTCAAATGCCAAGAAAAGAAAAGTAGACTGTCAACTGCCAGAGTCCAAAAAAAAAGAAAACAGGTAAAGCAGCAAATAAAAATAATTTTATAAAAAGAGAAGAAAAAATATTTTATTTCTTATCTTCTAATATTGATAAGGCATTTTGCTCTTTTGTCTTATTTCCCTCAGCGGACCTTGAAGGAGTAAATACACTTTTGCAAACAAGTTCGCCTCTAATACATAATCTGAAGCAAATACTTACAAATCTATTGAAAACCATATTTCTTTATTTTGTTGATGCTAATTGTTTAAAAAATTTTGAGTTGATCAAAGTCCCCTTTCAAGATCCTACTGTTCAAAAATAAAAAATGGCGATCTACGTGTAGGCAATCACACATTAAGTATATTGGAATCTTTAACAATTGAAGAAAGAAAAGAATTTTCTGCAGAAGTCAGGAAGTTTTATGTATGTTTGTGCGAATATATTGTAAAGAGATTTCCTCTAAATGATGTGATATTGGAGAATGCTGAAGTGGCAGATTTGGCCAAAATTTCTTTGAAGTCTTTCACCAGTATAAGATACTTTGTTAAAAAGTTTCCTTTTTTATTAACAAGAGAAAATGAAGAAAGTGAAGATGAAGCTTTAGATAATCTAGAGACTGAATTCAACTCCCTGCACGTTGAACACTTAAGCATTTCCTCTGATCCTATGGATAAACAAGTTGCAGCTTTAATTAATATCTATGACGCAGAGGGTTGCCCCAAATATAAAAAAAATTTTAAAAGTACTGAAAGCTATCTATATATATATTTCTCTTACACGGCACCAAAAAAAGCCTCATTATAATTTCCCGAATGGCAACGTTAGAAAATCGACCAATGATTGCATCTAAAAATGTCACATGCCAAATCTAGCTGAGGTGGCTCAACATATAGCGCTTTTAAAAACGGAAACAATAACCAGAGTGAGCATTATCAGGTTGTTCAATTCAGCTGCGGCAAAAATAAAAATAAACAACTTAAAAAATAAAAATGCTGTTGCCAGCCATAGAATTTTTTGAAAGTTAACTTAGCAGCATAAATCAAAATGACATAGAAGCGCAACTAGATCAAAATTATGATACCTGAGCGCTTGACGTAACAAATCTTTCAATTCTATAAGTGTTGTATCGCCAAATGCCCAAATTAACAATTGCAATTTCAAGTTAATTGTGAAATGGTTTAGAATTTTCTACAGTGAAAAGTTTTCGGAACTTCAGTATTCAAAAAAGTATACAAAAGCTAGACGTTAAGAACGTATCCAATGAGCGAGCAAAGCGAGCATTGGATTGCGAAGCAATCCGAAATGAACTGTGAAAGCAGTTCCGGGGGTTGGTGAGCGCAAGCGAGCAGGGGGCGAAGCCTCCTAGTATTGACTATACCTCACAGCAATGCTGAATATGAAAGGGTGTTTTCGGTTGTTAAAAAAATAGGACTCAGTTTCGCTCATCGATATCTGATGAGACTCTCGAAAAACTTTTAATAATTAAGTCTAAAGAAGGTAGACTTTGTTTTGAAAGAGACTTTTCGAAAGAATTTTTAGTAAAAGCAAAAAGTGCTACAAAAGCATCTTTGCAAAAATGATTTTTTATAATGTTATTCTTTTTCTATAATTTCTATTAAGTTTATATATAGTTCATACTATTATATTGTAATTAAACTAATGTTAATATAAGTCTTAAAATATTACATATTTCCTTTTAATCAAGAATTAATAAATGAATATTGTACTATCAAGTAGCTGGTCAAAAGTTTTTTTAAAAATGTTTTTCCTTTTCTTGTTTTTTTTAAAAAAAAGGTGAGTATATTGCTTTTTTATGCTCATATTATAGTGGATTTATAAATAAATATATAAAATCAGCTTTTTTTTATAAATTTTTTAGTAATTAGTATGCAATTGTGAATATTCTGCATTTTTAGGCATTTCTTCTGCATTTTTTTGTCTATCTTCTGCATTTTTATAACTAGGGGCTGGCAGCTATGCATTTTGCTGGGAAAACAGCAGTCTTTAAATTTAAAATATATTTAATTATCTAGAGAAACAACAGGTATAATAGCAGATGATAAAGTTAATTAAGTGACTGAAAAAGAATTCACAGTTTGTGTTTAGCGCTTATTAAGGGTTGTCTCATTTCAAGGGCGGAGATGTTTCTCTTCTTACTCCTGCGCTGAAATGAACTCTGCGTCCAAGGAGGTGGAGCCAAAGGCTAACTTCTGGTGAACGAACTATAGATGTCTTCCCAGAGAAAATCAAGACAGTCCAGGATATGATCGGTGGAATCTTGGTGTAGATGGCATTTAGGGCAGAGGTGGTTGGTTTTAGTTCCTTCAGAAAATAGGAAACCCTTTAGATGGCCGATAGCTAGGCAAGGAAGCGTGGTGCAGACTCTCCTTTCAAAGGGAGGAGTCGAAGAGACTCCAGGCTTATTTACCTTGTACGAATGGTGGGTGGGGGAATCAGCTAGTCCCTGAGAAGCTGGGATTTCTTCAGGGAGTAAAATTCAAGATAGGTGAGATCAGAAGAGGTAGGGTGCGGTTGGCTGCAACTCTCTTTAGCCAGGCTGTCCGCCAAGTCGTTGCCATAGAGACTGACGTGTCCCTTCAGCATAATATTCACCTGCAGGTAAATATTATGCTGAAGGGACCAATATGGGTCCAGTTGTTGAGATGTTGCAGGGAGCTGCGGCTATCCATGGGTGTCCAAAGGTCTTCAAAACTAAGGTCATTGTGCATAACAAACTCCAGACCCTTGTTGATAGCAGGAAGTTCACTTCTGAAAACAGAGCAAAAGTTTGGGTTACGTTGGCAGAGAGAAAATTTATCATCAGGAGTCTCGATGTACACTCCGCTACCAGCATGCCTATCGGTTTTGCTGCCATCCCCTCTCTGGTATCTTCACCTTGTCGAGGGGGGTGGGCTTGCATGCTCCAGCAACCCAGAGAGCTATGCGGGTAGTAGTGTAGCTACAGGTAGAGTCTCCCATGCCGGGTAGGTCTTCGTTGGGTAGGAGACAGACTAAGAAGGAGAACTCCGATCCAAATCCGCGCCCAGCGTATGTCCTCCATGTTAGGAGCAGCTTGCTTGTCTGAGGAGCTTAGACAGTCTTCTACTTCTGGGTGCTCCAGTCTCCGGACAAACAGAAGCTGCAAATTACCTCACCATAAATAATTTCAAATAGTTCTTAACTTGTAAAATATGATATATTGTTAGTTTGAAATTTTTCCTAACATAGTCTTGGCTTTTTGCTGCATTAAAAACCTGATTTTCTCCATATTTCCCAAAGGAGAAATAAAAAAGTGACCTAGCAGAGAAATATCACTGCGGTTTTGCTTTTGGGAGGGATGCTTCTCTCTGGTAAGGTTGAAGTCTCCCGTTTTGGTTTAAGTTATGCTAAACTAGAAAAATATAAACTAGATATTTTATCTTTTTGCAAGTATTTTGTTTCATCTGCTCATTAAAATGTTACATAATAAATTCTTAAAAATGTTAAACAATAAATTGATAATGAAAATGTTATTATCAAGATCACTAAAAATGTATCAAACCAACAATTTGAGCCAAAATATTTACCTAACATGTAAATTTCAAAACTAAAAAAAAAGCAGTGCATATTGTATTTTATCAAAATTAAATTTGCACGAACATTTAATTGCAAACATGACATCTTTTTTTACTTTAAGTTGCTTTTAGTATTAATGATCCAAATGTGACTACCATCAGTTATTTTTTTTTTGAAAACTCTGCTATCACAAAATGTTTGTCCAAAATCAACCAATTCCATTGCTTGTATTTCGCTGATAAGAGATTATGTATGGTAAAAACAAACATAACGTTCTATGTAAACGTCTTAAACGAGACTTTAAAAAAAAATTTAAAAAAATGATGCGAGTAAGTTTCTGGTATTAATAAATTAGTCATAGGAAAAGCTATTTTAAGTAGTTGCACAACATGTATTCAAAATGAATATAAAGGACCTTTCAGATGAAAGTTTGAGCAAGATTTTTTTTCTATATTGATTTGAAATTCTTTTTTTATTATAACGTATACTTCCTTCTGATTAATTTATTATAAATTCAATCAAAGCAATTTCTACAATTATAATTATTTTGCAATTATATTATTTTAAACATGATCAAAATAAAAAAGCATGTAGTTTTTGTTTCAAATAAATAATTATGTGAAAATGTCCTAATTTAAAGTACTAATTAAATTAAAGAATTTGTCACAAATTTAAAAATAAAACTCTTTTTAAACTTCATGGACATAAACCACTGTTTCTCACCTTAAAATTGTTGGCAGTTTTGCTTATGAGGGGAACTCTTTAACAATATAAGAAGAAATTAGATTTAAGACATGTGTAATATTGTGATATTCACAGAATACCTAGGGGTTATAAGTTTAGATCAGAAAGTCAAAACTATAAATGAATGAATTGATGAAATTAAGAGGGTTACAATGGTCTATTGATTAATCATAATAACAAAAATCACTCACAGGGTATCCACACATCTGGAAAGTCATGAATTTCAGTATTGAGCAAAATTTGTTATGAAATGTCATGATTTTTTTTAGAAAAAAATCATAGAACATCATGGATTTAGGTCTCCCAGTGTTGCAAGTGCTGCGCCGATCCGCGCCAATTGTGGCCAAATTTTAATAGCAAAAGAAAATTTTATTTCTCTTGTTAATTTCATCGTTATTGAAGTGCCTTCGTCAAAGGCAAGCTAATGGCCTTCTTGCTCTATTCTATTTATAGAATAGTTCCCATGATCACATATCAGCTGGGGGTTTAAATAACTTTAAAGTTGACAAAGATATGATTAAAGGGACTCCTGCAGCATTTAAAAATTATTCTGCTTGGTTAGAGGTTGAGAAAAAAGAAAACGAAAAGAATGTGAAAACACTGAAACTGAGGAAAGCAGATTGAAAGCTGCTGAAATTGATTTGCTAAAAAAAATTGAAGGCTTCTCAAGATCTCTTAGCCACAGCTGAAAAAAATATTGAAGATGGGTTAAATAATAAAGACATGTCGATTATAGAAAGCGGACAGATCCTCTTATCTGAGGCTAAGTCGAGGATAGCAGAATATTTAACAGCATTGGAAGATACCAAAAAGAAACTTAATTTGTTTATGCAGGGACCTTCAAAAAAGTGTAAAAAATAAGATATGTTATTAATGAACAAAATTAAAAACTCTTGTTATTAAATTCTTGTTTTAATTCTTTTTATTAAATATGCTCCAAATCTTTGTTTCGCAGCTCCAAAATTGCTTTTTTGTTGCTTCCAAGATTCTTCAAAACCATGTTTTGCCACTTGCACCACTTCCGAAAAATCTAATTTTTTTTCATCCTGTTCCAAATATCTGAATTCCTAACAAAATCACCACTCAGGCATATTTTATTAGAATATGAAATAATTTTTAACATGTTCTTTAAAAATTATGGTGTTCTTTCAAAAAATGAAAGAAAAAACATCATTTCTAGGGGAATTATCTTTGAAACTCTTCTGTGATTTAAAAATTTTTATTATTTATTTTTTTAATTTTATAAATTTAAAATTCTAGTTGAAGCAAACTAGTCATTGGCAAATATTTTATATTCCGAAATGAGAACGGAAAAATCAGGAGTATTTCTTCCCTTTCAGATTAATAAGAAAAGTATCTTTAGAATATAATTCTACAGAAAAAAAATTATTTGCTTTTGTATTTTTTTTCAGCTATTTTATTGTTTCAACTCTTTACTTTCTTTACTCTTTTTTAAATTTATTATTATTATATATTATTTAAGATGCAGAGTATAGCAGTTATGGTTATACGTATAATTTCAATTAATGTTATTATAATGTTTTTTTAAAATTTATTGTTGCATTTTTGTCAGCGAAAATAGTAACTTTGTTAAGTCATGAAAAATTCTTGGAATAAGTCATGGAAAATCATGAAAAGTCATGAATTTGAAAATCTAAAATGTAGCAGATACCCTGCACTCAGTAATATTTAATCTTACTGAGTCACAAACTTGCCTTGATTTTGATAATATTTCCACTCCACCGAATTAATACAGTGTGATGGAATTCCTTGGATAAGGAAAGTAGTCCGAAAGGACAGTATTAGAAATGATATATATATATATATATAAATATATATATACAAAGTCAAACCTCGATATAAGGTCATCCACAGAGGTCACTTTTCCAAAGTCCCGGCTCACTGTATAGGAATTCTTTGTTACAGATTATCAGATATATGGTCAAGGTTTGAAAATCGTTATTGCTTATAAGGTCGTTTTTATCTGAGGCGAGGGGAGCTCTTTTCTAAAAAAAGCCTATTTAACTTCCTTACAAGGCTATTACCCCACTCTAGTTCTAGGAAAATGTTGCAGCCAACGAACAAGCTACAATTTCTGAAATTGTTTCACAAGTTGTGGACAGTGAGGACAGTGATCGTGAGACTGTAGCTGTAACCCAAATGGAAGCCTTCAATGCAATAAATGACATATGAAATTTTTTTACAAACCATGAGGGTGCTGAGGAACATTTTGAGAAGTTACAAATTCTAGAAAACATCGTTCGAAAAATGAAACCAAAAACAAGACAAACCTGCATAAATGATTATGTAAAAGAAGGTAAGATGTAATGTATGTATGTGCACTTTGAGGAAATTTGGAAACAGATTTATTTTAAATTAAAAATTTTTTTTTAAAATCTAACTTTTTTTAATTCTTTGCTAATTCTATTAAAATTTATTGACTTAAATATTTAATTTATGGCCAATCGTTTTCGTTTGTTCGTTTCCATTTTTTAAAAATCATAATGTGTACTATTTATGTGCTTAGTTACGAACTGCTAATGAATCGGTTAAAAGGTCACCCCGCTTATAAGGTCACTTTTGCGATGTCCCTTAGGGTGACCTTATATCGAGGTCTGACATATAAATAAATGATATATACTATGAAATATGTAAATAGAAATGATATATACTAGTATGTAAAAATTTAAGATTTAGATCTTTTAGAGACATGGAAAAATATTTTTTAGTTATAATATTGTTGATGATAAATCTAATTTTACTTTTAATATGTTCTCCTTTTACTTGGTTTTATAAAATTTCAGTGGTGTGATTGTGCTTTATATGTTTAAACCTGTGTTATTGCTTTAATGACATTGCAATTTTTGGAAAAACTCAACTAAATTCGGATTTATGTTAAAATTTTAAGCAAAGTTCATAAGTTCTTAGGTATTGAATTTTTTGAAAATGGTCATGTTATATATCAAAAGTTATAATATGATCAAAGTTTAACTTTCATTCATCACTACCTATTGCTGAGGGTGTATTTCTAACTAAATTAGATTGTTCAAACTATAGTGGAGATAAAAATGAGTTGTTAAAACTTCCTCATAGAAATATACTAGGATGTTTGACATACATTGCAAATCAAATTAGACCAGATTTGAGTTATGCAGTTAATTTGTTATCGCAATTTCAAGAAAATCCGAGTGTTAAGCATTGAACCAATTTTACTTAAATTGTTAGGCTATTTAAGTGATGCAGAGATTTTATAAGTAAAATTTTAAAAAAATTTAAATTATTAATCAAATGTTGATTTTGCTACAAATAGAGAACTGAGTCTCAATTAGTTCTACTATGGAGAACTATAGTACAAAGCATATACATGTTAAATCTCATTTTTTGAGAAATTTAATTATGGTTATTATAATAGATATTAAATGCATAAACACTAAATTAAATAAATCAGATATTTTTACTAAACCGTTAGTTAAAGAATCACTCCATAAATTATGTGATCAAATTTATGCAAAGTAATTGAATTTTTCTTAAATATTGACCAATTAGTCAGATCTTCCCTTGTTTTATGTTTTTTTCCTGTGAACTCATTATCAAGACACGGTTCACAGCAGATCACCGAAGTAAAGCATCACTGGCTGCGGTCGGTGTGCGGTATTGGTTCTCATTAAACTGTTCTACTGTAAAGTGCTCGACTTCGTATGCAGGTCGTCTGGCTACCGAAGCAGGGGTGCCATCCCATCTGCAGAGGATCAAAATTTTTTCGGATCATCCTCAGGGATGTTTCCCAGACCGTCGCCAATAGCCTATTATGCAGCTCTAGTGTAATGTAAATGAACTACACACGCGCGCGCTTTTTCCTAACTCACCATAATGTAAAGTTTTAGTTCAAGGCTGTTATTTTTCTGGAGGAGTAACATACTTTTTTTTTATAACTCTATAAATGTTTATTTTAAGAAGTAGGATAGAACTAAACTTTATATAGAACTAAACTTCCTACTGTTTCTTTATTTTAATGATATGCTCAATGTCACACACTGTTTTATATTATGCGGAAATTTAAGTGCAAACAGATGCCCATAGTTTTTCAACTTCAACTAAAATCCAATAATTTTTATTACTTGAAAGTGAGGTTTTAATTTCCATGGAGAAATGTGATCTTAAAAATTTCTGTTTTCATGCAGAGTCAAAGCTGGAAAACAAGGGTGAAACTTTCTAAAAAAAGATTTCTGCATAAATTCGTCGATGTCATAATCTCTAAACTTCTTTTCCAAATCAGGTGTACTCATATGTGTTTCAAGGAGTTAAAACCAAATTATTTAATCTGAGCTGAAGTTCATTTATAATGTTTCTTTGTTTGAAATTTAATACCTTTATATATGTGTCACAATCGAATTTAATATCTTTTTCTTTTCTTTCCAGAAATTAAAAATGGCTTCCCCAGGTCCTTCTGGAGTAACACCCAAATCGCAAAGTACCCATGGGTTAAAGCAGATTGATTTAGATCAGATTTGGGGTGATCTGAAGGATGGGATGGAACAAGTATATTTAAATAAAAATACAGACATGTCAAAATCCCGCTATATGGAATTATATACGTATCCTTTGAAAACTTAAATTCTTATTTTGTTGTTCATGTTTATCTACTTCTTAATATTTTTTTAAATATGAATAAATCTTATTATTTTTGGTGGGCGGAAAATGACATCATAAAAGTAAATACCAGCACATCAAGTAACGTATTTGAACTGTCATTTTTTGGGTCATATTTAAGGAAGTGTTTTGAAGCTATCTTGGCTGCTGCTTTGCTTTTATGTTAGTTACATTCTTCAATGGTGTCTCCGAGTTGTGGTTTATCGAGATCTATGAGTTAGAAAGATGTCGAAGGACAATTATGATTTGTGCGAAGATACCATTTTTGTGAAAATACTGATAAACGATATTAAAATTCACCTGTATTAAATGCCGTGCTGATTTTGTGGAAAAATTTGGCAACATGCTATTAAAATTTTGAATTCTCTGAACACGTGAAGAAGTGATGTTAGGTTGTGTGGAATTATTTCTGATAACTGGCAACAAATTTAGTGGTAGATTTTATTTAAATTATTTATCATTTCAATATTTTCGAGTATTGATTTAATCTAAAACATTTGAATTTAATCAACAGTTTAAAAATTAAAAAATGTTCTCAAATTTACAAAGTGGGTCATTCATTAATAAATTTCTAAATATTCATTCAGTAATTGTATTTCTATGTCTTAACTAATTCTTTGAAATTTTTATTTAATTAATAATCCAATTGATCCCTAGTAATAGTCCTATGCACATACCCTCCAACTTTGCCCACCTAGCCATCAGTAGCACTCGCGCAACACACATTTCGGCATCCCACAATATTTGCTATGTTCATATTGATACTTAATTATATTCACTTATAATTTCAAAAAGCAGTTGATAAATATAAGAAAATAGATTTTGAAACAAGCGTAAAATGTTATTTCACATTGAGACATTTTTTAAAAAATTTAAATGCTATAGACTTTTAAAAAATCATGTTATTTAGATACAATTTTAATTCACATACAGGAAGGTACACTTTTCTAAGGATATAAAACTATTAAATTGCAAATGAAAGTAAAAGTTTTATTGTACATTTATACAAATTTCAAAGAAAAATAATATAACATCTCAGTAAAATGCAAAGAGTGAACTCTCCACAACTTTTTCTCTAAATTCATTGAATTGTTACCAAAAAAATTTTACTTATTTTATTTAAGAAGGTCTGATTCTAAGATGTTTCCTATCAAATATTTTTTACACCAAGTTTTAAAGCAATTAAATCAAGAAAACAATTTAATACCAATTTATTGAAAGAAAAATGGATTATATAAATGAGTTTCTTCCTAATAAAGCTTTCAGAATTAGAAAACAATATTTAAAAACTTATATCATCTAAAGCTTACACATTAAAATTTATTCTTTAAGAGGAATGAATTTGTATAGACATTAACCAATAGCTAAACTGTTTCAAATCTTTGAATTATCTATTATAATTAAGGAGTAAAAGCATTAATTAAGAAATCTAATCTATAAGTAAATCTGATTTTAATTAAAAAATACCCTTAATTATAGAAACACAGTATTTAAACGGCGATATGCTTTTTTAGTGATGAAAACTCATCCTCAATAAATTTTGCATTATAATAAACTCCCATGCTTAATTTGGTGATTAGAATCGATTATAATGTTTTGGTACTCAGACTCGAGCGATTATAAGTTTGATTTTTACGAATAATGTTAAAAATTCTCTCAGATCCAGCATTACTATGTGGAACTGAGAGAATTGAAGGCATTATTTTTGGCAAAGCCACATATCTCTTTATTCCATTGTTATCCTTTAACTGGCTAATTTTATGCCATGTCTCATCTACTCTGCTATGATTTAAAATTTCAGAAGGAAAATTGTCTGCCTGATAAAAGGCAAATTCTAACTCAAGTTGATCAATGTCAATACCACAATTAAACAAATCATAAAAATACTTAAGAGATGCAAAATTAGCATTCTGCCTCTTCAAAATGTTTGCCACAGAAGCATGCTTAGGAAAATCGTTCTCTAAAGGAAACTTTTTGACAATATATTCACATGCAGTGAAAAAATCTTTCGCACTGCCAAAAAGAACTCAGTTATATCTTCTGGCGTCAGATCACTCAAAATAGATCTAGCACTTGATCCTATTATAAGAGACTCATCAGGTTTTTGATATTTATGTTTCTGATATTTCACATGTAACAGAGAGGACTTGGATTTGCTTATGGTAGAAGGCGAAACAAATCGTACAAGAAGTTCATAATATAAGCTCATTAAATCATCATACAAAGTATGGATAGAAGGTTGCTCTTTTTGCAGGGCAACATTTACCTTGGTGAATACAGGCAATATTGATGTAACAAAAACACAATATACAGTAAAACCTCGTTAAGTCGTCACTCAAGGGACCGAACATTTTCGACGACTTAAGCGGAGTTAGAAATTTCTTTAAAAAAACAAAAAAACAATGAAGTTTTTTAATGGACTGCAGTAGGATTCGTTGAGAAAAATTAGATTTTTAGAATGTAATACACATGCAAATAAATTTGTAGAAAAGGAATACAAATACTTTTGTATAGTTACCACTTTTTCTTTTATTTCTGAGCATTAAAATAGCTTAACATAGTGGATTGATGCAGGAATTGTTGATTGCTATTAACCTTCTTTTCCAATATCATCAGCGCCTTGAATTCTTCCTCTGTTGTGCCTTCAATTGATGTTAAATATTGTCTAACTTTCTCTAAGGCTGCTAATGTTTCAGTCTTGCTGGGCGGAATTCCACCCAAATCCTCATCATCACTATCCTCGCTGGAACTGGGTTGTTTTTCATCTAAAAATTCTGAAGTTAAATCTTTTACAGTCGCTTGTGAACAAATAGCGATGTCATTGTCAATATCGACAAATGCATTTACGTCATTGACACTGCAACCTTTTCCATTAACAACTTGCAGCAAATTTTCTAAGGGCTCGGGGTCGACTTCTTCACTGAGGATATCTTCGGTTTCTGCATTGGCTACGAATCCTGCGTGTCTGAAGCAATTAAAAACAGTTTGCGAAGAAACTGAGCTCCAACTTCTATGCACATAATTGATAGCGTCTAAAACGGAAACTTCAAACTTTTCATTTTTATCCAATGCTTTTATCAGTTCCTTTACTAGCATTTTTTTGTACTTTCTTTTGAAGTCCCGAATTATCCCTTGATCTAATGCCTGAAGAAGTGCAGTAACATTTGGAGGAAGGAAAACGATTTCAATAACTTTTAAGCTTTCGGGCTGAGTATGGGCTGTGCAATTATCGACAATAAGGGCAACTTTTCTCTTTTGGCGCGAAAACTGGGAGTTCAATTTACGGATATGTCGTTCCCAAATCGTTGTTGTCATCCATGCATTTGAATTTGTTTCATATTCAACTGGCAGAGATTTAACGTTTTTAAAACAGCGTGGCCTTTTGCTCTTGCCTATCACTAGTGGTTTAAGCTTTTCATTTCCATTCATATTCGCTCCCAGCAAAAGTGTTAGACGTTGCTTGCTGGCTTTTCCAGTGGTGCATTTTTCGCCCTTAAACGATAGAGTTTTATCAGGCAAAAGACGATAAAATAAGCCCGTTTCATCTAGATTAAAAACATTCGAGGCATCAAACCTCGATAAAATATCCTTGAGAACACTATTCCTCCAATTTTCTATAGCATCACCATCAACAGCTGCGGCTTCCCCATAAATCGTTTTAAAGGAAAGACAATTTCTGTCTTTGAAACGCTCCAGCCAACCATTGCTGCAATGGAAATCTTCTCTGTTCAACTCCTTAGCAATTTCCATCGCTTTTTCTTTAAGAATGGCAGAAGAAATAGGCACATTTTGCGATCTTGCATGCTTTAACCATCGAACTAAAATCTCCTCAATCTCGTCAAACTTTGATTTCCTCATTCTCTTTCTATTGTCTTTGCAGTCTGCTTCTTCAATGGTTTGCTTTGATGATAGAATATCACTTAAAGTAGTTCTCGGAATATTGTGTTCTTTGGCAAAAGCTGTTTTCGAAACATTTGACTTTTCAAAAAGTGCAATTAAGTCCTTTTTTTCTGTAAGAGATAACGAGGTAAGTTTTCGTTTTCCCGGCATTTTGAAACGTAATTAAATCACAATTTTGTAAGAAAGAAAAATGGCCCTTATAGCGGGGCTTACTCGCTATGAAATCAAGTCCCACTGAAGTACGTACAATAAAGAAAAACGTCTACACTCGACTGAGTCAGAGCAAGAAGTGAGAACTTTGAACGATTGGCATGCAAAATTCCCAGAATCCAAATAACTAAAAGGAAAGGAATGCTCACAGTTGTAAAGCGAACTTCGTGGGAGGTCAGAAATTACCCAAGATACTTTAAGTGAAAGGGGCGGTCTGAAAAGATAACAGAATGGTATACAAAAGTGCGAAAAAATATAGGTTTGCCATTTTTGGGGGTGACGAGTTATCCAGAGTAGAACTAAATTCGATGACGGGTAAAAGAGGGTTATTTTATATTATTGTCTATGAGGCTTAGTCGGGACCATAGGAAAACGACGACTTAAGCGGAGTGACGACTTAATGAGGTTTTACTGTATCTTTGTTTTGTTTAATTTAAGTAACTTGTTTATTTTTTCTGAGCTAGCATTCTCTTTAACATCGGACTGTGAAAAAAAAAAAATAGCAATGGTTCCCACTGCTCAACTAGTCTCTTAAGAGAATTTTCTAAACTTAACCACCGAGTTGAAACATGTTTTAAAATCTTGTGAAGTTTTACATTACATTCTATCAGACAGTTTTTAATTTCATACTTTCTTTTACTACTCTTTTCAGGGTAGTAAAAAACTTTTATCACCAAATTCTTCACATCAACGGGCAACGATGCTGTAGCTTTTTGAGCCGCTAGATGAACCAAATAGGGCATCCAATGAATTTTATATTTGGTTGCTTCTGTTTTATATAGCTCAAAACACCTTTATTACATCCAGCCATTGTGTAATAAAGGTGTTTTCAGCTCATTATCAGAACTGAATGCTATGCAACTGTCCCACTGCAGTAGATATTTTTTAAACTCTCCATCAAGAAGTTTAAAAATTCCCTCACCAGTGTTGTTAGTTGATTCAGATAAAGAAACCAGTGATGATACGATTTGTCCTTTTTCTTCATCATAATAATTAAAAATTAAAGGATACAGCTTTTTATCTAATATGTCATTGCTTCCATCAGTTGAAGGAGAAAATAAGGATGTTCTGAGCTTACTTACAGTACTCTCTCTTATCCCCTCAGCAGTGGAAACAGTTATTGCCTGGGTCTTGGTATGTCCACACCCATACTTCTTCTTTGCAATGTTAGAATCAGGGAATATTTTTCTAAATAAGGCTCCAGAATGATCGGAAGCAGATAGTGAAATATTGTGCTCAATTAAAAACCGTACAAACAATACTTCAGCTTTAATCACACCATTTTCTTCTAATTTTGAAGAATAAAAATTGTTAATAGGATGCTGATGCACCTGTGCTTTTGCAGTAGCACAATGTTTAGGACCGATCACGTGTCGGCGACAATCATCCAGTCCACCGTGGGTAAAAAAGAATTCCGAATTACAAATAGTGCATTTTGCAAAGCCTTCTTTTCCTGATACTAAACAAGGAAACTTTTGAGTATATTCCTCTCTAAACTTTTGATTATTCTTCCTCTTCTTTCGTAATCCATTTGTCATTAGAAATCTCGCGATCCTGATTAGATCTTTTCAAATAACGATCCATCACAATAAAATTTAATAATACTTGATAAAATACACAACTTAAAAATTAATGTGATAAAATCAGGATGAAAAATAATCTAAAATTTCAAACAAAAACGTATCATTCTTTTAACACCAAAGCAGCCAAATTCAAAGTTGTCTTCAAAATTTTTTATTGAAGTCACTTCACTTCACACAGTGTAAAAAAAAAAAACTAACGCAGTTTCTCAAAGAACAGCTGCATTCAGGCAGATTACAGTGGCGTCGCCGATGAGTAACCCTTCATAATCACATGGTTTCTCCAGACCAAGGCTATCCGCTCATGACGTCATTTTCGGTGATACGCAATCAGTGACATCATCACACTTGAAAGATGACAACAGGGAAAGTGGATAGATCAGACAGGCGCTTTCGTTTAATCCGTAGCATTTTACTATTCATCCGTAGCTCCTTAGTTTACCTCCAATTTCCGTAGCAACAACGGAAATTCCGTAGCAGTTGGAGGGTATGTATGCATACAAAGTATTAAATTTTTGAATAATGAGATTACTCATTTTTTTGATAGGCGCATCTGCAAGTTAACTGTCAATATTTTAATTTTATAAAATATCAGTATCAATTATAGTACTGAATCTAACCTCACAAATAGCTTCCCTTTTACCCTCAAAATCTGTGTTTCTCTATGGCTACTCTTTTAATCCTATTTTTAATTTTAATCCTTTTTTTTATTTTAATACTTTTTTCAATTTTTTTTCATTTAAAGTAAGCAGACTACATGATTCCCTCCTTTTTAATTTTTAAAAAAAAATCTAAAATGAAAAATTTCTTACTTATATTCTCTTTTTCTTTTTAAAATACCCTTTTAAATTCATTGCAAAAATATGGAAAAGAATCTTTTTGTCCTACTTCAGGATGCTATTTTCTCATTTTTTCAACATTTTTAATATTGCGTTATTGTAGTTTATTTAAAATAAATATACAAGTTGTGGAGGCAGAATAGCCACCGATGGCTCTTGCTCAAAAAATTTCTAACAAACTAACAAAATTAAAATAAAATTTCCTAGCCTTTAGTTAGCCATTTTCTAACAGTAGCACCATTTCATGTTTTATTTTCAAATTGTAGTTGGACGTTTTAATGATTTGACTTTTTCAGAGTGCGTAGCATTTTTAAAAAGTGCTTAAAGGTGCTTTTTTTCGTTTTTTAAAAGCCTTTAAAGGTGCTTTTTTCATTGGATGTTTTTAAAAAAGTGCTCAATTTGAGTTTTCAAAAGTGCTCAAATGAGATTTTTCCTTTACTATGTTGATTTTTGCTTCGAATTATGCAAAATGACACAATTCACATTGTTCTATTCAACATTTTCACAATTAATTCAACCCCAATCTATTTCAGCGTATTGTCAGTCCGTATGAAACTACATTCGTTTTACAGAATTCAAAATTTCATGATTTTTGACAATTGTCAAAAACAATGCAGTGGTGCAAGTGCTGCGCCAATGTGGAAACCTGCGCCTACATGCTCCAAATTGAAGTATTTGGCTTAAATTGCGCCAATCTGCGCCAAAAGGGATATTTTCCCATGGGTATCGCCAAGTCACAATTTTGCAGCTACCAAGCTACTGCCATGTGGGAGGTTGCTCTGGATTCAGTGGGAAGGATTCTTGCACTCTCATGTGCAACTCTGCCTCATTTTGCAAGATATTCTCAATTTCAGGCTACATTTTCTTCCTCAGAAAAGAAACCGAAACTTCTCTCGAATTTTCGGGGACCAACTAAACATTGCCAAATTTTAATAACAAAAGAAAATTTTATTTCTCTTGTTAATTTCATCGTTATTGAAGTGCCATCGTCGTCGTCCATGGCAAGCTAATGGCCTTCTTGCGCTATTCAATCTATAAATTAGTACCATAATCTTTGAATTAACTTGGGGACCATTCACGAAGTACATATTTTTATGTTAATCCTTAGAGCAGTCACAAAGCTTCATAACCTCAAAATTTCCATATCCCTTTTATTCATTTAATTTAATAAAGATGAGAATTAAGTTTCTTAAATGTTAATTTTTATCTGAGGGACCATCCACTAATTGCATATTGTTTTTTAACATTTATTTTACTTTATTATTTCTTTTACTAATAAATTTTTTTTCTTACTGCATTTTATTATTGTATTATTACATAAGTATGAACAGAGGGAGCTTTCAATATTTTAAATGCAGCAAAAAATCTTATGTTTTTCAGATTTGTCATTCAAAAATACTTTAATTCATCTCTTAATGATTTGATTTAAAACAATTGATATAAAAATTTTTAATTATCACAGATTTGTTAAATATTATGAGTGTAGGGACAATATAAAAATTTACTTCTGACAAAAAATTGTCAGCTTCAATACTCATTGTATTTGCATTTAAAAATTATTTAATTTTTTTAAATTATTTCATTAAAGAAATACTGTACTAGGTAACCAATTTTAATAAAAATTTATTAGGGGCCCATTCACTAATTTACATTTGTAATATAAATTTATTGAAGTTTTCTTAATTTGATTAATTCTTTACATATTTTTATAAATTCGGTATGATCAATATTAATCGTGTTAATGTTTTGTTGAATATATTATTACAAATAACATTTATTTAAATTTTAAGAAAAATACTTTTGATAACCTTGAATAATAGTTAAATTAATTAGAGTTTTGAATTGTCTTTTACAGAATTAAATAAAGTAATTATTAATTTAAAATAAAGTTTGAGCCACTCAATATTGGGTTTATTTAAATTGCTTTTGCCAAAAGCTATTTTTTTAAGAAATATTTCGGCTATATTAAAAAAAGTTTTATGTCTTTTCCAAACTGAGACACCATTGATTCACTTGCTGTTTGATGAAATGGTGTCTCTAGTTGAAGCATTATTAAGGCGTTTTTTAAAGAGTTCTGCTTTCTTAGTTTGTCAGGAAAGGACTTAAAATCATTAAATGTAAAAAACGCAGAAATTTGGCAAAATTCAAATTTAATAGATGTTGGACTAGATACCACAAAGGCCAGGTCTTTTTACTTGGCATGTGCAAAAAAGTTATTAAAAGAATTGCCTCTTGAAAATAGGTTACTGCGCCTTCTTAAATTGTTGCATCCTATAATGAGAATGGAAGACACTTCTATTAAGTCAATAAGATATCTGGCAACAGTAACCCCATCCATTATAAAACCTGAAGAGGCATCTTTGTTACTAGATGAATGGAGGAGGTTACATGGAGAACCAGAAGGTTATTCTTCTGACTCAAATGAATATGCACCAATTGTTTTGTTTTGGAAAAACTATTTTGTGAAGAAAGATAATTTGGGAATATCAAATATCCTCTTTTAACAAAGCTTTTTAAAGCTCTTTTGTGCATACCACATGGTTTTAGTGTGAACAAAAAGCTACTTGACAATAGGACAAGTTTAAATTCCCATAGTGTTAGTGGTTTGAGACCAGTTGTGTCCACATATCAACAAAATAGGGGGTTTAAATAACTTTAAAGTTGACAAAGATATGATTAAAGTGACTCCTGCAGCATTTAAAAATTATTCTGCTCGATTAGAGGTCGAGAAAAAAGAAAGTGCAAAGAATGTGAAAACACTGAAGCTGAGGAAAGCTGCTGAAATTGATTTTAAAAAAAAATTTGCAGGCTTCTAAAGATCTCTTAGCCACAGCTGAAAAAAATATTAAAGATGGGTAAAATAATAAAGACATGTCAATTATAGAAAGCGGACAAATCCTTTTATCTGAGGCTAAGTCGAGTATAGCAGAATATTTAACAGCATTGGAATATACCAAAAAGAAACTTAATTTATTAATGCAGGGACCTTCAAAAAAATGTAAAAAATAAGGTATGTTATTAATGAACAAAATAAAAAATTCTTATTAAATTCTTGTTTTAATTTTTTTTTTATTAAATATGCTCAAAAATCTTTGTTTTGCTACTCCAAAATCGCTTTTTTGTTGCTCCAAAACCATGTTTTGCCACTTGCACGGCTGACAATGCCATGATAAGACAAGATAAGTTTTTTTTTCTTTCACATTTAAAACAAGATAAAACCGTTAGTTGTCAAAAACTTTCCAACCCTGCCTAATTATGATATTTTTAAAGTGCTTAAAAATATTTTTTGAGTGCTTAAAGGGGCTTATTTTTTGTTGAATAATTTGGCTATGCACCTTGTTTTTAGAAAAAAATAATGTTTACTAATAAAATTAATCGTTGCATTTTCTAGACATAATTCAATGATTTAGTTTTTCAATCAACACTTGTTACTAATTTACATTATTTGAATTTACTAATTTGCATTAAGTTTTTTTTGTTGCTTTCTTAGTTTTAAAAAATTTGCAAAAATTAGTTATTATGAATAGTAATTTTTTAAAACACTTTAATAACATTTGAACTTAATGTCTGCAAATATTTTTATTGGTAATGTTCTTCAAAAATAAATCATACTAATGAATTTTACCCTTTTTTAATTTTTTGTCCTCAAAAGTTACTTTCCTTTTGCTTTGTGTCTGTTAAATATTTTATCTAAACTATTTACATCCCAAAAGTGATTTAGAAATATATTGGATAAATCAAAGAGAAATATCTTTCAGATTTTTGCTTTAACTTTATTTAGACATGTTTATAATTATTGCACAAGTGTACATCATTATGGTTCAAGATCTTCATCCAAAAGTAAAAAAGGACCTCCTCTTGGCGGAGCTCAATTCGTAGGACATGAGTTGTATAAAAGATTGAAAGAGTTTTTGAAGTGCTACCTCATAATTCTACTCAAAGTAAGTTATTTATTTATCAATATTAATCTTTGTGATTTCTCACTGTTATTGAATTTCACTTTCTTGTTTATTATTATAAAAACCTAAATGTTAATCCTTTATCCAACTTTGGCTTGAGAGACAGGATGTCATTTTCAAAAATTTTGCCCTCTTTGTTTTCTTATTTTTTTTTTTCTTTTCCTTGTTTTTTTTTTTTTTACCATAAATTGAGTTGTTAATGAAAACCTTGAAAAAAAAAACCTTTCTAGAAATATTTTCCCACTATTTTTGTTTTGTCTTATTTTGTTACTTTTCTTTTTAGGGGTGTGTCAGTCCTTTTATTTCTACAATAGATATGTTTATGCTTAAAAAAATATTTTTATTCAAAATGCTTAAATGAATTAAAAATGATATTATTGGTAGTAATTAGAAAACAAAACTATATATATATATACATGTATAATACATACCTGCCAAATCTCCTATTTTTTAACAATGACTCCTGTATTTTATGACTATCTCCTGTTTACCTGTATATTCTCAAATTTCTCTGTATTTGTTAAAGAAATTTTTAAGAAATATTTTGGTGATAAAATAGTCCCCCACAAAGGCAAATTTTTCCCAACAATTGATCCAAGAGTTCCCTTGTCTTCAGGATTGGGCACAAAATTACAAGGCCACGGAGTTAAACATTAGTAGTTGTAAACCCAAAAATTGGTTTGGCTGTTTAACGATGGTTATTAAAATAAATAGTTTAAGTAATTATAAATAATGATTTTAAAAAAATCTTCTTTAGATAAGGATTTATATGCATATTTTTTACAATGCTCAATGTAAGTGCTTATATTATTTCCAATTTTGAGTTTCCAACTATGACTTACATGATTATGCATGATGTATCAAAACTTTACTCATAGCCTAAAAAATGTAGCTTGTAAAATCTCTGTTATTTTATTTCTCCAATATTGTCAGGTAGGATAATTAAATTAATTTTAAGTTCTAATCTTAGTTTGATTAAAGTTTAGGTTTAAGTAAGAAAAAAGAGCAATTATACTAAAATGTCATAAGATTTCAGCTTCTCTTTATATGAATAAATTTTTTTTCGCTGTTTAAAATTGTTTGTTTATTGTAATTCATGTAAAACAATGCCACTGCATTTTTAAAATTTCTGACTACATATTAAATTATTTAAAGTGTGTTAATATTTTTTTATTAAAAATATTTCCTTGAAAAAACCTGTTTAGTGCAATAACAGGTGAAAATGGTATCTTCAACTTCCTTTATTATTTATTAAAAACCTGTTTATTAATCATATAAAGTATGCAAATACATTTGAAAATTGAAATATTTATTTTTATAGACTATATTATTTAAATTTCTACCTGATTTAATTTCATTCAAATATTTCTTTTATAAAAAACCCACATAAAGTTTTCAATAGTAATATAAAATTATAGATTCAAGTTTCTTTTACTTTACAAATATTAAAAACTTAATCATATAAAGCATGCAATTCTATCTGATAAATTATATAAAATTAAATGTTCATCAATAAGTTTTAATAAAAAAATTTTTTAAAAAATCCACTTAGCATTCTAAGTGGGTTTTTTCAAGGTGGGCTCACCCAATAAAACCTGGTCAGGTTTTTTCAAAGTGGGCACTTGGCAAACCCTGCAGATTTGTGAAATAGTGAAATTTCCTCTATGTGCTTGTGCTCTCTATGACAATAACTCTCTCTGCAACTCACAAGGGAGACTAGGGAAGTGTGACTCGCCAATTTTGAAATAAGCTAGTGGGATGTATGCCTTATGAGGAATAATTTTAGGGGGCAGCATTCGTTTTGGCCCATAGAAGGTCCTATGAGAGATTAAAAAATAAATCAATATATAGAAAAATCCGTATTTTATTTCTGCAATGTACACTATTAGATATTGTAATTAAATTAATTTTGTGGTACTTTCACATACTAGATTATGCATATTTATTGTCAAAATTTTATATATCTGTAGTTGTGCTATGGCATTTTTATCTCCTTATCCAATTATAAACAATAAAATGCTTTTTTGAAAGTTTTTTTACTAAAATTAGAATAATTGCTTAAAAGCATTTTTTCAAAATAGGTATATCTGGCTTTTGAGATCAGTTTTGACAATAAATATGCATTATATAGTATGTGAAAGTACCACAAAATTATTTGGAGTATGAGATAATTACAATAACTAATAGTCTGCATTGAAGTAATAAAATACCAATTTTTCTATACAGCCATTCTAGCCCCAAAAATGCTACCCCCAGTTGTTTTTATTACTTGTTTTTGAATGAAAAAAATGTATTTATAAATAACAAATATTGTATAAAATCATAATACAAGATAATGTAAAGTAAAAAAAAAACTGGTTTTATAAAGTGTACATACATATTGGTATTTTGGTCACTTAAACGCAACTTAAATGCTACTGTATGCTTAATTTTAGTCACTGCTTTTTTCTTCTCTGGTCTTTGCCTTTTTCGCCGGATTAAAAAAAAAAACTGTCCAAGGAGGTTCGTTTCTTCCTTCCTTTCAGAATGCTGCGGAAATGAGTTAGGCAAGTGTCATTAAATAGCTCCGATGCACGACCAGTTGCAACTTTTTCAGGATGTTTCTTTTCCACAAACTGTGTGAAACTCCAATATTCCCAAGATCTCTTTTATCTCACTTGTAGAGATAACCTCCTCCACCTCTGGTTCTTTCTCAAAACCAATTTCTTGCAGAACCCCCAAATGCTGCTGCGATTGTAACTCTTGTAATTCCTCGGTCGTCAGTTCCTGAGAGTGCTCCTCGACGAGCTCGTTCATGTCTCTCTCATCCATCACCAGACCCATGGATTTTCCCAGAAACACAATCTCCTCCTCCAATGGCACTTTGGGTTCGAATCCTTCAAAGGTCCTTTCGGCTACAGACTCAGGCCACAGCTTCCATGCAGAGGTCAAAGTCCTCGTTGTAACACTCAGCCAGGCCTGATCAATAATTCTGAAGCATATCACGATGTTAAAGTGGTCCTTTCAGTACTCTCGAAGAGTGAGGTTTGTGTTCTCTGTGTCTACTAAGCAGCGCCGGAACAGGTGCTTAGTGTACAGCCTTTTAAAATTAGAAATCACCTGCTGATCCATGGGCTGCAGGATAGGAGTGGTGTTAGGTGGTAGATAGAAAACCTTTATAAACTTGAACTCTTCGAGTATGTCATCTTCAAGGTTCGGTGGTTGAGCAGGAGCATTGCCGAGGGCGGGAAGGGCTTGCATGGGTAGGTTGCTTTCCTGTAGATATTTCTTAACAGAAGGGCCAGAAACCAGGTTTTTCCCACGGCACAAAGACCTACTTAGTGACCCCTACCTTCGAGTTTGCCCTCCACATAACTTGCAGTTTTTCTTTTAAAATCTTATGTGACTTAAAGACTTTAGGGTTTTCCGAATGATATACAAGCAGAAGCTTTATCTTGCAATCGCCACTTGCATTGGCTCACAGTGCAAAAGTTAGTCTATCCTTCATGGGTTTGTGGCTTGACATTATCTTCTCCTCTGCCGTTATGTAAGTCCTATTCGGCATATTCTTCCAGAAAAGCCTTGTATCGTCACAGTTGAAGACTTGCTGGGAATGTATTCATTGGCTTCTATCAGTTCGGAAAAAGTTTTGAGATAATCCTCAGCAGTCTTCACATCCGAACTTGCTGCCTCCCCATGCCTGACAACGGAGTGAATGCCGGTCCTTTTCCTAAAGTTGTCAAACTGGCCTCGACTGGCTTTAAACCAGTCTTCCGATGCCTCTCCCGAGGAAGTGTGTGGGGTCTGATTCAGCAAATCACCGTGAATCGCTCGTGCCTTCTCGCATATGATGCCCTGTGTTAAGGTATCGCCTTTTAAGCTGCTTCTCCGTCACCCAAATCATCAGCAGTTTCTCCATCTTTTCATGCGGCATATCTCTGTGACTCCGAATCTTAGAAATTATTGTAACGCCTTTAGCTGGCTTTATACCCTTTATCGACTCCTTCTGTTTAAGCACAGTGCATATCGTAGAAGTACTACACCCGTACTGCCTCGCCAAGTAAACTACTCGCACACCTTGCTAATTTTTTTTCTTCTTCTGAGCACTGACCTTTCCACTCACTTTCTTCGAACCCATGGTTCAAAAAAGAAATGTCATAAAGTATGTAAATGCACAAAAAGCACAAAGCCCTTGAAAAACTTAGCAATGATGCTTCAACAGTGAGGTGAGCAAGCACACTGGGGGAATATGCGAGACGCACGAGGCGCAGGCTGGCGCCTGTGGGTGCGGTTAAAGTGCATGTGCAACTGAGAGGCTCTTCCTCCCTTTTCAGTTATTCCATCGGCTGAAGAGAGAGGCGAAGAAGTTTTGCGAGGGGCAGGCTAAACTGGTGGGCCATGTGTAGCGTCACATCTGACCTTTCCTCGTATCTCAAATGTCACTCGTATTTCAAAACAAAACTTCGCTCGCTCGACAGCTCGTATCTTGAATAACTCGTATGTTAGGGCACTCTTATCTCGAGGTACCACTGTATATTGAATTATTTTTATCTCTCATAGGACCCTCTATGGGCCGAAACGAATGTTGCCCCCTAAAATTATTCCTCATGAGGCATACACTCAAGAGCCAAGACATTATGACCACCCCTACATTTTGCAATGAACTCTCCTGGATGATGTGGAAAGCACGTGATCAGGTGGAAGTGGTAATTAACTGTTGCTGGAAAGTTTGAAGAATCATTCTTTCACTTCTGTGTGCGATGGGAAAGGCTGAAGATCTTAGGAAAGGTTCGCGATCTACAGTTGTTAGTACTTATGCAAAATGGATGAATGATGGTGAAACCAGCAGTAGACGACATGTTGTTGGACGTCCACACACTATAAAAGTAAAAGGCCGGCGGAGATTGTCTCGCTTGGTGAAGCGAAACCGGAGCCAGACCACAGCTCACCTGACAGCCCAATACAATGCAGGTTCAAGTAGAATAGTATCAGAGCACACTGTTCAGTGGACACTGTTGGATACGGGGCTACGCAGCAAACGTCCCACTCGTGTGCCTTTGCTGACCAAGCGTCATCGCCAACTACGCCTGCGCTGGGCCTGGGAACATCGCGACTGGTCCATGGATCAGTGGGAGAGAGTTGCCTGGTCAGGTGAATCACGGTTTGTCATTCATCACGCCGATGGCTGTGTTAAGATACGCCGTCTTCCAGATGAACAGTTGCTCTTTCAATGTATAGTAGGTCATACATTGGCCGGTGGTGGCGATATTATGCTTTGGGGGGCGTTCTCTTGGGTGTCTCTAGGACTCCTGGTTGTGGTAGAGCAAACCATGAATGCTACAGGGTATCTGAACATCATTGCGAACCAGTTGCACCCTTACATGGTCTCTGTTTTTCCAACTAGAAATGGAATTTTCCAACAGGACAACGCCCCGTGTCACAAGGCTCAAATTGTGTTGGAGTGGTTCCAGGAACATGATGCTAAATTCCAGTTAATGTCCTGGCCGCCTAACTCACCGGATCTCAATCTGATAGAACAGATTTGGGATGTCATGGAATGGCAGCTCAGAGTTCAAAGACCACTAAGTCGCAATATCTCGGATTTGCGTGAGTTTTGCTTAAACATCTGGTACAATCTGTCTCCGGCCATCTACCAAGGACTTGTGGCATCCATGCCAAGGCTGGTTGCAGCCTGTGTTGCGGGCTAAAGGTGGGCCAACTCGTTATTAAGAGGTGGTCATAATGTTTTGGCTAGTTGTATCCCACTAGCTTATTTCAAAATTGGCAAGTCGCATTTCCCTAGTCTCCCTTGTTAGATCCCAGCTTTATTAGACTATTTTGGTTGGGAAGTTTTAGACCACTCCTCCCTGCTGCCCAGACATTGCACTGAGTGATTTTAGTTTTTTCTGATATTTCAAACATCATTTTGTCGGCAATCGCTACAACGATGACGAATATGTGAAAGCAATGGTGACCTCGTGGTAAACAAAGCAGGCAGCAAGTTTGTATGAAGAGGGTATTTTAAATCCAGTTGAAAGGATTGATAAGTGTTTAGACAAATTTGCAACTGCTGAAAAAAAGAGAAACGTATGTAGACTCTGAAAATAAATTTTCTTCTTGGACATTTTCTTTCATTTGTTTTTATTTTCAAATGGTTTTTTATATTCCCTTACTTAAAAAACAACCCTTGTGTATATACTGCTCTATCCTTCAGGATTAAATGCATTTCTAAAGGTGGCCCCAATATCTATTAGCTTGGCTAGGCCATTCGTTGCAATATTTTTTAATATGGCATGTTGTATATAACTGTAATGAAATTTATTACAATTAAATCTCACTACTGTCTCTCACACCTTTATTGAAAGGATGGAATTGATTTGATGGATGAGGATGTGCTTAGGTTTTATACAAAACAGTGGGAAGAATATCAATTTTCTAGTAAAGTTCTGAATGGGATATGTTCCTATCTAAATCGTCATTGGGTAAAGCGAGAGTGTGATGAAGGTCGCAAAGGAATTTATGAAATTTATCAAGTATGAATATTTTAATTTACTATTATTTGTTGCCTTTTAAGATATGGTTTATGATATATTTGTTTCAGGCTTTAGTTGACATAAATATTTTTATATTTTTTATGCATACTTAGAATGAAAGACAGGTTTGAGAATGTCCTGTTTTATTTTAAAATGCTTAATTCATAAAGATTTGTTACCCTCAAAATTGTTTATTGTTATGTCCTTAATAAGGAAAAAATATTAAAGCAATTTGTTTCAATAGTTTGATAGAGTTTAATTTTCTCAATCACCTATCGGAAAGTTTTTTTTAGATGATGTGATAATTTTTATATTTATATTAATGTCAGTATTTTGACATTCTGTTAAGTCTTTTCAGTTCCTAATATTTGCCTTATCAGCTGTATTGTGTTGAATTATTTTTCTATTTAAAAGATAGCTATATATGGATTTTTGCTATATATGGATCTAAGGATTGTATTTCTTTTGAATTAAAAAAAATATTTTCAAGCAGTTTTAAGTCAAAAATTTAATTTTTTAAATTTCTTTTACAATAGCTTCAACTTATATTGTCTAAGAAATTAGTGTTAATTAATAATTAAAAGAAAAATATAACATTTGGTGTTATTGTGAATCTGGATAAAAGAAATTTCTCAAAAGCCATTTTCTTTCTCTGCCATGATGCATAAGTTACAAACAGTTTATGTTATGGCAGCTTTCAGTATTGGGTTTGTAATACTTAAGTACTTATAAAAAAGTTTAAAAAAAATTTTTCAAGATATTTATTTAATAGTGTAATAGATTCTTTTTTAGTAAATTATATAAACTGAAGGAATCTATCATGATGCATACCTGCCAACTCTTCTGATTTTGACAGAAAACGTCCCCATTTCGGACCTGTTTTATCTTCCGATCATTAAAAAAAAAACTTCTGCTTTTTTAAAAGTTCAATTTTTTCTTTTGATACAATTTTTATTATTTGAGATATAAAAAATAATTTGTCAAAAATTTTAATGAAGGAAAGTGGGAAAAAAGAAGAATTCTATTGCAATAATAGGAAAAAAATTTGGAGTTAATTCTCCCTTTTGCTTTTTTTAAATTTCTCCGCCTGTCATAGAAACTAAATAGTCAATGAGTCTTTTGAGTTTCTATGCGCGAATAAAGAACTCCACTTCTTTCTACCCGAACCAGATTGTTCCACTTAACTTTCGTAACCATTAAAACAAGTGTAGAAGAAAGAAATTTATAGCATTATTTATGCAGCTAAATCGGGAGTTTGTGTAAGGTGTCTTATAAATTCAACTTGTAATTTTGGTGAGGTTCTACCTTTCTACTTGCGCTTTTATTTTGAGAACATACAAGATGGGATACAAGTTAACAGCTACACGAGAAAGCCGTTGCAGCATGATATGCGTTTAAATCATGCATCTTGCATCAAAATGTAATTGTTTTGTATTTGAACTGAGTGGTGGATCAAAGAAACAATATTTTCAATTCTTTCGGGATAATTATATAATGGTTTTTCCGTTTATGAAGAGATCGACTTTTGGATCAAGTTATACATATTGTGGAATGGATTTTCTAGTATCTCATGACAAATAAAAAGAAATTAAAAAAACACATAAACTCAGATAAACACCAAAGGCAAAGACACTTTTAACTTATATAATTATTTCTCAAGCTCTTTGGATGAGAAGCAAAAATCAGAAAATATGGCTGCGTGTAAGTAGAGACTACAGCTATAATTAGCCTGTTAATACCTGAAAAAGTGAAAGAAATCTAGAATCAACTAGATGTGCAGTGGTTTAATACATTATATATTTCATCTTTGTTATATAGCTTAAAAATCCTACACATATTAATTTCATTGTTATTTATTTATTATTACTGTAATTTTATACATAATTAAGATTTTTATTTGTGTAGATTTTTGAATTTTTTTTTTTTTTTTTTTTTTTTTTTTTTTTTTTTTTTTTTTTTTTTTTAACTGCTCCTACATTTCTGTTTATTTTTAAATATTTCTGTTCTTGCTTATGCTTTACATATAAAAATGCGTTTAAATAATATTTTTTTCATCTTTTTACATTAATTAAGCACTATTGCTAAATGTAGTTTACAAAGAAAAAAAACCTAATGCTACATTTTGTTTTTTCATTCGGTAAAATTTAAATACATGAGAATTTCTTCTTTACAAATGTTTTTTCTATTCAATATCATGTGAAAAATTATAAAGAAAAGGATTTTTAAAAGGTTTGAAAGTTTTAAATTATTTAATGCACTGGGATAATGAAGGTTAAATTTATCATGATTTAGAAAAATTAAGTAATTAATCCTCAATAATGTGGCAAGACAATTGAACCATTAAAATTGTAAGATTTGAGAGAAAAATATCTATTGTGTAACCCACAATGTATGGGAGAAGAAAAAAAATGAAACGAAAAAAAGTCAATAATTAATTCACTTCAACTAAAAACACATGTTACATCTTAATTTGACGAATAGCGGTAGTAAAGGCATTTCTAAAAAAAGAATAACCCAATAGGTCCATTGGATCATAAATAAAGAAATAAGAAATGTAGAAGTGAAACGAAAACATGCTTAATAAAAAAAAAAACTTATTCAAAACTATGGCAAACGATTCTTGAGACTCAACTGTTATTGCTGCTCACTATTTTATTTTAGTTGGCATGTGGCTACTTACCCAATATGACGACGATATATCATTGCTGCTGTGGAATTCTGGATGAATAAATAAAAGTGCACAATATGTCTTGAATTTTCTTTTATTTTAAAGTGGTGGATTAAAAATCCACATTTGCAGTTGGTAAAGAACCTATGAGGGGGGAAAAAAAGTTATGTCACCAAAATAGCCTGTAAAAAATAAAGAACACGAAAACTTGATACTTAAGTTAGTTTCAAAATAAGTACTTGGATTGCAAAAGCGATCTGGCAATTGATTTTGGTTGCAGTTAAAAAAGATAGAAAACTCTTGTTTTAGGATAATCATAAACATGAAAGCAAATTTAAATAAATAAGGTATTTCATGATAGTGATTATCATGAAGCTATTGATAAATGAATTTATTTAACTTCCTATTTTATAACTCAGTTAAAATTACCAGTTTTAAAATTTGTAAGAGGTGTAAAAAAATATGCTTGCTATTCTTAAACTAATTATATATATAATAATAATGAAAAACTTGTATTTTTAATAATGTGATATTAGATGTTTGAATCTGACAAATGTATTTTCATTTTGAACAAATAATCCAAAAAATTTTGCAAACTTATTTAATCAAAGCAAAGTTTTTAAAATTGGACATATAAGTATTGTTTGTTTGTTATGTGTACTGAATTTTAATTAAATATTTTTATTATTTACAGCTGGCTCTTGTGTCTTGGCGAGATTTTTTATTTAGGCCTTTGCATAAGCAAGTAAGAACTCGGAAATTTATTTATAAATTTCGTGAAACTTCATTTATAAAATACTGACATTTGACAATTATTTCCACTCTTATTCTTTGTATTAAATGTATGCTTCATAACTTCATAGTATAAAATGTTTAAAAAAAAAAATTGCGAAAGTTATTCTATATAATAATTTAAAAAAAAAAAAATTTATTATTATTTTGCTTACAACTTCAGTTCAGAGATTATTTTTTATGTTAAAGCTTCATTTTTTTATATCTTTAAATAACCAGTAATTTATTTCAAAATTGGAAGATTGATTGCAAAAAGAAATTGAAAAACTTTTAATTGAAAACATTTGCAATAAAAAATACTGAAATAAAGAAAAAAAGATTAAATTTAATTTATTTATGTATTATAAAAGCATTCACATTTAAGTAAAAAAAAGTTGAAGACTGGCATTACTGACATTAGTTTCAAGTAACCAGCCTAGTGATGACTGATTTAGTAAATTTTTATTAATGATCTTTAATTAAAGATGTTGGTTCAAAATATATTTTTACTTTTTTATATTTCATTAATTAAATGATTGTTATTATTTTAGGTGACAAGTGCTGTACTGAAGTTAATAGAAAAAGAACGAAATGGAGAGACTATAAATACAAGACTCGTTAGTGGTGTAATGAATTGCTATGGTAAAAAAAAAGCATTTTTACATAAAATCAAAATTAAAAATTTAGTGTTAATTACATTAATTTGCTAAATACAATGTTTTATGAAAGAATTGATGTTTTTATGAGTTGCAATATTGAGCAATGCTTGTACAGGTGTTTTTTAACGTTGTGTTTTTTATTCGAATTTTATTTAGTCGTTCGTATAAATTTTCAATTGTTCATTTCCCTAATTTAAGGAACAACTTAATCGATACGGGAAGCAACTATAATTATGTGTTGACACTTTTTAAATTAAATTTTTATTTCAGTTGAACTAGGCCTAAATGAAGATGATCCTTCAGCAAAAGGGCAGAATCTTTCAGTATACAAAGAAGCTTTTGAAAATACATTTCTGAGTGATACAGAGAGGTTCTACACTACAGAAAGCACAGATTTTATTCGGGAGAACCCAGTTACAGAATATATGAAAAAGGTTCTGTGTTAACCTAGTTTCTTTTTTATCTTAATTCTAATTAATATGTTGTTTCTAAAATATGTTCAACTTCTAAGGTTTTTTTAAACTTTATTTTGAAGGGTTTAGATATTTACAAGATAATTCTTTGTAGTTCAGTAAAGATATTGGAATTACCAATTATTAGATAATTTGTTAAAAAAACTTTTTTATCACAGTGTTATCATTTATGCTTTGCAACATTTTAAAATTCAAAATTTAGAATTATTGCTTTTCAGCTCACTGTAGCAGTTGTTGTGAAATCACAAATATTTGTCTGGATCTGAATGAATGTTTTTACAATTTTTTTATTTCTTTTGTCTTAAAACAGTAAATATTATTTATAATAGTGTAAAAAACTAGCAATTTTATATAAAAGTAACTTACTTAATACTTTGGGAACCATATATTATTGTAATAGGGAGATAAATTGTTATTTCAAGGAGTGATACAAAAAACTTAAGTTTGATGGTTTTAACATGCATACTTGCAAAAATGTATATTCCGAAGAAAAAAAGGTTCTTAATGATGCTGACTGATAAAGCATTGTAAGTATATAAAAATATTTGATTCAGATCTAATTTTTGCTAATGTAATCTCTGATTATTTAAATTAAATCATTATTAAATTCAATCTTCATTTAAATCATTATCAGGATTGAGACTGTGCGGGGGAAAAATCAGAGAGCAATATAACACCAGTAGAAATTTAAATAGACTAAGTTGTACAATCATTTGCCATGGATAGATATTCCTTTGCCCCTTGTGGGTTTAAGATGTATTGGAAACTGGATAATAGCCATGTTCGAGCAAAGGGGGAGTAATTTTAAAAATCATTGAAGTGCTTTTAAAAGAACATTAACTTGTTTGTAAAAGAAAAAAGAGCAGGAGAGCATTTTTTTTTCCAAAAAAAAAATCTCTTTTTTTATTTGAAGTTCTAGGAAATTTGACATGTTCTTTTTGTTCTATTAGAAGACTGACATTTTTAATAAAAAGGAAGTAACAGAAAGATTTTTTTTTTACAGAAAACCTAAATTATCATAAAATTTAATGCAAAATTACGGAGACCACAAAATATTAACAGTTGTGTAGAGAGATTTGTCAGATATTGATGCAATGAGAGTCAATTGTAAATCTAATGTTCAACTGTAAAAGTCTATGCAACACATAAAAAATTTTACATGAAAAATAGTTTAAATAACTAGCATACATTATGAATAAAATGAGTTTTTTAAGGTTTATAAGAGAAAAATCAATGCATGTTATAAAGGGAAAAAATGAAGATGAGTATAGTTTTTCTTTTCTTATCATTATGGGCCTCATGTCTATATTATTCATATTATTAAATGAATGTTTTATCCATTTAAAATGAGTTTCTTACGGTTTATAAGAGAAAAATCAATGCTTGTTTTAAAGGGGGGAAATGAAGACGAGTATAGTTTTTCTTTTCTTATCATTATGGGCCTCATGTCTATATTCATATTATTTAATGGCTGTTTTATCTATTTAATGTTGCATTAATGTGTATGCATGATGTTATGTTAATGTTGCATTACTCTGGCAAATTTGTGTTAGGAATTTTCTTATTGAGTATAAAATTTCTATTTAATGAATGTTGTAAAAATGTTCTGTGTGCAAGAAAGTAGCCTTGTTCCACTCTGAAATTAGTTCATGGAGAAACATTGTTACTCATTTGCATGCTTGCTATTTTAAATGTATGTTAACTTATTTTTAGTTTACCATACTGTATTTAAAAATGTATATTGTTTTATTGATTTTAATTCTTTTTATTTTTATCTTCGTCCTTTTTTTTTTTTCAAATCTAAATATGAAACAGTTGCTAAATGAATTTTTTTTTATATTAATGTATTATTATACCTATTTTTCTTTGTTTAGACTCCATGATTTGAAGTTTGACATAATAGATCTCTTATGAAAATAAAACACTGGATTAAAAATATAATTCAATATCACCATTTTCAAAATTTAAATTTTTTGCTCTTTGTTCCCATATTAGTTCTAGGATTTCCATTCTTAGCCCCAATATTGTTTGTAGGATTTCAATTCTTTGTCCCCATATTAATTGTAGGATTTCCATTCTTACCCATATATATGTTCTAAACTTCATGCTATATTAACAATGAAATAAAATAATATTCTTTCATCTTTTTTACTGTAATGCATAATTACTGTATTTTCCCCTTCATTTGTAGACTTATTCATTAGCTCTATTTTATTCCATTTTTGAACAAAAACAAATATCACATTGCAGGACTCTTACATTTTTTCTGAAATTGTTTTCCTGATTCAATATTATTTGTACAAAAGTGCCAAATAAGGTTTTTTTATAGTTTTTACAAATATTAGTTTTGAATACAAAAAGAGAGGATTGAGACTACAATTTCCTGATTTTTTTCAATGACACTTTATTTTCTGTCAGTTGTTTTTGAAGCTTGTAGATAATCATTTAGTACTATTTTTTGAATTAGAGATTAATCTTGAATTTTTTAGCTTACTTGTTCCATAATTAAAGTCAAATCAATAATTCTAATTAATAATCCTAATTGCTTCTATAACCTAATTTTTTATTCTTTTTTACTTTGAGTTAAATATATTGAGGCTGATTTTAATATTTGAAGAATGTAAATCATAGAATGTTCAACATAGTGGGTTATTTTGCTTTATAATTTTACTTCTAGTAAATACCGCACTATTTTATTGTAAAAAATAGTTTTGGCAAAATAGTTTTATTGCTAAGGAAGAGTATTTCTACAGGTTGGCATCTCTGTTTCTATATTCAAATATCATTACAAATGTATGCACATTTATAAAAATTATTTAAAATTGAATTGCATTAAATTTTACAGGCAGAACTAAGGTTAAAAGAAGAAAAGAAGCGTGTGCAGCTATATTTGCATGAAACAACACTTGAAATTGTTGCTAGGACATGCGAAAAAGTATTGATTCAAAAACATCTAGAAATATTCCATTCAGAGTTTCAAAATCTTCTTAATGATGATAAAAATGAAGGTATTAAAATGTTAGATACTAAAATAACTAAAAGATATACATATCTATTGATTTATATATTGATGTATTTTACTTTTTGAATTGACTGGGAGAAACTAGGAATTTGGTGCCCTATTTATTTTTTAATAAGTATATCTAGCCTAATTATCCATAAAAAAAATCATAAAATGAAACATATAAAAGCAATTAGTTTAAAACTATTTTATTTCAAGAAAAGTTTTAAAATTGAAACATTCTATTCTCCATCGTTTGTTATCTAAAATTAGATTATTTTTTTTTAAACTTAACATACATTGATGTACCTTTTTCTTTAAGTCATCAGCTTTTTAAATCTAAGTATACTTAAATTTTCACATCATCTCTGTCAACTTAGATCCATTTACATTAAAAAAAATGAGGTTAAAATTATTATTAAATTATATTTAACTGTTCATTAGCGAAACTGGGTAGTCATGCTAAAGTGTTGTAATACCTTACATATTTTGATACGACATATGTTTTTAAGGGCTGTTTCTTGAATGTTTTACTTTACATGATGGTTACCTTAATTGGAAATGAAAATAATTACTAATGATTATTCAAACTCTGTGGCATCATGCAGTTGATAAAACCATATGGATTTGAGACAGAATTGTCACTTAGTATTATTTGTTATTATCAGTAATAATATATATATTTTATTCCACACTTTTTAATAATTATCATACTCTATTTAAATCTTGCAGAAAAAGGAAGAAAAAAAACTATTTCATCCGAATTTCATGAACATTCAGCTACCATTCCCGCCAATTTTTTATTACTGATAATGCAGAGATGCTAACTTGCTCTGGGCAGCAGATAAATATTTTCGAATGGTAGTTTTTTAATGTGTGATTCTTGGTTTAATAAATTAGATTTATTAGGTTTCTATCCACCACTATTTCTAAATAATTAGAAGGTTTATATAATTCGCCACTTTATTATATTTTAGTTGTGTTAAACCTTTTAAAAAGTAAACAAAATTTGCCAAATATCTGCAAATTTTAGTTTGTAGTTATTTACCATTTTTTAAAATTATTTTTGCTTGTCCAGAGCAGTTGGCATCTCTGGATAATATTATTTTCTGAAATCCAGAGAAATATTATCAGAATCTTCACATTTTTATCAATTTTTTAAAATTTTTAAAATAGTCTCTTTTTTTTAATTAATTAATTTTTTTTAATTTCTTGAAGCTCTTTCAGTGCTATCTGCCCCAATCCTAAAAAACATTAAATTTTTTTTAAATAAAAAATTTTTCTTTGGAAAGCATTAAAAAAAGGTTTTTTTAAACATAATTTCATTTTAATCATTTATTCATAATAATGTTAAAATAATATTTAAATGCAACATTTAAAATTACTATACAATTAATTTCTTTAAAGGAGCTCATTTAAAATGCATTTTCTTAGTGCTCTATTCTGTGTTTTCTTGTTTATTTTATTATATTTTCTTTTGTCCAATGTTATATCAATCAAAGTATTATCTGAAATTTTAGATTTAGGTAGAATGTTCCAATTAGTTTCAAGAATATTTGATGGCCTTGGAGAATTGCGAACCCGGTTAGAAAGTCATATTCATAATCAAGGCCTCTCTGCTATTGAAAAGTGTGGGGAAAGTGCCTCAAATGACCCCAAAGTATATGTTAATACAATATTAGATGTCCATCGAAAATACAATGCCTTAGTAATGACAGCTTTTAAAAATGATGCAGGATTTGTTGCTGCTCTTGATAAAGTATGTTTTATGTTAAAATATCTATGTTAACTATATTTATTTGTAAATATTATTTCTTATTTATTTAATATCATAATTAAAGAGTGAAAATATTAATGGCATTTACATTGCCTAATGGTTTAGGTATGTTGTAAGTTAAAAATATTGTTAAAATCTACTTATGTTCCATTGTAGCAATTCTGGGTAATGATTTTTTTATTTCTTAAAATTTTTTTTATTTAAAACAAAAATTATTTTTTATATTAAGCTAAAGTATTATATGTACTGATACACACTGATAACTGATATAACACCTGAGTTAAGAAAGGCCAGGCGTTTGGCTGAAGAGTTGATTTGATTTTGCCAGAAATTATCTCTAAGAATTAGGAAACATCTCTTTAAAGATGTAAGTGAGTAAAACAAATCAAACCAAGACTCATGCCATAGTGGTTCAAATATTTCTTATTTCAAATATTATGATGAAGTGAAATAAAATAAAAATGTTTTACACATGTTCGGTGGTTCTACCGCAAGTAACTTTAAAAATCTCCCATTTTGATAGCTGTTGTTAAAAAGGAGAAAATATGTAACACAAATACTTTGTTAGATGTAACTGATATCAGGCAAGGCAAATTGTACCAATGAACACTTAGGAATCGTTAAAAGTACAGATACAATTTTGGAACAGTGCAATAAATCAGACAGAGAAATGTAAGTAAATCATGATGTTAAATGATGTGACCAAGTTTTTTATATAATCTCACACAGTGGCGTACGCAGAAATTTTTCAAGGGGGGTGTTCATAATCTTCTGAAACTACTAAAAGAAATTAGAGTATGTAATAAAGCACTATTATTTTCCTAATTTAGACAGC
Source organism: Parasteatoda lunata (assembly GCA_949128135.1). Classification (NCBI taxonomy): domain Eukaryota; kingdom Metazoa; phylum Arthropoda; class Arachnida; order Araneae; family Theridiidae; genus Parasteatoda; species Parasteatoda lunata. Next base: position 9,061,862 of record OX421981.1, on the reverse strand, counting down.
TAGACAATTTTGACTTTTTATTTAGACAACATTGTTTAGTTAAATTTTGATTTGATTTTTTATGTTTAAGAGAAGAAAAAAAAATTTTTTAATTTATATTAAGAGGTAAAATATTTATTTTTATTAAATAGTAGGAATTAATCTAGCCAGAAAAAACTACTCATAATGTAACAGCTACCTAAATAATAACCATATAAATGTGAATATTCTACAGAAAATCAATGATTTTGACCAAAAAATAAGAAAAAATAACCTACCAACAAATGGGGAATTAAACCAGTATACAAACACGCTAAAAATGTATTGATTTATACAGTAATATCCAAATGACGGGGATTTTTTGCAAGTTCGTTTAAAATGTCTTCTACAGCTGGGGTAAATTTTCTATGAATGTTTAACAGCGCCAATACATTAATTCTATTATTACCCGTTGAATTGCGTAAATAAGTTTTTAAACTGCGCAAAGTCGAAAAGGATCTTTTGTTTGTACTCGTTGAAACTAGAGTGCCTAGTTGAAACAGGTAGAACGACCAATATTTCTAGGAGTTTGAAAATGTTTGGTGTTATATCTTTATTGTACATTCCAAGAGCATCTGCCGCAGCTGTTGGAGCACTACCTCCGACTTCACTAATCCTTTTTAATCTTTTATACCAGAGTTTTAGTTCAAACTTAAGGCTTTCTTTACAGGTATCCAAATCTTGAGCGTAAAATTCCACTAGTGCTTCAAAAGCCTTTATGTTTAAAGGTTGGCAAATGAAAGAATCGGCAGTAAGAAGGCACTGAAATCTTTTCAAAATATCACGATGCGATACAAATCTTAAGTCTAATTGTGTTATAAAATTTTCCATAAATGGAATAAATACACTAACTCTGAAACATGTTTCGGGTGTCGATGGGGGAAAATTAGCGCGACTTTTCTGTCTTCCCATTATTCTAGGGACTTGTATGGGAAATTCAATGCTTGTTTGCATAAGAGAAGAAGAGATGAATATTTCAGTGGCATTTTCACGCATTAATTTTAGTTCTTTAATAACATCTTGATAAAGACATTTCTCGTGCTCAGAGAATCGCTCTACTGCTTTTTTTCCAGTTGTCAAATTTTACATTGCGCACAGTTGACCTAAAGGTTGCTTGCCAGAACCAGCACCACTTGGGGCGAAAAGTACACAAAATTTGCAAAGCATAAAAACATTTGCAAAAGCAGCCATTTGAAATGAAATTTCAATTTTCTTTTTCGGGAAAAAAAAAATGCTGAATTGGGTTCCCAAACATTTTTTTATTATATCCAGTTTTTTTATCCTCGCGTGTACTATCTTCTGAAAAAAGTCCAATGTCATATGTGTGGGAAGTAACACTTTGAGGGCCACTTTCATATTCATCAGATTTTGCTATACTAGAAACGTTTTCTTCAGTGGAAGTATCACATTTCTGTTCAACAGAAAAACTTACATTGGTACTAGATGCTGTCACCTCACTAATTTTAGGTCGTGATTTTTTCTCAAAATAATTTTTAAAAAATTAATTCTTGCGTTTTGACATCCTTAAGATCCAAGAACAGCAAATATATATATATATTGGCACAGAAATATCTGCTATGCGACAATCTCAATGTTTCGAGCTGGAATGAATAACTTCAAATAGTACAGTATCTCCAATGGTATTGTTACTGATTTCTTCACTAGTCGAAATAGTGACGACTGGCTTAACAATTGAATGGACTTTTTGTTAAGACAAAACAAAACAGATTTAGCGACGAGCTCCGAAAGACAAGCGGCAGAGATAACTCTTAGTCTGACTAACTAACTCCACTGTACACCGTCCCCCTTTTTATATAATTTTCACCACATCTCCAAAATTCTCGAATTGTCTCAAAGACGACTGAACGTCGAGAATTCCAGAATCATCGCATAAAGATCTCGCGAATGCCTGCCAGTCTCGAAAACTATCGCGACTGACAGGACAAAAAAGAACCAGCCATCCGGGCTTGCCCGTAACAGTATCATGTGATTTTGGTTTCAAATGTACAACCCTATTATAGTAAATGTTTTTTCAGTATTCTGAGAAATACCAAGAGAAAAAAAAAGTAGGCATAAGGCAAATAAAAGTATATAGTCTTAAAAAATAATAGCCCGCATAATTTCTACAAAATTTTTTATTTTTGCCATTTTGTCTGAGCTCAAGGGGGGTGTTTAAACCCCTCCCTTGCTTACGCTCCTGATCTCACACAACTAGTATATGCTTATGCAGAAAATATGTTTGTATATAAACTTGACTCACTTGCCTTTCATGTCTTTATGTACCGTACATCTCGGAGTATAAGTAGACTCCTTAATTTTGATAATGAGATAGCATACTTCTGATATGTTGGGTGTATAAGTCAACCACTGAAAAAGCCCCAATTTATAATTGATTGTCTTGGAATAAATGTAGTTGATAGAAAGAGAAAAACTCTTACAAAAACAGGAAATATCCATTCTGATCCTTTAGACTTATTTGTGTCAAATGATAATAGGCTCATGGCAAAATGTGAATTCAAATGTTATGGTAACATCTTTTATAACATGTGAAATGAGGTGAAGGTTATTTTTTATGGGACTCTCAAAATAAGACTGAAGTAGAATTCATTATAGAGTGGCATCCATATGACAACACTGCTAATGTTATTGAATCCGACACCTTTGATGTTCTGAAATCTTTTAATTTGTAGCTTTGTGGTATATTTCACTAGTGTTCATAGTGTTATATTTTTTTAAATACTCTTGACTTAAATCTAAACTTTTCTTATTCTTATTTTTAATGCAATTTAAAGTATTGTTTTTGTAAAAAAATCTTTATATGTAAAGAAAATATGATGAGAAAAAATTAAAAAATAATTGTATATGCATTATAAAAATAGTTTTTGAAAGGAGTTGGTTGATACAGAATTGTAAATATCTATCTTATTGTTTATAATGCAGCGATATTTGATAATCAACTAATGTCCGTTTTTTTTTTTTAACCTAGTATAAGTCAACCCCTTGATTTTCATAAAATTTTGGGGGTTTGAAAAGTTCACTTACACGCCAGGATATATGGTATATTTGAAGGTTAATAATGTATAATTTTAAAAATTGCCTGTTAATCATTTTTAGAATTTGATTTGTTTTTTTCTTTCTTATATTTCTATACTTATTTGATATGATTCTGAACTTTTTTGTATACCTACATGTAGCTATTGAGAAATAATCAGAATTAATTATCAACTTCTTTAAAATTTTATTATGCTAAATTTTTCATTATTTGTTTTGTAGCTATTTATTTTTTTTAAATGTATTTTCCTATATTTCTATACTTATTTGATATGATTCTGAAATTTTTTGTAATACCTACATTTAGCTATTGAGAAATAGTCAGAATTAATTATCAACTTCTTTAAAATTTTATTATGCTAAATTTTTCATTATTTGTTTTGTAGCTATTTATTTACTTTAAATGTATTTTTGCATGAAAACTTATTTTCTATTATTTAAGAACAACAGTTCTAGTAATAACTCGGTAACTTTTCACTACGTTTTTAAGGGTTTTTCATGCTTGATTTTTTTTTTTAATGAAAACTGATTTCATGTTTATTTTATAGGCTTGTGGAAAGTTTATAAATAATAATGCAGTGACTAAAGCTGCCAACTCATCTAGTAAATCTCCAGAACTTTTAGCAAAATATTGTGATTTGTTATTGAAGAAAAGGTCAGTAAACATATCAAACGTTTCTACACTGCTCAAGAAATTTCTTTTGAGCCTTAAAAATAAAGGATACAGATTAAATTCAAAGAAAATTTAATAAGAAAAGTGCATATTTGCAACATTCTAAATTGAAGCTTTTCAATCTCTAAAGATCAAACTTATTCTATATTGCTATTTTGTCAGTGAACATGTTATTTCTGAATTGAAATTATGTAAAAGAAATGTTTTTGAACATGTAAATAATGTGAATTTATGAATCTGATGTCTATTTGAGATGTGGGGTAAATGCCTCTCTCAAGAAAGTAAACCTGACTTCATACGTAGTCTTAACTGAATTTTTACTTGTTAGAAAACAGAAAATATGCAATTTACAGCAAATATTATTGTTTAATAATTCAGATTTAGATTATAAAAAAAAATGTAAAATTTTTTTTATTTCGTATATTTTAATCAAATAACATGTATTTTAACAAATTTTTGAATTTTTACTTATTATTTTTAGTTCTTTTAATAAATCTGTTATACATTTTGAAATTATTGAAGCTGTTGATTAAGATCTGTGTAGTAAAGAAAACTCTTTTCAATGTTCATAAGCAGATACAGAAAGGATTGTAAAATGAAAATGTCTTATAAAAACCTGGGAAAATATGATTTTTTAAGCTTTTCATATTTTTTGACAGGAGATTTTGATGATAAATTTTTAAAAAACATAACTTTTAAATGAAGTTCTTTTCGGGCCCAAATGTTAAGCACTTCGTAAATGTGGCAACAATGCATCTGCAGAATCCAGACTTTGGTTAAACGCATGAAGTGAGAATATCTCGCACTCTTGCAGCATATGGGTGACGTTGCTGGTAGAGTGATGACGAGATTTGTTCTTTAAGGTGGTGTTATGGTGCATTTTAAAGGTAGAATGAATGAAGATTAGTCAGTGTTTTTTTCAGTATGTTTATTCTTTTCAATCTGGCAATGATGTGCCTCTGACTTGCTGGTAGAGTGATGATTTGTTCTTTAAGGTGGTGTTATGGTGCATTTTAAAGGTAGAATGAATGAAGATTAGTCAGTGTTTTTTTCAGTATGTTTATTCTTTTCAATCTGGCAATGATGCGCCTCTGACATTGGTAAACAAACAATAAACGTGTGCAGATTTGCATCAAACTTTTTTTCTTCTTGATAGTTACTTTTATTCTTTATTGTTTACTTTTTATAAATTTACTTAATAATAGTAAAAATATGAGCTGCAAAAGTAGTTTTAATCCAGAATGGACTGACTCTAATATCTATCCACAATTTGCTTCTTGGATCGAAAGCATAATGAAAGATCCGTATAAAGCTCGATGCAGAGTATGCCATAAGTGTTTCAGCTTAAGTAACATGGGAAACTGACTCTTACAAGTCATAACGTAATAAGTAAACAGAGTAACGTCTGTAGTTTAGAACAACAGCCCGATGATATAGAACAACAGCCCGATGATTTTCTAATGATATAGACGTTGCTTAACCAAAAAACAGGAATCTAGCCACAGCAGCTGTATCGAATTTTTCAATTAACAATGATTTTACGAGGGCTGAAATAAAATGGTCAATGCAACTGGTATTTTCTCATTTTCAGTTTCTTAAAACTGAAGGCTTTTAATTTGCAATTATATTTGGTAATTTGTGAGTAGTATACTATGTATCATAGGAAATAAAGTGACCAGATATATTCTAGGGAAGTGGTAGTGATTTTTTCTCACATTCTTAATTAATATTCCTCTGCTTTTCTGCATGTACTTTTTTTTTAAAAAAATATTTGTTACTCTTGAGAGTCAAAATTTTTTTTCCAGAAATTGATTATGAACCCTGTAATAAATTTTAAAGAAATAAAATTATATTTTGTATCGGCTCATGCAGCTAGAGACACAAATATGCTGGATGCACATGCATAGTAAAATAAAAACATTAAGTATCTGGGCACACAATCCAAAAGTATCTACTAGCTCATAATATTTTTTAATAATGTAATAATTTTATTATATATATAGAAACAGTTAACTATTTAATATTTTCATTTATTCATGACAAAAAAAGTATATATATATATATACATGCACTTTTAACATTGGAAACATTAGAAAAAGTAAGTGTACTGCACCAAGAGAGAAGAAGAGATTATTAGTCTGTGATTGCATTAGTGTTCTGATTTGCGAGTCTCTTGTAAAGTTATTAAAAAGTCGGAAGTTTTAAAGCCTGTGTACTACACGGCTATTTGGGCTGTAATTAAGTGCTAGAAATAGCTGTATTTTCTGGAAGATTCTGCTAATAATTTTTAGAATCTTAAGAACTGTTATATTCATCTCTAATCGAAATGAACCCCTGTGCTTGGAACTGTATAGTGATATTTAGTATCTTATATTTTTGGTGATAAATGTTAAATAAATGTCTGACATTATTCAAAGCAATATTTAAAATGATTGATAATAGATATTTAACTTATTTAAAAAGACTATATTTTTTAGTTTTGTATTGTTTGTCTAATACTTCAAGTAATACCATCTTCTATTTGCAGCTCAAAAAACCCAGAAGAATCTGAATTAGAAGATACGCTAAATCAAGTGGTAAAATTTTTTAATTTTGTGATTAAATTGAATTTTATTTATTTACTTGCAGGCACAAACATAGATTATTTATTTATTTTTTAAAAATACAAACATAAGAGGAACCATCCCCCCCCCCCAAAAAAAAAATCAATACTTTGTGAATTTTATAAGATATCAAGGTATGTCAAACCCACTTTTTAGTTTTTCATTCATAGAATAAAATATAATTTGAAAAGAAATTTCGAAATAATCAAATTTAATTGCTATCTATCTATTGTGTCTTAGATTTAAGCATGTTTGAACAATTTAAGAATTATGCAGTATAAAAGTACAAAATTTTAGTTTTATGAAGCAAAATGGGACGTCACAGTATTTTTACTTGCTTCAGTAATTTGTGGAAGGAAAAAAAAATTTCCATAAAAATCTATTATAGTAATATGAAAATTAACGTGCAAATTCCTCATTAACTTAACATGATCCATAACTTGACCTTTAATTGAATAACTTAATTAATTCGTAACTTAATTTATTAATCCTTGACATAACCTCAACTTAAAACATACTAAAAATTTCTTATCGCCATTCTATTTAATTATACATTTCCCACTAATTGGCTTTCATGTCTAAAGTGAGAAAAAATATAAATATCACTTTTGATGTATTAAATTGTTGATATATTTTAAAATACATTATCTGTGATCAAAACAAACAGAAATTATACAACATTAATTATTAAAACCTTTATTTATTATTAGTGATATAGTTCATATATGCGACACATTTCATATTTATGTCTTTCATTTTTTCAGCAATTTTTATTGAAATTTTAATTGATTGTTCTTTTGAAAATTAATTCCTTACATTTTATTTCGTTCTTAATGACTGGTGTCTGATATTTTCAGGAGAGAGGTCTTAAGTATTTTTAACAGTCTATTCAAATATGTCTTAACTTTTTTATTTTGTGTAGAGAAATCCAGTTCATTTTTTTTATACGTAGTGATATGAAAAACCTAAGTTTATGAAATTGATATGTATTACATAGTTTGGGAAGATTGCTTTGGGTTAAAAAAAAAGGGGGGGAGAAATATTGATTACTCAAGCTATAAAATAGCTTTAACTCCTTTTTTGTGTCTAAACTGTCTGAAATTTGTCAAAGACTCTTTTTTTTTTACCCTTATAGATCACAATAGCTTCTTCAATATGTTGTAAATGTCACAGTTTATAATAATTTTTTTTTCTTATTTTCATGTATCAAGATATTTTATAATTAGGTTGTGAAGAACTTCATTACCAATTTCATGTATATTTTCTGTCATGAATAAACATAGGAATTCGTTAAAATGATTTGAATGCCATGTAGTTATCTTGTATAGATACAAATCTTTTGAAAGATCTCAATATCCTAATTTTAAACTAATTTTTATTAAATATGTATACCTATATATATTTACTAATATCTTATCAAAATGATCTAAGTGATGAAAATAATCTGTGTATGTTGGAAAAAATTAATATGTAAGATACTACTTCATTATCTATTTTCTTTTAACAGACAATTTATAATATTTCTTTGATTTTTTTATCTACTGTATTATATTATCTTATTTTATATTATTTATAATTAAGTGGTAAAGAACTTCATTACCAATTTCATATTGTTTGTCATGAATAAACACTGGATACTAGAAGAACTCAGCTGAAAAAAGATGCAGACAGCTTTTGCTGATCGTCTTTGTGTGCTTTTGTTTCACTCAGTTTACATAACAATATTAAGTATTCAAGTAATTGTGTCATAGAGAGTTACTTAGATGCAGTTAATTCTCATAAAAATAATAAAATTTTTTGATTATTTTAGTTTTAGGAATTTTGTTTCCAAGTTCATGAAAAATTGAATTAACTCAAATTATTAACCCCAAACTATTGGACCCATATTTTTTAGCTTATGGTTAGCCCACTTAAGAACCCAATTCCATCCGAAAGAAGGTATTTTTATTCAGAGAAAGTACATTTTTGTCTTATTTTTGTAACTTAAAATATCGTCTGCAATAATTAATTAGCCCATTTAAGATCAATTGATCATAAAGTAATTGAGTCGTTCCACTTCTTATTTTGCTCACTGTACATTTAGTATTCGTTTGAAAATAGTATATCCCTTCCAAATGTTCCTGAGCAGTTTCTATTTCCTTATACCAAATTAATTTGTCTATACAGCTGTACATAGAAATTAGTTATGAATCCAAATAATTTAATTTATGGTGAAAGTACATTGAAATGATTTAAATGCCATGTAGTTAACTTTTATAGATACAAATCTCTTAAAAGACCTCAATCTCCTTGGTTTTTAAACTTATTTTTCTTAAATATGTATACAAATATCTTAACAAACTGATCTTGGTGATGAAAATAATCTGTATATTGGAGGGGGGAAAATAGTACAGATACTTCATTATTTATTTTCTTTTAATGGGTATTTTATAATTCTTTGATTTTTATCTACTGTGTTACATTTAGTTATTTTAATATACTTTTCTAGATGGTGGTATTTAAATATATAGAGGATAAAGATGTATTTCAGAAATTTTACAGTAAAATGCTGGCTAAAAGGTTAGTTCAACATATGTCTGCAAGTGATGATGCTGAAGCTAGCATGATTTCCAAACTAAAGGTAATTCTTTAATCTGAAGTAGAAAAATAAGGGACTTTTAATGACATGTTTCAGATTTTATTTTTGTCTGTTTATATATAAAAATACATATTAAAAAATGTATATTGTTGTTTTTGTATGCTATTAAGGCGAGGGGTGTGATTGTTCTTATTGTTCAGTGGCACCTTTTATAGCAAAGAATTCAACTTCTGCCACAGCCATATGTTACATTCATTCAGCCAAAGATCATAATTTTGACCTGTACCTGAGAACGATTAATCTCCAATCCAGTACCTCCAAAAGGTTAATTTGTTATGGGAACATGAACTTTGTGACACAACAGATGTAATGTGCACCGGTCACCATTTACTTCACGAATAGTTTACGATCGGCTGTATTCGAATTCCCATTCTCTCAAACGAGAGTCCAGCACCCTACCAACCAGGATATCTCGACTCTAAAATGTTTATTCAAATATATATATTAAAAAATATAATTTAAATCACGTCTGTAGTCAGTGTTTAGATTCTAACCATTTAAAGATCAATATGTATAAAATTATAGGTATGTTATAGAGTTAAATGCTAAAAACTGAAAAAAAATTATTATTTATCTGTTACATTGTATTTTTGTATATTGTTTATTTTTCAAACAAATGTATTTTTTAATTAGGTATTTAGGTGTTAATGGGTGGTTTAATATCACATCACTTTAATATATTACCTACTTGTAATCAGGGTTTGTTGATTTAAATCAGCTTGATTTAAATCACGATTTAAATCATGATTTAAATCAAATGATTTTTTAAAAAAATCATTGATTTAAATCAACTGATTTTTTTTTATATATATTGACTTTAAAAGTTAAGAAAATGTGTTTTAAATTATTGATACTTTAATTATTTTCTTTTCTTAGTTTTAAAATTTATTTTAAATAAATTGCTGAATTAAATAATTTTAGTTTACAAAATTACTTTTTTTCTTGATGTGTGTTAAATTCCAACACATTTGAAATTAGATTTTTAAATATCTTTTGATTCTTGAGATTGAAAGTACAGATTAAAGTAAACATTTAATGCGGTCCTAATATAGACTTGCATAGATGTAAAAAATAATAAGCATGAATTTTTTTTTTTTTAAAGGCAAATAATGTTAATTAAAACTCAACGTTTTGATTGAAAAAGCATGGAATTAAAATCTACATTATATTTTATTGGTGGATTTCTAAAACTTGAGGTTATATTAAAAAGAAATTACTCTAATATGCCGAAAACTATACTCCATATGCCTTTAAAACTCTTTCAAAGTCTATTTGAAGCAGTGGGATTATTAACTGATAACTGGTATTTTTTTCTCATAATATGTTTACAGTATCTCTGACATTATTAGATTTTCTATAAAGAAATTTTGTGAAAAAAAAATTCCAATGAGTACATATATTTTTAAATTTTTTTTTGCTTATGTATTTTGATGTAAGGTTAAAAATGAATATTTTAATATAAAAATATATAGATTAAATATTTATTTATTTTTTGATGAATGAATACATTTATAAACACAATCTGTTACATTTATTTTGTCATTTTAAAAATCAAGAAGAAAAAAATCACAATTTTAAATTAAAATTATGGTTTGCTAATTGAAAATTTGTTTTAATAGTTAAAGAACGAGTCCGTCCAAGCCAAGTTTAATACTGTTTAGCGGTACCTTCACAATTCAACTTTAGGAAAAACTGTAGTTTCAAAAAATACTTTTTCTTAAAATTTTATTTTTGAGTCTCGTAAGAAAAGATAAATTTGTATTTTTACCATATTTTTGTGTTAATTTTTTAATATAATATTTAATTTTCACAAATTATGTCTAAATTTTCACAAAATAGGTACCTCTCAGAAAAACCTAGACATACCCCTGAAGTATTCTTTAAATTCTCTATTTAGTTTTTAAATTTCATTCATGCATTTATTTCAAAATGATTGCTATGCATTCAAAGCTATGTATTATAATGAAAATTATTTTAGTAAGTTAGAACTTCTAAAATATTGTTATAATATAGTTTTAATATTAATTTTATTTTGATTTAACATTTATAAAGTATTTTTAATCAAAAATTAAAGTTCTTATAATGTATTTGAATAAAAATTAAAAAAATCAGATTTAAATTTTAAAAAAAATCCGATTTAAATCAGAAAAATCGGATTATTTTGATTTTTTTTTAAAAAATCGAAAAAATCACAAACCCTGCTTGTAATACTAATGTAGGTTTTCTTAAATTGTAATACTTTTTTAATAAAAATTTTTACATCCTTTAATATAATAGTTAATTTGATTCTAATGTGGTGCCAGATAAAATAATGCTTAGTATAAAAATCTTATATTCAAAATAATGATTATTGCTGGACAACATCAGAATTTTAATTAATTCAATACATGTTCAGGGATCTGTTTTTTAGAAATATCTATTATTTGGTCATTTATAAACAATCAAAATAAACAAGTCTTCTTTTTTTTTTTTCTATGCTCTAAAATGCAAACATTTCCAACTGTTTTTATATTTGCATTATGTTGTAAAATCTTATTCTTAAGAATTATTTTTAAATTTCTTTTGCAGTTAAAAATTTATATTTTTTCAATTAGCACATTTAAAGAGTTGGTGAAAAGATAAGGGCTGTTAAAAAAATAATCTTATGGGTGATGAATAAACTAGAAATATAGATGAAGTTTTATATTTCAAATTTAATTTATGTTTATTTGAAATTTTCTATGCGTTATTGTTTTGAGAATACTAGTCTTACACAATTTTTTTTACAGTGAAATTGTAATATTTGAAATGAAAATGTATCTTAGTCGATAAGATTCTTCTCTTGAGTGGGTGGTTGGGACTGTTACAACCTTGTGCCCCCTTTAACATGCTCCTAAACCTCAAAGGTTAAAGTTCATATTTATCGCTATGCCACCTGAAAAAATATATATGTAATACTGGGTATAATCACTAAAATATTTCATGGTTTATAAATACTCTTTAATTTAAACTATTCATTGTGCAACAAAGAAGAATATAATTCTTCATCTGTTACTTCTTTCTCACCTTCATGCACATTTAGAATAAGTAATCATTTTATAATTATCTTTTGAATTCTGTATAGGCTTTAAAAGCTAAAACGATAATATTCAAATATCAATAAGTAAATATCACCCATTATGCTAAACAGTGAATTAAATTTACTTGTTGAATTATTTTTTATCTATAAATTCTAGCTGTGGAGGTGAGGCTTTTAAATAATTAATTAAAAATTAGTCATTTCCAGGAATTTAAGATAAACTTGATGTATGCCTCTAAAATGTCTTATTTTATAATATAATTTAATTCATTACTTAATTTTACTCATTTGTAATGCTTGCCTTTGACTTGAGAACATTATTTTAAAATGGTTCTACATGTTTATAAATGAAAATATATTGAATAAACGTGTTATAATTTTAGTATAAGTCTCACTAAAATTTTCATTCTTGCTTTATCTTTATATCACAGTCTGAATCTTAAAGTCCAAACTTCACAAGTTTTAGACATTTCTTTGTAATGTTTGGATATATATTAAAAAAAGTAATTAAGTTTTTTGAGAAAAACTTATAAAGCTATAAAACTTTTCATATGACTCATTACTTTATCATAAAAATAATCCTAGCTTTAACAAATTCATTCATCTATCTTGAAACTTACGATTAATGATGAATAAGTAGAATTTCTAACATAATAATCTTAAAAAGTTGTAAAAGGATTTTAGTGTAATTTTATCATTCATTAATTTTTTTGAAAAGAGTGAAATTTTGTAATGTGGAAAGTTGATATTTCCAGTAAGTTTTTCAATATTTTTTTTTTTTTAATTTGCAGTGACAATAAAAAATTTTATTCAAAATTTTTTGCTCCTTTTTTTATTGTTGTTGCTTTAAATAGAAAAAAAGTTAATATAATTTTAAAGAAATCTAATAGTTTAATAGTTAACTGACGTTCATGTCTATGAGCTATGATTGAATTATGAAAGAAAATTATACATATTATTATAATCCCTGTTTTCCTTTCACTCTTGGTGGAGTGTGTACTAATGTAGCTGTGAGTATACTCAGTTTGCTATTATCTTTCTTTTATTACCTAGAATTAATTTTAAGATTTTGTAAAAAGAAAGAATCAAAAAGAATTAAGATGAGCTATAATTGAATTATGAATTTATGATGTTAACCTTAATCGAATTTCTTTGTAGTAAAGTGTATCATTAAGTTCCAAATGGCTTACATTTCACATTTTTTTAAAAATATATTTTAAAATTTAGCTTTTGAGAATTTGTTATATTTTTATATTTATCCTTAATTTTTGCTTTTCCTTCAGTTTTTTTTAAACTTATTTAAAATTTGTTTTCTTTAGCAAGCATGTGGCTTTGAATATACTTCAAAATTGCAAAGGATGTTTCAAGATATTGGTGTGAGTAAGGATCTTAATGAACAATTTAGGAAGCATTTAACTAATTCTCAAGAACCATTAGATTGTGAGTATAATTATCATTAAAGAAATTTTATACAGTTTTCTATTAATTGTTTTAATTCTTATGTGTGTACAAGTTTACATGTTGAATTTTGAACTGCTATTAAGGTGGTGTAAAATTTATTCTTTGATTTTTTTATTAGTTATACATACACATATATATTTCTTCTCTTATAGTGGACTTCAGTATACAAGTATTAAGTTCAGGGTCATGGCCATTTCAACAGTCTTTTGCTTTTGCCCTTCCGCAAGAGGTAAAACTGGTTTGCTTACTTCATTTTTGAAATGCAAAAATTATATTAATTTATTTAGATACTTGATACTTAATTATTAGTTTTTTAAAAAAAAAAAACTAACAAGGATTTTTTATGATTTATGTTCAATATTTACATGTTTGTACTGCTAATAAGTAAAATTAAGTTTTTCAAATTCCATGAATTATGGATCACACATTATATGATGAACATTAAAGGGATAAGCGTTTCCCTCATGGGGATTCACATTTAAGTGATTTATGAATTGTATATTGGAGTTGGCATCAAGGTTATTTGCAAATTACTCATTCGTATTAAGGTTTTTTATAAATCTCACATTGTAATTTGCATTACAATGGTTTTCATATCACAATAAAAAGATTTAAGAATTACTTATACGCTTTGCATTAAAAGGATTTAATAAACTTCCAATTCTACTCCAAGTTATTTATGATTCACACGTAGCGATTTATATTTAAGTAATTGTCAAACCATAAATTGTAACTTGCATTATACTGATTATGAAATCACATATCACTATTTTCATAAAAATGGCTAGCGAATCATGCAACATGATCCGCCTTAAAGTGATTTTGATTTAAGTGTAAAACATCACAATTTACAATTTCTTAATTAGTGTATTTTTCAAATCATATCTGCTATTCATATTGTTCTGATTTACGAAACATGCATCATAATTCAATTTCCATTTTCAAGTCATTCATTCTGATATGTAACTTGCACTATCTCCAAGACTTACTTTGATTTGCGTATCCTGATTTGTATATACGTAATTTAAATATTACAGATGGGGAATCGTATACAAAAAATTTACAAAAATTTAAATTAATTTTAAGAAATTAAGCTTTGTAAGTCTTAGTTATTTGTAAATTATTGTACTACAATAGCTGTACTTATGTACAAAATTCATTTTTGTTATTTTGAAGTAACAAAATAGATATTGTGTTATCAAATTTGAAGCTATTCATATGCTAAACTAAAATTTGAAGTGAATTTTATAAACTAATTTGATTTTTCAAGTTAGAAAGAACAATCTTGTCATTTTAATAGTCTCACAATTGCATAATACGTTCTATTGTCCTTTATTACAATGCAAGTGAAATGTAATATTATTTTTCAATTAATTTGAATTAGTTTCATTAAATTCTTCTAGTAAAGTTTTACTGATGCTAGTTTTTAAAAGTTGGAAGGTATGCAATAAAATACTTCAATGAACATGTTTCTTAGGGATTGTGCTTTTATCAGTTTGTGCAGTTATAGCAAGAATTGGTATCTTAAAAATGGTTACATTGATAAAAGTATTACAAAAATTAATTAGGAAAATAATTCAATTCTAAAAAGCATAAATTTAAAGAACTTAATCTTTAGTTTTTATGCTTCACTCAAATTTGAAACTTTTTAAATTGTTTAACATTATTTATCTTGATTGGATGCTTATTTATAAACTACTTATCCTAAATGAAAATATTCTCTTATTGCTGTCAACTAAGGTCAATATAAATATACGAGGTGGAAAAGGTTTTTTTCACTAAATTGTATGGCCATTTCTGATGAAAGAATGACAATCGGATGTTTAAAGCAGTCTATATTATTTTCAAATTGAGTCAAGTTATCAGTTTATTTTAAACTACTCTTTTCTTTTATAATCAGTTATTAAATAATGCCTTGGTTTCAAAAAAGTTCTTAATAATAAATAGTTCTAAATCTATCTTAATAATAAAACGTTAATAATAAAAATTTCTTACTAATAAATAATTAAAAAATGATATAAAGCTTTTAATGTCAGTTTTTTTTATTACTTTCATAGCTATTTAGATATATTTAATACTGGATTTTAATTTTAGTTGGAACATAGTGTTCAAAGGTTCACAATGTTCTATAGTAGTCAACATAGTGGACGAAAGCTACATTGGTTGTACAATATGTCCAAAGGTGAGCTTGTTACAAATTGCTTCAAGAACAGATATTCCTTACAAACCTCCACTTTTCAAATGGCTGTTCTACTTCAATATAATACTGGGGATAGCTTTACGGTGCAACAGCTTCAAGAAAGCACACAAATTAAATTGGTATGTTTAAAAAATATCTGAAACGTTAATTTATAGTAAAATGTAAAATATTACACTACTATTTAACAATATATAAATTTTATAACATGGTAAAAAAAATTTAACTTTTTTTTTTAATTTTTTGAAATTATTTTTTTCTTTAATTTTTTGAAATTATTTTTTTCTGATGTCTGTTTTATGCAATGCAATAATTTTTTTTTTCAATACTTTCTCCTAACAGTTTAATGGCTAATTATGTAGTTCTTCTTTTCTTTTTTTTTTAATTTTCATTTATTTATCTGGTAAACTTTATTTCTTTTTTACTTTAGGATGTGCTGATTCAAGTTCTTCAAATTCTGTTAAAATCAAAGCTATTAACTAGTGAAGATGACGAGAGTGATTTACAACCATCTTCCATCGTAATGTTGTATTTTGCTTATAAAAACAAGAAACTTAGAGTGAATATAAATGTTCCAATGAAAGCAGAAATGAAAATAGAGCATGAAGCAACACATAAGCATATAGAAGAAGATCGGAAGCTTTTAATACAAGTAAATAATTAAAATATTATATAAGTTTCTTACTTAGATCAAAAACTTTTTTAATATTTTTGAACTATGTTTTCTCTTTGAATGCTGTGTTAAATATTTAGTGTTTTTAACTAAGTAGTATTCTTAATTAAAAGTTTCAGTTTTTGCAAAAAAAAAAAAAAAAAAAAATTACAACTTAGAAATTTTAAGATTATATATTTCATCTTAAAACAAAGAGACATTTTTTAATGATTTTAAGACTGATAACTCTGAAAAATCAGTTCTTCCCAATCTGGACTGTATTAGGTTAAAATTGTTCAAGATCTATGCGAGAATGTAGTAATATTCTTGAAACTTTTGAATTTTTTTTTTTTTTTTTTTGAAGAAAGATATTTGTCAGACCTCAATTCTAGAGAGTTTTAAATAAGCATTTTGTATTTTAAAAGTGCTATACAGAGCCTTTTATTTGAAATTCTAAAAACTAGACTAGAGAAATATTTTCCATAAAAATTTTATTCCGAAGACTTCTATTTTCTTAAAAGGGATGGCACAGTTCTTAAATTATTTTCTATTTTGTTTATATGTTAATTCAAATGTAATAACTCACTATGACTTGCATTTCACTCTTTAGTACTACACTTTACCCATTTACTATCTGTGTTAAAATTGTTGTTGAATATTATTACTTTTCTTAATATTCTTGAAATAGTGTATCTTTTTAGTGCTATCTAAATAAATGTGCGCTTGCTGCATTGCTGGTATAATGCTCTGCTATTCAGGTCAATATATAGTTGGATATTTTTAGATTACATGACTTTCTAATCATAACCTTGGTTTGTGCATACGTAAGATTAAAGTGATATGAAAAATCATGGTCATGTAAAAATCACTGTAATAAAATAGTATTTAGCTTTTTAATTTCTTTTATTTAATGAGAGTCATACGAGTGTATTTTTTTTTTTTTTTTTTAATTTTTTTAGGCAGCAATAGTGAGAATTATGAAAATGAGAAAGATACTTAAGCATCAACAACTGCTGGCAGAAGTTCTAAATCAATTATCTTCTAGATTTAGACCTAGAGTGCCTGTTGTAAAAGTAAGTTTTACACTTAAAGCATCTGGTTCTTTTTGTTTCAATGAAAATATTTACAAAATCTATATCATTATGAATTTTTGATTGTCAGTGAGTTTTGCATATAAGAAATTGTAATTCTTATGTAAACTTTAATTTTTAATATGAATTTCACACATACCTAAATGTTTTCTTGAAAATGAAGTTAAAATATATATAAATTTGGATTTTTATTTCTTAATTGTTAAGTTTGCATAATTTTAAAGAAAGTTCACATTTTTCTATGAAGTACTCTTAACTTCTTTTAATAAAATTGAAAATTTATTGTTTGTTCAAAAATCTTATTTAAAAAATTATCATATACATTTTTAACTGAAGTGGGTGATAATAAAAAATCTTACTCAGTATGATTTCCACCCCATTTACAAAATTTGTAGAAAATGTATATATATTTTATATAACCTAGATAAAAAAAAAATTTGGTATGAGTTCTGTATTGAAATTTTCCTTTTAGTCCTTATTTTTTGATTGAGTCTAACTTATAATTTTCTGTTCAATTTTATTTCCAAATAATTTTATGATTATGGATAGATTTAGCATTCAAGTATGGATAAAAATGAGGAAAAGTTATAATACATTTATGATCCATTTTTTTAGTATTACTCATAAATTTTTTAACCATTCTTTTCTTTAACAATATTTCATAGTTTTATGATTATTGTTACTCAATATTTTTGTATCCTGTACCTGTATTTAACTTTAAATATTATTCTATCTGACTGCTATTTTCACTCTTTTCTTTTATTATAATGTATTTACTAGGGATTTAATGAATATTCGCCCATTATTTGGTATCCGGCGCTTTGGTTGAATACTTGGCCAAATATTCGAACTAAGTATTTTTTGGAAAATCATCTTCTAAGTTTTTTTTTCTTTGAATTTGAATAGATTTAAAAAAGAATAATCTAAAATTGTATTTTTAGTGATACATTTTTAAAAATAATTTTTTCACATATTTGTTAAGTTCTAAATTTCATGTGCTTGCACAAGAATTTTTTATTTGCAAATTTATGTTCTGGAAGACAAATGAAAAAAGAAAATTTGAAGAAGAGATTTTGAAACTGCATTACTTTAAATTGAAACAGGAATTTTTGTACGGCATTTTTTAAGTTATATTCAGGCAAATCAATTTAGTCTTTTTCTTCTTCTTTTTTTTTTTTTTTTTTTTTTTAAGAATTGAGAGTGCTTGTTTGTGTTTTCTTGCTGTTTTTCTGAAAGATTTTATTATTTAATTGACACTTTATTTCCTGTATGGTAATATAAACAACTGGTAACATAGATTACTGTGATTTGTATCGCTAAGGTTTTGTTTTAAGAACTAAAAACAATTTTTTTTTTTCTGTTTTACTTACGCTTTTTTTCTATTACAAGTTAGCATTTTTGAAAATGTGTTTCTATTAAACTTTATTCTTTTATCATAACTTTTTCTAAAAACTCTGTATTGTGAAAAGTTAAATTGAGTTTTTCTGCTTTTTTTCTTTTAAAAATTAAGACTAACTTTTGTTTCTATCAAGCTTTTTTTTTTTTTTTAAGAAAAAAAAAAGTTTAACTGTTTTTATGGGCGTTTTCATATTGACGGGGCAATTTTTGAGAGCGGTTTCTACAAGATTTCATTCTCTTTTTTTTTCACTTATTTTTTAAAATATAGTTATTGGAAAACTGAGATGTTCAGTTTTAAAATTTTCTTTCAAGAATTAAAATTTATTTTTATTTTTTCTATTCTGCTTTTCTATATGTATATATATATATATATATATTTATGGGCATTTTTAAAATAGCACAGCATTTTTTAAATGGGTTTCTGATACTCTATATTTCTTTCTTTGTTGTTTTATAGACACCTTTTTCTGAAAAATATTATTTTGGTTTAAAAACTATTTTGGAAAGTATTAAAGTTTTAAGTTGAGAAAATATTTTATCTTCTATTATTTTCCTTTTTTTTTCAATCTAATAACTCAAGTTTTTATTTTATTACTTTTATCTTCATAAATCATTTATGAAGATAAAATATAAAAAAAAATAAAATCATTTTTTTTATTATCTTTGTCTTTTCTTTTATATGTCTTATATATATCTTATGCATAACTATTAAAGGTTTTTTTGTTTCATCTTTATTTTTTTTTAATCTAAAAACTAATATTTTGATTAAAATCTTAGTGTTTTATTGGCATTTCAATCTTAAATCAAAGATTGGCGATTATTTTGCCGCAGACCACGATACAGTAACAGAAATCTTTCCTTTCAAGTTATTATTTTTTTTCATTCTATGACTGGTTTTATATTATAATCAGGGTTTATGCAACATTTGCTTTTTTACCTAGCTAACTTTCATATGAAATTTTCTTTTATTATTTAATACTTTACTCTCAAAATGGATATTATACCAATTTAAATTTTGCATTAGTTTGTTTATAGATAAATTTTATAATCTAAAAAGATATGAGGGAGAGGACAAGTAATTTTTCTTATCTATTTATTAACTGGATACTACCTTTGGTGCAAGTTTTAATACTTTCCGATTAGTGTCCGATTTCCGATTAGTACTTCCGATTAGTGATTATTTTGTTATTCACCTACCCTTGTGATTATTTTTTAAAATTGATTAAATGATAATTAAACAGTACTAAATTAAATATTAACGTTATTTTTTTTGAATAAGTAGGTTTCGATATTCGACTATCTATTTTTCGAACCTGCTGAGGTCCTGGTAGTGATTTTCCAATCCAGCGGCCTTTAATGAACCATTACCCTGTTTAGCACTTTTTTAAATAAAAAGAAACTTTATTCTTAACATTTTCTAGTTCATGTCGCAAATATTAAAAGAAATGAAAGCTTGTATTAAAATTGGAACAAGTAACAGCCCAGAAAAAAATCTTCCAAGAAAGAGAGTGATTCATTAAAGGCCACTGGATTGTAATTACCCTGGTATATTGTACTATATTATAAATAATAAAGCAAGAATATTGCATTTTTTTAGCATACAAATAATATTACTAAGTTTTGATTATTCTTCAGTTATGACTAAATTTATTTATTTATGGAATATAATATTTATTATTATTTTTTTTTTTTTTTTTTTTTAATTTTGATATTCAGTCAAATCACTATTTGTTACATCACTAATATTTTATCTCTGTAATATTTTTTTTCTCTTTTCAGAAATGTGTAGATATTTTAATAGAAAAAGAATACCTAGAACGTACGGGAAAAGATACTTACAGCTATCTTGCATGACAGTATCTTTCTAGCCCTGATGCATCGAGGTCTTTGAGTCCTTCTACATCTGCGGCTAGAACGTAAATGGGGACGAATGCCTTAATTGATCATTCTACCTGTTTTCTGTCTAGAGTTCTTAAAGACTTGTATGTAACAGACTTTTTTGGTAGTATTAAACCTTGGTTGCAAGCTGAAATCATGGATACGGAATTTTTCAATCAATAACAACCAATGTATATGAATCTAATGATCTGAAATGAAGGAATCATAAAGCAAATAAATAATATATTAAACTAAAATCAATTAATGACGCGGTATTTTATGTGACTTTTGTTTTTATTAAAATGAATTTTAAGAATGAATTATGAAAGTTATTACATTTATTTTAATTACATAAGTATAAAATGTAATTATAATAATTGCATAGTATAAAATGTAATTATAATAATCACATTTGATATAATTACATTTTATATTATTTATTGTAAATGAAATTAATATATGAGAGAAAAGATTTATTACATCAGCTAAATTGTATTTCTTAATGAATTATTGTCAATCATTGTTATTCTTTTAACTTATTATTATTGAATGAAACTAACATGAAACTGAATAATACTATATGAGTAATACTGCTATATAAGTAATAATACTATATAAGTAACAATACTGTATAAGTAATAAACTTCGAAGTAATTCTAATTTCTTTTGTTAAACTGGTTCTTAATTTTTATTTTTGTTAATTTTTTGCTGTTTTATGGGTTTTGCATATTTTTCTCTTTGAATTTATTTTAGATTATACTTACTATAAACAAAACTATTTTACCGCAATATTGAATATGCCAGTGCTGTTGTAAGAAAATATTGTTAATACAATAAAACAATTTTTCATTTCTTTATGTGTTTTATCTTCTCTTGTTTGATTAAAGTGTCAACAAATATCTATAGTTTGCATTGGTTTTATCAGTTATTTTTTTATCACCAAATTTTTACTTATTTAAATACCAATAATTTTTAAAATTTTTATGGTTACAATACAAAATGATTATATGTTTTAAAAAAAATTTTTTACCAGTTTTTAGAATATAAAAAAGATTTAGCTTGATTTTAATAATATTAATAGTTGCTATTAATTACCAGATCATTAAATTTGAAATTGCATAAAGCAATTAATACTGAATTAATGATTTAATTTCTGAGGGGCTAGAGAAATGAAAAATTCTAATACCTGAAATATGGTAGCAAGTTAGTAGTGAAACTTTGGATTTCTCTCTTTACCCTTTATCTACTGCATTATGAACAACTGAAAATTGTTTCATAAATATATATATATTTTAGCTGCCATATTGATAATTAAAGAATATACAAGAGAAAAATATCCCTGGTGTGAAATTTAAAGACTGTTTCTAAAACACCATCAGATTAAAAGTAATGGTTGTTGTGCTATAAAGTCTTAAGTGATTGGTAATTATAAGTACCATAAGTAGATAAAGGGTATAATGTATAAAATAAAAAAAAAAGACACAATTTTTCAAATTTTTTTTTCTTCAAATCATTTAAACTTTTTCTTGAAATATTTCAGCTTCCCCTCAAACAACAAAAAGATGAATTTACAATCTCATTTATAAGGGGGTGGGGCAGGGGTTTGATCCTCGACTCCGCTAAGACCCACCATGTACCTCTAATAGTGATGGGCAATAACAGGTATTTTTAAATAACAGGTTCCAGCTGTTATGATACAAAATAATACCTGTTCCAAAATAACAGGTCTAAGGAAAAAAGTTTCCACTTTTTTATATTTGAAAGATAGTTTAGAATGACAAGTATTATTGTAGCAGATACATATTTTTCTAGTAATTTGACAGGTTGTTAGGAAAAGTATTTTTTCTTTCTAAGAGTAAGAAAATATCGCGAAGTTTTTTTCTACTTATTTTTTAAACATAAAGAAAGCAGTTACATATTAATTTTTGTTTTATTCTCTATTGTTTAGGCTCTGTGAAAAAACTATATTTCGTCCTTTTTTATGTATACATATTTTCTATGTTGTGTGATTATACTTAAGATTGTGTTGTTCAAAATGGTTGAAAACACTTCAAAAGCATATTTGTTAGTGTAATTAAATATAATAAATAATAATAGAAACAATAATTTTTTTTACAAAATATAGTTCTTTTTAATGCACTTTTAGAACGCACTTTTAGTGACGCAGAAAAAATTCTTTTACAAAATTTGTCTCTTTTTTTTTTTAACAAGCATAAAATAATTTAGAAAGCTTAGAGAATTAAAAAAGTTTTGAATATTACAATGTCCATTGTTTCTAAATAAAAAGAATTTAGGAATTCCCTATTACATTCTGTTTGACGATATAACCAGAATCTTTTCATTTCTACAAGAGGGGAAAAATTAGAAATTTTTAAAAAAAATTAATCTCTGAATTTAAAATACAACATAGTGTATTATTATTTTTTAAATCAAAACAATGTAGGAGTTGCACATTATATTCTGTATATATGGCAGAATAACCAATATTTTTTTCATTTGACAAAAAAAAAAAAAAAAAACACAGCTTAGTTGTCCTCTAGAATTTTAAGTTGAGAAAAATGAAATTAAATATAAGCTAATACATAAAAATAGTCTAAGTGCATGCATTGCAACCTCGTCGCAACTTTTTAAATAGTTCAAATATCATCATTTTATAGTTTGAAACAAAAAAAATATTTATACTAAAATTTAATTGATTGAGCTTTATCAATTTGCACCAGCGAAAACATTTAGCAAATTAAATATAAATAGAGCATAATCCCAGACTTTTAAACATTTTTTTAAAAAGTAAATATTCAAAATAAACATCAGTATACGAATTTAGCATAATTTTTAAAGAAACAAGCCTTTTTAACAATTCCAAACTTTTCTTGGATTATTTAAATAATATTTTTCTTTCAAAACAATTAGCACATTAATTTCATAGTATCACATACTATGCTGCCTTAATGGTAATTTTAATGTCAAAGGAAAATTCAAAACAGTAAAAAAAAAAGAAATTCGCCAAATTAACTGTAATAGATTTTTTTCCTTTCCTGCAGAATGTTATCATTTAAAAATATTTATTTTCTTCAAAAATTCAAAATAAATAAATATTTTAAGCAACAAAATAATAGGCAATGGCAGAGAGACATCTATTTCTATGCGAGTGGACGAAATTCAACACAATGACAAATCACTCTTCACATAGAACATTGATTGAATTACTACAACAAATAACTACGAGGGAAATAAAGGGCACGCCTTCATGTAAAGATATTGAGAGAGTCGATTCGTAACGTTGAAGGTTATTAGGGGGTTAATGGCGTAAAGAGGTGCCTGGATTCTCGAAGTATACTACTTGATTAGATGTCCCCCAAAAGACGATTGTAATTAATGCAGTAAATACAGTAGTCGGAAAAAAGAGAGAGAAAAAAATTGGAGCATTTTTATGTAAATGTAGGCCGCAGTTACTCTATAGTGAGCAATTCACTATTTCAAAAAAAAAAAAATCTGAATTTTTCATTAAATGTGTAAAATACATAAATTTAATGACCCCTAAAACTGTATTACTAAACTTCATTGTTAAATCACATTCATAAAATATTGTGCTTAAGCCAAACATCCATTTGATAGTTTCCTAATAAAAATAATAGCAATGTAATTAGTCTTAGAGTCCATAATCGACAACTTTATGATTCCTTTGGCTGAAAGTTAAGAATTGTTTCTCCTTTTCTCATGAAAAAAAAAAAAATTTTACATATTATTCTACTACCCTTCATCTTCTCTGTACTATTGTACTACCCCTTCATGCTTCGTCATAAGTTCAGCATTTTAAAGTAGAAGAAGTAAAAAAGGATAAAGATTGGGAGAAAAAATATAGTGTTTGATAATACAGCTTGCATACAAAAAAGTGTTTAAATATAGCTTGAATTCGCATACTAAATATAGTTTTAGCACCCCCTTCTTATAAGGGAATAAAAAGTTAAAATATTTATTGTCTTAAAAAAAGAAAGAAAAAAAAAATGCGAAAGAGAGAGAATAAAACCGAGGAGATAAGAATTGAGACAATAAGACTCGTATTTCGTAGGAAAGTTTTGCGAAATTTTTTTTCTATTTTACATGTAGGAAATATGTATCAATATCAAAATTAGGAAAAATATTTGAATGCTTCTACTTTTTGTATCACGAAAAAAAAAAGAATTAAACAAGGAAAATGCAATTATAAGCAACCTGCCCCCCCCCCCCATATGCCCGAGCATCAAAAGGGCAGGGGGGATAAGCAGGGCCCGACTTAGCCTAATTGGGGCCCGGGGCAAAAACCTTTTTGGGGGCCCCCTGTGCTTCACTTTTGCAGTAATGTACCTTCATGGAAGTATTTAAATTTTTCACCTCATTAAAAATAACAAGAAAAATGACTAGAACCTAAAATAGCTATAAAGTCCCCCCCCCCCTCCAACGGTCAGGCGAAATATCATTCTGTCCTTGTTATTGATTTTCTTACAATTCCATGTCCATCATGCCAAATGCATTTTTCTGATTGTTAACTTTCTCATCTAACTGTGAAAAATTCATATGCTTGCTGACATTAGGGCAGAATTCGGCAAAAATTTCACAATTACGGTGGCCCAATTAAGCCTATCAGAAACCTGTATTTTTGTAAGAATATCGCATTTTACGAAATGTAAAAATACAGGCTTTTGATGGGCCAAATTTGTCCATCATAGTTGTGAAATTTAAGCTGAATTTCGCCCTTGAAAGCTATGGATTTACGAAATATAGTTTGTGTTCATACAATAGATTAATGAAGAAGCTAACATAAAACTGCCGGGTTTTACTTTGTACTGATATTTTGTTTAAAAAAAAAAACTCATTAAAGAAGGAAATGTAATATAAACTCTTCGATTTGGGGGCCCCCTTCGATGTGGGGGCCCGGGGCAGCTGCCCCGTATGCCCCTGCCTTAGTCAGGCTCTGGGGATAAGTCACCACGTACCCGACATTCCTGCAAATAAACTTAACCTGCAAACTAGCAGACAAGGCCATCACAAAATTCTTGCCTATTTTTAAATACAAATTTGTTCAAAAATACTAACCTGTTTCACCTGTTCCAAAATACTAGCTGTGAAAAAATATCGCCTGTTCCAAAATACTAGGCTGTGACAAAATATTACCTGTTCCAAAATACTAGTCTGTGATAAAATATCGCCTGTTCCAAAATACTAGCCTGTGACAAAATACCATCCCAGAAAGCATGTAACCTTACGACAACCTTGTGTTTTAACTTTATTTTCATTGTCACGAAAAGGTTTGCAGTAAAAACCTTTTTTCAATGACGTAAAAATATTGCAATTTCAAACCTTTCCTCCATAAAGGAAAACAAAATGATTTTTAAATCTTTTTTAAAAAATATTGTTATTTAGGTTAAAAAACAAGCAAAGTGTAAACCTTATTTTTTGCATTTTTGTTTGCTGTCATGATTAGGTTAGCAGAAATATTAAGCGAAAACCTTTTTCAAAGGAAACGAAATAAAGTAAATATGAACCTTTTCAGCTAAAATATTAATAAATATTAAGAAAGTATTTTGCAAAGGACCTCATTTAAGGGAAAGCAAATAAACGAGCATAAGACCATGTTTTTGGATTGTTTTTTTTTAAGGTCTGCGAAAGTACAATACGAAAACTTTCTTTTAAAGGTTTCTCGACGCAAGTATAAGTAATAGTTCTCTTTTAGAAACTTTTCATTCAAATAGTCTCATAAAAAAAATAATAATAACATTTTAAAAAATTTGAATCTGGAGTTTAAAATTGGCTCTTCAATATTTTTTTACAAATTTTATTTTTTTCTCAAATTTGGCTTTAAGTGTCCTATGCGTTGCGGTTCCTTTAAAATGTGTGGTCTTCTCTCATTCATTTTACCTTATTGCAAACCTAATTATGGTATAGCAATAAAATATCCGCGCGAAGAGAATTTTATTTAAAATATTTATATACAGAAAAAATTCGTCCAACAGTCTATTGTGAGTTAGAGGGTCATCGATATTAAGACTCCACGATTTATGACTAACGAGGAGTGATGGGGAAAATAAAATCAACATTGTGCACCAACCGCATTTATTTCCCTGACAAGCTGGTACCCGCTCTTAAGCTGGGTGGATTCAAAACCTAGACCCACAGTTTTTTTTAATCATATCTTTGGAGTGAATTTAAGAACATTTTATTCACAGAACTCGCTGCATAGTGTGCAAAATAAAAGACAGACACCCTGAATAGATTTTGATCTAATGATTGAATTTTCACGTTTTATGACTCAATCTTAATGGTTAGAAGGGGTGATCTCAAATATGCTAATTAATTAGTGCAGACGATATTTTAACTCACGAAATCAGACGCAAAAATTTTTTTCTCTGAATAAACATATCTTTTTTCAGACGTATTTAGATTTTGAGCCCCCAAAATATAGGGGGTAGCCGCAATCTGAGGAATATGGTCCACATAGTTTGATCGGGTGAGCGATCCAAAGTTCTGATCCCTTAATTCTAATTTTACTTTTTGCGTATTTCGCCATATATCGAGATCTTTTCAAACAAGTTGAAAAATTTTTGAACATAATTTTAAAATTCGTTTATCTAAAGATAATTGCACGCAAAAAATAACTTTTTGTAGATATTTATTATTTTTTATCGTGCTATTAAATAATAGCTGGACAATTTTTGAATTGTAAGGCATACAACATTTTATTAAATTTTAATGTATGTAATTTTACATGGCAAAATACAAAATTTAGTTAAATCGGACGAATTGTTCCTGCGTGTATTTAAAATTCGATTTCTCAGAAACTATTCAACCGATTTCGCTCAAATTTCGTATTTTTGTAAATGTTTAACCATTGCTGATAATTTGCATCAGTTTTTTAGAGTGAAATTTTTTTACATACATTTTCAACAAAACACTGTTGAAAATAAAAAAAAATTGTATTAAAAAAAATTTAAAAGGAAGTGATATAAAAGAAAAATACTTTTTTCTAAAAGGGGAAGGTTAAAAGTCTGCTTAATTAAATTTTACTAAAGTCGTTTTAAAAAATCTGAAGATATTCTTTTAAATCTCTACTCTTCCTTTTAACGTCTTATTTGTATTAGCTAACAAATATAAATAAGACGTTAAAAGGAAGAGTAGAGATTTAAAAGAATTATTTTAGATGGATACGTCTAAAATACATAAAATCAAAATGGAAAAGGAATAAATAAAATTTTAAAAAAAGTTCTTTGAAAAGCTAGAAAAACTTCTATTAGCCTTATTGTACTGAAACTTTAAGGCAATGCTTAATGTTCAAAATTCCCATTCGATTAAAAATAATAATAATAATAAAAGAAAAAAAAATAATCTCACTAAATTTAACTTAATTTCAGTTTTATTCATATTCTGTTATTTTGTTTCCAGTTAAAAGATATTTGCTTTTCTTAGTACCAAAAAAAAGTAGGTACACCGTTTGATTGTATTTCATTTTCATTATTAAGTATTAAATTTACGTATTGTTATTTTTTTTTTTTTAAGATCATCAACTAACATTTAACTCAGGAATCTAAAACTTAAATTTATGCTTGGGACGACACAATCTAAGGGACATTGAATAATTATCATGCTCTCTTCCAAATTTCTATAAATTTTAAGTAAACATTATCAATATTTTAATTTGTATAATGTTTTCTTAACTCACTTTCGAGTTTATGCAAGGCTAGAAGATTGAAATTTGAATTTCGGTAACATTCCAATTAGCTTAAGCTCATTAACTTCTAGACAGGATAATATGTGTTTTATTCGTTTTCTAACCACTGTAAGTAGAAAGTATTGCTTATAGGAATAATCTTCTATAGAAAATTTGACTTCTTTCTTAGTAGCTGGAATGCTCAATTTAAAATTGGAACTCTGTGCTATATGTCAATGCATGTTTTAATCGATTTCTGTCTACTATAAGCACAATTTATTACCATATTATTGGCTGATAGGAAGTTATCATAAATCGAAATGTTAACCCCTTCCCGACTAGCTAGTGCGCGAATTCAGACTAAACGTCTTATCGGGGCAGGGACCACCTGCTTCTATGTGGGGCCCTTCATGAACACACTGAGCCCTCAAGGTATTGGGAAGCAAGAGAACTTTTATGGTAATGACTTTCGTCTTCTTTCTTTGTTATCCTACGTACATTTGTATTCGTTATTTATTTCATCTTTCTATTGCATGTCAACGACTGTGCCTGTTTACTCCAATATGTGTTAGTATAAAATACGAGAGCAATGGTTTTCGCATGTACTTTCCATCATGTTGTGATCCTGATAAGCTGCTCCAGAATTGTCAGAAGTTTTGTCCAACCCCTCCCTTGTGGAGAGCGGATGTGAACTGTTATCAATACCAACCTACCGTTAATAAACCATTTTAGAACGTATGATGGCTTACGACTGCATTATTTAAGTTAACTAAAACACTGATAAAAGGGAATTTAGCCCTTTTATTACATATATATATATATATATACAGAGAGAGAGAGAGAGAGAAGAATTATTAATTTTCATTTGCATTTATTCACTTTTTTTAGATGTTTGCATCCAGTCTTTTGATACATTTAAAGAAAACTTATCTAGAGAAGCTTTAAGTGACTGTCTTTTACAAGCCAAATTTAGAAAAAGGAGAAGGTATGTACCATTTTGCTTTTAAAATATTATTGAGCAGATAAATTTAATAGATTAGTTCATTAATATATATTTTCTTTAGATACAAAAAGATACTTGAAGTTGATATTTTAAATTATTGGCAACTATAAATTATGAAAAAAGATGAAGAGTTTTATTTGTGCAAAATCTTTTTACAGTGACGTTTAAAAATTTTATATACTTTTAAGAAAATTTCTTCATTGTTAATAATTTATTAATGGTAATAAAGATACCTGTTATTATTTTTTAATGGGGTGTGAGATAACATTTAAATTAAAATAAAAATTCCAATAACAGTTAAATGATTATCTTATAAAAATATTTGAAAATCTAAAAATTATTGTAAAATGAAATCCGATCAAAATTTTAAAAATTGCTCTATGAAGTTAACGAATTCGTGTGGAAATTTAAAATCAAACTAAATTCTGTAGCTCTGAAATGCTCACAAGTAGGCACGCAAAAAAACTCAAGAGTATATTTATTATTTTATTGTATGCGAACAGGATGCGCAAATACTTTTATTTATTTTTATTGATTGGTTTCATGTTTAAATTATTAACGGAGTCACAGTACAACTTCATAAACAGATTCGTGTGCAATTGTTTTTTTGTCCTCGTATTTCACTGAAAAAAATCTATTAAGAAAGACTTTTTTAGTCTTCCTACAGACATTTCTACAGAAAATTAACTTTCTTACAAACTACAAAAAAAAATTACTGAAAAATGTTTCGATCTTAATTATTATGCATATTTATTTATTTAGTTCATAGTTTTTACTCTTCGACGACTAAAAACTTTGATATCAAAATAACAACAAACAGGATATTCAACAAGTTCAATGATGAACACACATAATGAACATGAAGTTCTCTCGCTTCTCATCAGATGACAAGACTACCACGATTCTATTTTCTATGGTAAACACCATCTCTTGATCCACAATCAAAATTAAATTTTAGACATCAACTGTACAGACTTATTTTACTGAACTGTGTATAATCTGATATGCAGGAAGAAAAAAAAATTTTATTTACGAAGATTTTTTTTAATAGTTTTGTTTCAAAAAATTCAGTTACTATTTTTTTTTTCCCCGATAGCACGAAGAAATTTTCTGGTCATCAGTGATCTTCTATAAATATAATAATACAGGATTTTTGCTTCTTTGTTTTTACAGTGTAGTTTCAAAATCACTGATGTAAATTTTTCCATTTTATTTTATAGAGAAACGAGAGTTCGAATAACCTCTTGCTAAGAGGTTGCTGAATGTACTGAATAGGACCTGAATGTTTAACAACTTCATTTTTTATTTTTGTTTTGACATATTTTTATATTGATGCATAATTTTTTATTTGATACAACAATTATTTATGGAATAAATATTTGCTTAAAAATCTATTTATTGCTCTTGTATTTTCTACATTCGAAATCCAATTGTTTTTTACTAATTTTTAACCTAATTGAGCTTCAAAATATAAAAACTGGTTTTTATTTTCTATAGATAAAATATTAAGAAATGTCCCATTTATCTAGACAAAAAAAGTGCTTTTCTATAATATCAAGGAACAATTAAGCGACCCAGGCCAATAGGCCCATACGCGAAAGTTTGATGCCCCGCCGAAGGACAGGTACCATACCCAACACAGAGTGCAGGAAGAGTGACTCGATTGGCACAAGTGCCCCGAGTCAAGCAAGACACAAGCACCACAAATCGCAGTCGGGAAGACAAAGGAGGAAAAGCTGATCGAGGGTCCGAACCCACAGGGTGACGGCGTCAACCAACGCTGACGGGCTTTTTTTCTATAATATCAAAGAAAACAATATTGATGCCAGTTGTTAGCACCATGAATGAAATGTTTAATTATTGTTTTATCCTGTTACATGCTTAAAAATTAAGGTAATTTTTCTGTGTGTCCAATTTATTGATTTAAAATATGAGCGTTGCTAAGAAAAATTTTCAAATATTTCCAACAGTCTCATTTTGTTGAACAAAAATTTGAACTATTTTAGCATATAAATCGTAATTTTTTTCTTTTTTAATGACTTCCTGGTGATTATCAATAAAATTGTGATTATCAATAAATAGGAAATTAAAATTAAATTCATTAAGGAAGAAGTGAGTTTAAATTTAAATATAAAGCTTTATTTATAAACTTCACGAACAAAGAAATTTCTAGTACACAAGGAAATATGCAAAGATTTTTTTTTTAGTTCAAAAAAAAAATAGTTGAAATTTTCACTTTCTCTGAGAGGGTTAATTTCTTACTATAACAGGAAAAAATCAAATATTAACACTTCTCTGTACTTCAAGCAATAAATCACTTAAATTCTTTCTTTTTTACATTAATGAGAATAAAGTCAATGGTAAGTTATCACATAAATATGTGTAAAAGAGAATACAAACTACTTTTTCTGCTATACCCACTAAAATATCTAATTTTTTGTAGAATAAAAATCCATATAAGAGAAATATACATAATGTGACATATAGTTGTAAATTATCAGATCTCTTAAAGATCCGCCAAAAATAGTAAAGTGGTAGCAAACTATTCATCAAAGGAATTTGATGCTTTCCTAACTTCGTAATCACTCGAATTTAGAATGAATCAGATTTCTATACATGTAATAGGCTTTTAAATCTTTATGGTGATCAAGAAAAGTTAATTATGATTTTTTAAAAACAGAAAATGTATTTTCAATATAAATTTTGCTACCATTTTAAAAATTTTAGCTAACTTTTGGCAGCTCTGACCTCTGAGAGTAGACGTTTTAGCTGAAGTCACACTAGCGATAGGATCAAATTGCATTGGCACAAAAATGACATGAAAAGGTTTATTTTAGCTGGGCATAGAAAACGTTGCAAAAAGAAACCTTATAATTACCTAACATTAAGGTAATATTCACCTTAAGATAGGCTTTATTTAAGGATTTTTTTCAAGCTTGAAGACCTTAAGACGACCTCGAATTATTGTTGTTAAAAAAAAGGTTGGTTCCCAAGGTTTTGGATTAGGGTAATGTGCGTAGAATAGAGCAGATTGTCACAGACCTCGTTTTAAGGTTAGACGGTTTACACGTAAACCGCATAAAAAACCTTTTTAGGTTTATATGAAAAGGTTTTTGTCTAGTGAAAATAAACCTTACTTTGCTATCTGGGATTATGGAACTTCGGCGTTTCTTGGCAATGCTCAACTTTTACAGGCGTTTTTTAGCGGATGTAGCCGAACTTCAAGATCCACTTAATAAAATGCTTTCAAACTGTAAGAAAAACGATAAACGTCCCGTACCTTGGAATCAAGAAGCTGAACTCGCATTTTCAAAATGTAAATCCACGTTAGCTGACGCTACAATTCTTGCGTATCCCGTTCCTGACCTACAAATTAGTCTCATGGTTGATGCTTCTTCCGCTGCAGTTGGAGCAGTTTTAAATTGTTCAACCCCCGACGGGTTCTACCATAACCACCTAGAGTAGAAGGCCTAGGAGCTTGTTTGTGACGTCACGATCAGAAGGTAGAAAAGAGCGTTGCTGTTTTCTCCCTTCAGAGCGATCAGAGGTGGTTGTGAAGATATGAGGATAGTAGATTCCTTATTAGTTTTATTCGATTTATTGTTTTTCTTTCATTTTTAAAAGCTAAAAATAAGAATCGGAATTTTTTATGATCTGAATAATTGTGTATACATAATCTTTGCCTTAAAATAATAAATTTAAAATGAACCAAAAGAAGAAAAAAATCATGATAAAGAATAAGTAAATTAACGCAGTAAGAAATTTCAGATTAGTATTTAAAGATTTTTTTTTGTGGTTATTTTCATAAGATTTATCCAAACCTTTTTTTACGGATAAATTTCCATTTTAAACTATTTTAAGAGTAATCAATCATATTTAATAAATATCAATTGATTAAAAATAAATTCCTCAGAATTGAAAATTAGTACTTAACATTACATTCATGGAAACAAAATGTAATTGGAAAGAACACTTAACATAAAATTCTATAAAAAAAGCATAAAAAGATTTATCCTTTATAAACCTTTGAAACATTTAAAGTAAATTTATATAATTATTCTGAATTTTTTTTTATTTACTGCAGTAAACTGACAAATTAACACCTGTCCGTCTAATTTCTTTCTATGTTCTTTTGTTTTGCATGCATGTGATAAAAATGATTTAATGTGACATATTAAATAAGCTGAATCATTACTTTGATGATATAGACTAGAACTTTATGAATGAGGTAATTAAGTATATGAAGATTAATTTTATCTTAAAGTATAAGTATGCTTTAATAATGACACAAACATATATATATATATAGAACAAAATCTTTATTTAAATCAGTAAGAAGAGAATATATATAAAAAAGAAAAAAACATTTTTAAAAATTTTATTTTAAAACATATATCATTAATTATATCATTACTTGCAATTTCAAGATCACTATACTTCTGAAGAAAACATTGTAATTGTCATATATTTTTAAATGACCAAACTTCCAAGCATTTTATTTTATCAGTATAATTTCAATATAATCATGGGTTCAAGTTGGTAAAAAGGCAAAGATTGAAAAATTTTCTGAATAAACTTCCCAACATACCACTTCAACATACAAGACATATGCAAAATATCCAGAAAGCTCCACCATAATATATCAAATTTATATACTGAACAAAAAATATCTGTTCATCTCTTCCTTTAATAAAATAACAGGAACATAACCAGTATAAATAATGAATGCAATTTTTGCTGATTAAATTATATCATCACTTGCGATTTCACGATTACTACACTTTTGAAGAAAACATACCGTAATTGTCATATATTTTTAAATGACCAAATTTCCAAACATTTTATTTTATCAATATAATTTCATTATAATCATTGGTGCAAATTGGGAAAAAGGCAAAGATTGAAAATTTTTTCTGAATAAACTTCCCAACATACCACTTCAACATACAAGACATATGCAAAATATCAAGAAAGCTCCACCATAATATATCAAATTTATATACTGAACAAAAGAAATCTGTTCATCTCTTCCTTTTATAAAATAACAAGATATGCACTTTCCCGTACTTTCATCAAAGTGGGAGGCCTCTCTTCTTATATCCTCCGGCCGAAAATGTTTTTCACATACCTATAATTAATAAAACATAATGAATATTCACAATATAATATAATTGAATTTCTGTTTTTTTTTCTTCTAAATTTTAATTGTTTTGTATTTTGATTATTATTATTATTATAATTTTTTTTTTTTTTGGTATTTATAACCAGAAGATTTCTTGAGTTTGAGCCAACGCGGATGTGCACAAGGCGGTTTTTTATTTATTTATCTTTTCAAAAATAACACTTTTGATGTTTGGTTGCTTTTTCATGTTTAATGATGTCTATTTGTTTACTAGATGTAACTATAATTAATTTATATGAAATAAGTGCCTAGTAATAAAAGGAAAGTTAAATAACACTTTGTTCCATTGCTTTTTTTTATGTTTAATGAGATCAATTCTTTTATTACATGCAAGTAGAATTAATTTATATCAAATAAATGCTTATTAATAAAATGAAAATTAAATTTCACTGAATTAATACAAGATATTATATACATTTCTCAAATTATTATTAGCAGTCGAAGCAGCACTAAAATAATTTATCGCTCGAAAAAAAACAAAGGAAAAAAAAAATTTAATTCAAAATGGAAATAAGGATGAGAATGATGCCATAATCCCCATCATCATTGAATAAAATAAAAGTATTAAATAATAAGAATTTATATGAAAATTGACATTTAAATTTAAAAATTATCAAAGACTTACCCTTGAGTGAGTAGTTATTTTGTAGTTTTCTCTAGGGATTTTCCGCAACCACAATTGCTGCAGTTCTGCGTCTTGAGGGAACCGGAACACTGAAACTTTATGGTTTTTATCATAGTTTCCTCGACACATGGGGACGCAACAGACATAAACCATGCTTGATTCCTGAAAAATAAATCGACATTAAGACTCATGGCTGTAACTAAAATATTTATCAATACCTTAATTTGCAATTAGAATAATGAAAATCAAAAAAAATAAAAAAATAATAATAATAATTCCCAAAAAATATGTTACAAAATATATTTCCTAGTTAACTAATTCTTAAATAAATTTTCTAAAGTTTTGGTTAATAAAAACAAAGTTCTGGTAAATGTAGTCAACAATCTCTAAAATAAGTGTTCAATTAAATAATTTATTGTCAAAAATTGTCTTTATTCAAAATACTTTTCTAAAAGTATTTTAACAACACACTAGAAGAACTATATGTTAACAATGACACCAAACCTTGTAATAGCATTAGAAACTAATATTTTTATCCCCAAATGCTGGTACATTTAGAAATACTTCAATATTAAAATTATTCTCAAGCATATTAAATTTAAAATTCTAATAGCTAAATATAAATAAATGTAAATTGTATCAACATTCTTCAGATAAACACATCTGGTATTTTTGTACTAAAATGTACTTAAATTTAATTCCATTAGAGTTAAAAATAACTACTTTTCGACACTAAAACAGTTAAAAATTTCTTTGTAATGCTTGTTTAGAATAATTAGTGAAAGGTAGTTTACAAATATTGCCAACATTAAACCAACTGGTAATTCAACATTTCAAATAATATATTTAAAAATATTTTTCTTAGTTTACAGATTCTTAAATAAATTTTCTAAAGTTTTGGTTCATAAAAACAAAGTTCTGCTAAATGTAGTCATCAATCTCTAAAATAAGTGTTCAATTAAGTAATTTATTCACTAAAATTTTCTTTATTCAAAATACTTTTTTTAAAGTATTTTAACAGCACATTAGAAGAATTATAAGTTAACAATGAAACCAAACCTTGATAAAGAATTAGAAACTAATATTTTTATCCCCGAACATTAATACATTTAGAAATTCTTCTCAGACATATTAAATTCTAATAGCTAAATATAAACAAATGTAACTTCTATCAGCATTCTTCAGATAAACACATATGGTACTTTTTAACTAAAATTTGTTTAAATTTAATTTCATTAGAGTTAAAAATAACTACTTTTTAATACCAAAACAATATAAATTTCTTTGTAATTCTTGTTTATAATAATTAGTGAAAAGTAGTTATAAAATATTAGTAAAATTATACCAACTGCTAATTCTACATTTCAAATTATTTGGTATTTTTTACCGAGAAAGATATATACAAATCTCTAATCTAACAATGTACAAAACATTAGAAACATCATATTAGTATTTCAAGAAATTGCATATTTTATTCTTACAAACACTAAAAAGTTTAACAGTAAAACATATTGTATTGTAACTAATATATTTTAATATGCCTTATATAAATGTATAATTCAAACATATTTTAACTGATTTATTGAAATGTATATTTTATAAACAATTCTAGGGCTATTTAAAAATCTTGAGCAGTCCATTTAAATCGCTTAGATTAATTTAAAATGCTTTATCTCATGAAATATGAATATAAAATACAATCGAATGCTTTTGTAATTTTATATTTGAATACTAACTAAATTAAGTTATTTTATAATTCAAATGAAAATAGATCAGATAACACGTATAAATACATTAGATACTCAAATAACGTCTCACAACATAACACCAATGCAAGTTAAATTATATACGTGCTTTCAATCCGATTTCAAACTTAATTTACAACATATTAGAGAAAAATATATTGAAATCAAACATAACACATTCATAAAAAGAAAATAGTAAATTTTACTTACTTCTATATCTCTTTAAATCTTCGATAGAAAATCAAATTTTGTCGCAACATTCACTTGTAAACACTAGGTTTAAATGGCGTTCCTATGTTATAGCTACAGACGCTATTACCTTCTCCTCGTGACGTCACGGAGTTGAAATCGTTGAGCCAGCAGGCCTTCTTCTCTAGGGGGTTATGGTTCTACCCAGTAAACACACACCTCACGGCAAACGTAAGGCCGTAAGCTGGCATTCTAGGTAGGATAACGCCAAAAGGCAAGTACAATAGGGTCCTTTATCGTTTGTTTTGAGGCATTTCAGGAAGAGGCGGAATAACTCTTCACTTATACAGGCCCGAAAAATAAAACCGTTGTTTGGCCTCTTACACTTAATTAGTTACAGGACCTTTATTGTATACCGTTAATTAATTGTAATGTTACAATAGATTAATAATGAATAGATGGAGAGTTGGTAAAAAATGTGCTTTTAACTAAAAAATTTGAAAAAAATCAGGAGAGAAAGGAAAAAAATCCATAAAACATTAACCGTATTTTTCGAGAGGAAAATAGCAACTTTTATTATTCCTTGAAAATTGCTAATTTTTCACATAGAATATTAAAAACTAGAATTTTATTATTTTACTATAATCTAAATATACTTTCTGCGGCATTACCTATTATATTTAAAAATAATAATTTTATTAAAAAATAATCATTTTAAATTTTATTACAATTTTTAAATAAATAATTATTATTTTTTTTTTTTTCTTTTTGAAATCATTTTTTGAAGTATAATTTTTAACTTGAAATATAATATATTCTTACTTTCTAGAAAAATTTAATACATATTCCCTTAAAAATAAGAATACATATTAATACTTATAACTAGAACAATTCCTTTGTTCATTGAGAAAAAGTTTTCATTTTTTCGATTGTTTATTATAAAATTCTGTTAAATTTATTGTACTAAACGTGTACTCAAGAAAGATTTATTGAATTGAATACTTATTGAAGACTTTTTCTTATTGAAGACTTAATATTATTTTTTTTATTGAATAAGGGACACATTTATTTTTAAACGTTAAAGGATTCAGCAAAAAAACTATCATTTTTATAATTCATGGTAAAAAAAAAAAATCTAGTAGTAATTTTATATGATAGCAGTAAAAGGCTAAAGGTCCGTTATAGTTTGTATTTTGGCATTTTAGGAAGAAGCGCTATGGAAACTTTTCCCATTGGTTATGTTTTGGTCGCTTAAAAATTATTACTTTAAGCCCCAAATGAAATTAACATAAATTTTTTCCAGACTATGATTTCTTTTTTAAACCTTCTTTAAAACAAAAATGAATCGGTAAGTTCAAAATTCATGTAAATAAAAAAATCTATTTATAGAAAATAAATAGAAAAAAATATTGTAAATTGCTTAAATCCTCCTTGAAATTATAAATATCTTGAATTTAGAGCAAGGATTTTTAATGAAATATGCTTTTTTATTACATTAACTTACTAACTTTTATTACAATTTAAGTATTTTGTAATAATGAATGTATACCATTTAAAATAGTAAACTTTTTATTTAAATAAATTGTTTTTTTTATTCTTTTATTTTAATGTTTATCTTACGCTTAATATCTTAGTTTAATCACTTACTGCTTCAAAACAGGATTCAAAATAGTTTAAATGGCTTTAAGAATTTTGAATTTTAAAAAATTGTGTTTAAATTTTCTGATTGGATATAGAAAATGTCTAGTCTAATAAAGTAAATAATTTTTTTCTAAACTTCTAAACAATATTTGAAAATAATAATTGTTTAAGAAATTTTATTCTTAAAAATATGTTTTTAGATAATAAAAATACATTTGGATATTTTTATTAATTAAACTTCAAAATATTAAGCAAATTAAAAAAAATTTTTAAACTTATAATACAGAATATAAATAAAAATTATACTTTCAAAATGTTCAATATATTTATTTTTTATTTGCATAACAAAAATATTTTTTTCATGCAGCATTATATTTATTTTTAAAATAGTTTATTTCCATACAAAAAAAAAATATTTATTGTTTTGAATGCAATACATAGAGGGCGCTGTTTTTTTATTTTTCATTTTAGACGTGTTTTCGAGTCCATCTGATAGATGGCAGAAAATATTAAGTGAAGATGTTAGTAGGGTTGCTTTGCTTTTAATCTTTCAGAATTATGCCAATTTACGCAGAATAACATAACGCTTTTGTCCAGAGAAAGAGTCGAGGACACTACGGGGAGTATCATTATTTCAATGTGGGAGGCAATACTCCCCCCCCCCCAGACACAACCCTCCAACCAAAGTTTCTGCTCACTGTCGTCAAGCTGAAACAGCTACATTCCATCACCTACTCGTCCCCCTCAAAGCAAACTTCAATTTCTTAATTCTAAAATAAAGGTCTTTACTTCTTTTACTAACAAATATTTTATTATCATGAAGGGCTAGGGCACACAAATACACTTACAAACTCCTTTTTATTCCTGAAATTCTATTGCATAAAATTGACCATTAAAATTCTTATAATTCTCTTTTTGATATTGACTTTACATTTAATATATTATGCAGTAAAAAATCGCTAGTTCTTACCACGTACAAAAGTGTTTGCATTACAAACTACTAATTTTAGTGCAATCATTCCTAATAATAATTCAAATTATAATAATTTTATCAAGAACTCTTAAAAACAGCACTAATTCGAGGAATTAATTATTATGATGGGTCGCTCCTGGGAGAGAAACCCCCCTGTGTATAAAAAGGACAGTGATTAAACTTTGTTTCGGTTCTTACGAAAATAATTCGAAATAATATTTTCATTTAAGGTTTATTATAGTAGTGTAAAGATTAAAGTGTTAAAATTCTGAGTAGGAAACTTAATTCCTTTAATTTTCTATTAAGATATGTTCACTGGACTGTTCTAAATTGGGGGGAATTTATTTGAGCTTAGTCAAATAAAGAATTAATAGGTCAATAAGGCAAAAGAATTACTCGGCGAAAATTACTCAACGTAATGTTGAATTACAAGTTCTTCAAAATAAATATTCCACAAAAAATATGCATATCAAAATTTTTAATAGAGTAAAAATTAAACTTAACTATGTCGTATTTGTTAAATTTTGTCATTCCATCTATAATTGCGAATTTATTATATTTAACTGTAAATAAACTAAGAATAAGTTGCTAGATATCAGATATTATTTATATAAAATTTTATTGAAAGGTTGATTTGAACTGTTTTTTAAAAACAGAATTAATAAAAAAAAAGATAATTATATTAGAGATAAAGATATTAAAAAAAAGTTATGTGTTAATTAAGAGAAAAAATATACTGTACAATTACAATTTTGTTCGTTAATAAAAAGATTAATGAAAGTTAAAGAATTCTATTTGTTTAATAACGTAAGAGAATTGTGATTGCATTATTCTGATCACTAGATACCCATTGGTCATTTTTTTTCTTGGACTAATTTTTAATAAGGTCGTCATAAATTACAAAAGGTGTCTAATTTAATTTTTGTCATTTTGTCAGCCAATGGGCTAAATTGGTTTCTAATTCCAACCAATATACGTTTCGTAGAACAATACAAAATTATTTTCTTTCTCCAGTATTAATATTTATATAAAAATTGCTGTCGAAAAGGAGAACAATAGTTATGTATAAGTTAACTATAAAAAGAATATAAAATTGCTTTAAAGTAATTTAATGTAAAACTATTAAAAATACACTCTGGGGAAAATAAAGAGAAAAAACTCAGTCTGTAAAATAATCAGTTCCAAGAATATAAAGAATTATCTTCTTCATTTTTTATTATATCATTTCGAGATGCTTTTTTATTAATGCTTATGTTATCATGATTTTTTTCACGACTCTTAGAATTCTTTACTTAAGATAATAGTGTTGAAGTTAATTTAATCGATTAAGTTGGTCTAATCGAAAAGTGTGAACGTATAAAAACCTAGAATAATAACATTACCACTGACCAAACCTAAAAATTTCCTTTTATATGAAGTTGGAAAAATAAACTGCATTGTTAAATTAACATGAACCGAGCATATATTAATAAATTTCCTTCTCTGTCAAAAAATTGAGAGGGTCACTGACGCCGCCACTGTGTTAGGGTTTTCAACTTAAGGTTACATTTCGTCAAACACTGTAAGATTTAGAAACTTCAAATTACGAAGATATGTAGGAAATTGAACGGAGATTACAATGGAATTAAAAAATAATTCGATAGTTAATTCAAGATTTTTTTTACTGTTAAACTAGTTAGAAAAATAACATGTGGGCCGCTCTATGGCCGCAAAAATTCAGCTGTAGAAGTTAAATTTGGTATGCGGAAAGAGCCAAATTTGTTTATAAACGTAACATAGAGTCTTTTTTTCCTTTTAGAAATTCTTATTTGTTTGAAAGTTATTACAATTTAAAAGGTTCTTTTTCATTTTTTCTTGAACTAATAAATATTTATCGATTGTTGCAGAAAAATTTATCATTTACGCGATCTTCATAATATCCCTCTTGACTTAATATCAAAAATAGAAAAAAATAAAGAAAAAATATTATATAGAAAAAGATTGTGGTAGCGCTTCGCGCTAACATGCCACAGGTCCTGGGTTCGATCCTCGGGCCGTTTCCCTTCAGTGGGTCGATAAATAAGTACCAAGCATGCTTGGGAACTAAACACTGGGGGTTCCGCGTTGGGCTGACCACCTGGCCGGAACATCTGCTCATACTCCCCAGAGCCCAAGGTCAAGAAAACTGAGATGGGCACAGTAAGCCTTGGCCCTCTATGGGCTGTCGCGCCACTGAGTTTATTTTAGAAAAAGATTAGGTGTTGCCAATTATAAAACTTCGACATTTCATATCGGCATTTGAAAATATATGTGGAATAAAGAGAAATAAGAATTGTTTGCAACACCATCTGTTAACAAGAAAAAATTACTTCTAATTTATTAATTTTTCTTATTGTGTCGCACATTCTGTCTTTCTGAGCGTAATTTTTTAAGCACAGTTATTTCGTATTCAAATCCAGCTATCCTTTTTATTTTGTTTTAATTAACAAATTAATATAATGTACCTAAATAAAAGTATAATAATTATATAAACAGATAAAATTTCGGTACTCTTACCGTTATTTTCATATTTTACCCATATTTCTGCTATCATTTCCGAAGATTTAAAACAAAGCCCAATTTTAAAAAGTTGTTAACCCAAAATTCCTTGTGAGAAAAAACAATGTTTTTAATGCATGTATAGGAAACATTTTTGCAAATGACCTTTGAAAATAATTGAATGTTTGTTTTATTATTTTGTATTGTTATGTTTCTTTCATTTTTCTACTACTAGAATAAATAGTGCAGACCCTTGCCACACACGAATGCTAGATTTCTCTAGTGTATGGCAAATTGAGAAGTTAACATCCCACCCTGTTGGGGGTCAGAGGGGTCACGGTCAGAGTTCTTGAGGAACTTTAGACTTTTCCAATATTTTGTTTCTATTTTTTATGTTTTGAATCGATCTCCACTAACATCAATTTCAGTTTCTATTTCTTTCCTTATATTGCTGACGATTATTATTATTTAACATTTTCATAAAACCAATTTTGTTTTCAATTAATCGTAATAAGCTCTTCATTAAACTGTTTATTTTTTTTTTCTAAAAAAATAAATAAGCAAAAATATAACAGAAAAACGCAAAATTCTCATATTTCGTAGATTGCGAAAAGCAATACACAGTAAAAATCTTTTACAGATCAAAATTCTATTCCTAATGTATCTAACAAAAATCTTTCAACCGTATGTGGGAAATTACAAAAGTAAATAAAAAATAAATACGCAAATAAACTATAATTTTTTAAAAAATATTTTTTTATTTAATATCAAGGTCTTATTTGATTAGTAATATAACTTGTTAAAAATGTTCAGAAGGAAAAAATATTTAATGTACTCTGTTTTTATTTAATTATTAATTTATATAGAAAAAATTATAAACGGGCAATGCTTAGGGAGGAAAACTCTTTAATTCTTTGAGTAAAGAAGTAATAATACGTTACAATAGCATACGTTTCTCTCTAAATTAAAAAATCCTAAAGGCTTGACCAACGCCTCTACTTTAGGTGTTTAAATTAAGACCGTATGCACCATTGGCATTGCCAACTTCAATCTATGTTTTATTATCTGTCTTTTGTTTTGTAGAGCAAATACTATCAGATTTAAAAGAAACA
This sequence comes from Parasteatoda lunata, assembly GCA_949128135.1. Lineage (NCBI taxonomy): Eukaryota > Metazoa > Arthropoda > Arachnida > Araneae > Theridiidae > Parasteatoda > Parasteatoda lunata. Next base: position 9,018,476 of record OX421981.1, on the reverse strand, counting down.
CCAAATTACAAAGGACTGTAGAGAAATGTACAGGGATCGACACAAAAATTCCTCTACAGAATTGAAATTTTGTTTTACTAACAAAAACAACAAGATTTAAAAATTTGAAATTACTATGGTTTATAGAAAAAAATACAGAGAAAAATTAACATTCGATAAGTTTAAGTATTATTAACTCTTATACTTGTAAGAAAAAAAATTTTTTTTGATGATCTGTAAGCTGAGAAAAAATATGATGGAAACTACCAAAATATTGCAAAATTTACCATTATTCTAGCTCTATGGAAACACAAAAAAACTCGGTAATTTTTACCAAAGTGTTTTGGTAATGTTTTAGGTTAACAATAAAATAAAATGTTATAATGTTTGGAAAATTTTGGTATAATATGGTAAATAATCATGCTAGCTAAAAGCATTTCTTTCTTATAAACCTTTATTTAGTAAAATTAACTGTTCAGTTTTGTATTTTTTACTGGCAATAAGAACTATAATTTTGAAAACCAGAATTTCTGGTAAACCCTTAATATTTGAATAGAAAATTAATCAAATAAATGGTTTAAATACAGGATACATTTTTATTTTATTACTCAAAAAATTTTTTTTTTCCAAAAATGTCATTACCCTACAGTTCGATAATTTTACTGAATTTTTTTCTTCGTATTGTCCACTTAAATGTAATTAATTATGCAGTTAAAATTCGATGGGCTGAAAGAGCCATCTTTATATGTAAACTTTAAACGAATTTTCTTTTGAATTCCAGTTTGTTTGAAAGTTATTGCTCATTTAAGTGTTCATTCGGGATTTTTTTCAGGTATATTTTAAATATTGACTGTTTATCATTTTTGTAGAAAATTCATTTTTTCGTCAAGATATCTTCATTTTTTAATTTTGTAAGCTCGCGCTGAAGAAGTTGTCAATTAACAATAGCGAAAGAGAGAGAAAGGAATTTGCATGTTGCTAGATATAAATCTTAACAGTTATAATGACATTTTTAAAAATAAAGACGATAAAAAGTTAATAACGATAAATAATTAACGATAAAAAGTGTTCTCAGTTTGATCTGTTAAAATTCTCGTCAACAAATAAAATAACTTCTCAGCAATTTTTCTTGTTTTATTGTTGTAGTACACAATCTGTATTCCTTAGGATTAATTTTCTTTAAAGAGTGCAGATGATTATTTTAAAATTTAGGTAGTCCCCGATTTCGTTACGATTAGCATTTTAATGAAATATTCTTACATAACGCTACTACATTTGCACATTTTAAAAGCAAAATGTTCTGTGTTTCAGTTAAAAATATTGCTCTTTAAGGGAAGAAAAAATAAAACAAGGATTAAATAGAAGCAATTACGCAGGTATCGGAGCAAGCGGGAGGGGGGAGGCAGAGACTCCCTGTTTTCTTTTTTCAAATTTTCGTATGGAACAATTCCTTAACAGAAAGAGTTAATAATATATATTAATAATACATTTTTATCTTATAGAGAAACGAGATTTTAATTTTCTGCAAAGCAAATCAAAACATTTATGCAAGCATTATTTCCAATATAAGTATAAAAGTTTTTCTAAAAAAAGCACACAAATAAGTTTTGACTTAATACAACTATTTAATTTCGTGAGTTCGTTTATCGTTGGTGGTTGACTAAAAGTTTTGGTCATTTAATTTATTTTTCCTTTATAACCCAGAAATTGTTTTTAATAATTTAAAAATAAATATTGATCTTAATTTGAAGGCATCCTACTGTCTGAAATCACAGGACACGTTCTTTTTAAAAAGAATCGTTTAACTACACATTCGTGACCTTGTTTGGATTCCCTCAAGTTAAGGGAAAAAGAGTGGGGATTGTGAACACTTAGCGTTTTAACCCCCCTCCCGATTCTAAGAAATATTATCTTTAACCAGGTGGTCGGACCGGCCAAATGATTCAATGGTCGCCAAGAAATTTGGGAAAAAAAGGGATAAAGCATGTAAAAATGGTCCCAGCTTCAAAAGAGGAAAGAGGTTTTGCAAGAATGCCCCTTCCACATCAGGACAAGTGTACGTAACTTTCATTCTTTAGCTCATGTTATATTTCTATTTATTTAGCTAATGATATATTTATATCACAAATTCAAATAATTTTATTTTCTTTATTTAGTATATTTTCTTTATTTAGTATATTTATTTTCTTTATTTTATAATCGTTATATTCTGCAAGATTGTTTCTCCGCATGAATAGCATGTAAGTTACCATTTTAGTTTTAAAATGAATTACAAGTTCCATTAATCCTAACAATAGAAAAATCATTATTTTAGTTTTTTAAATCAAATGCTTCTTTATTTTTTAAGTAATTAATTTAATAAATTAAGTAGTAATAATTAATAAATTTAATTAACGTTGTTTGCCGTAGTTTGTATTTTAGTACAAAGGTCGCCCACTTGTGTATTAATTCTTTGTATTATTGAAATATTTTATGATTAATAGTAAATAATTGTTTATAATTTTAAAGAAAATATTTTTTTAAATCATTAAAATTTTTTAATCAAAATATTTATTTTTGATTGGCAAAAGTACTTTCCTAAAAAATTTGTGAATTTATTTTTGACTTTTTAAAAAATTGACCACATACTAGACTAACAAACATACTATACACATACTAAACTAAAATAAAAATTTTAAAAATACTAGAATTATTTATATTTATTAGAGGGAAAACATTTTTTTAGTCAAATTATTTAATTTTATCATAACTTATATAATTTTACCTAATTCTAAATTAAATAATCTAATTTTTCCATTTCAATTCTGAACTATATTTTATAGTATTTGTCTATGGTAATTATTTTAGAAGCAAGATCTTCAGTAGTTAATAATAATTTACGATAAGCATTGCGCATGTACAAGATAGCTGGTAAACATTAAACTTATTGTCAGATAGATTGTATAGAAATGAGTTTGAAGCAGTTTTTTTTTTTTTTTCAATTTAATGTTTTTATTTTGTTGATTTTGAACTGTCTTTTCCATGTTCATATTTTAATTATTTTTCTTTATTTCATGAAAAGTCCGGAAATTCTGACTAGAGAGTGTGGGAACTAGAATGATCATCAACAAAAACTAGAATGGTCATCAACAGAAAAGAAGGTAACATTTCAAAACTACATTTTAACTCAGTAGCATCCATTTTATAAATTCATAGCAAAATTAGAAAATCTACTTTATATTCTATATGTAAAACTGCATTTTTAATAATTTCTCCTACAATAATTTGCAATATTGAAATATTTTAAGATTATTAATAATTTGTTGTTTATAATTTTAAAGGAAAATTTTTATAAAGAAATAAAGGAAATATATTTTTTTTAAATCTAAAAATTTTTTTAAATCGAAATACCTGTATTGATTTTCAAAAGTACTTTCCTAAAATTTTTGTTTTCTAGCCGCCTAAATTTTTGACTTTTTAGAAAAGTTTTAGCTTGTTTTTTAAAATTTATGCCTATACTAGAAGTACTTGTATTTGTCAGTAGGGAAATTTTTTTTAAGTCAAATGATTTGATTTTATCATAGCTTACATGTTATTTTAAAGTAAATTTCTTTTCATAATTTTTAAATAATAATAATTAAAAATTTATTATTAAAATAAATTTAAAAATTATTACATAGCTGTTATTTAGTGCTATGTACTGTCATAATATATTTATATTACATATATTATTTTGAAAATATTTAAAAAAAAAAAAATGAGTAAAATCATAATACAATGCAAATTAGTTTACAGGGAGAAATTTTATACAAGAACTTTTTTTCCATTTATGCTTTTGATTGAAACAAGATAATAATAATAACAACATTTTAATAAGATAAAATGTTGTGGCTTTTAATTTTATTTTGTTCAATAATCACATTATTTAACTAATTTTATCTTTAGTGATCAGAAAAGTTATTTGGTGATGTTATTTGTTGCATTAAGCATTTTTAGAATATTTCACCACATAAATTTATTTTCATAGATACATTTGCAGAAAAGCTACAATATCTAAACATTTAAAAATCATTTATTTATATTTATTTTTTAAAAAATCCATTCCCATTAACCCTTCCCATTCCCAGAAAATTTTTATGAGAAAATGTAATGTTTTTCCATCTGGAAATATTCAAATTTTTATGAATTAAAAAAAAATTAAATATTTTAAAGAACCATTTCGTTTAAACCAACCTACCTTGATGGCATAAAATTTATATTCTTTAGTTAGTGGAATCCTTTTTGTAAATTCATTACAAATTTAGAAAATCATTCCTTTTTATTGCATATTTTAATAATTTCTTCGATAATAATTTGTATAATATCATTTTAAGTTAATTAATACTTAATGGAGTATAACTTTGAAGGATCATATATTCTTTTAATTGATAGAAATTTTAATAAAATCACATGTTTTTAGATTTTTAAAAGTACTATCTTAAAATTTTTTCTTATGTATTTTTTACATTTTTAAAAACCTTTAGTTTGTTTATTTCATTGAGGTTAAAATTTCTTTTAATGAAATAATTTAATTTTATAAAAACTTTAAATATTTTCACATATTAATTTAAAGTTCTTAATCATGAAAAATTAAAATTTTGTTTAAATATTAAATATATTAACAATACATAACATATTAATAGCTACAAACTATTTTGGTGAGAATGTATTCTTTCTAATTTAAGAAATATTAAGGCTTTGCTATCAAATTCTTTATTTAAAAAACATTTTTATGCTCAATTATTAAATGGATTGATGTGTAGTAATAAAAAGCAATTCTAACTTATGGAAGCATTTTAAAAGTTAATAGTTTATAACAGATGAGATTAAAGTAAAGAAGTTTGGTCACCACTTTTAACTTTTTTAAAGTCAATCATAGTTCTCCCTATTTTTAAATTAATTAATTGTCTCATAATACTATAAAGAGAAATTTTAGCCATGTTGTTTTATTAATTCATAGGATATTATTCATAGTTGTTTTAATATTTGATGCTGCAATTTTTTCCATGCAAATAAATCCGCTATTTCACACATTTGCAATAGATATTACAAAGTACTATGGAATTTTATAAAAATAATACTTAGTTTTAATACAAACTGGAATATTCATTTAGTGCTGTTATTACCCTTTGTTACAATCAGTTAAAATTTATTTATTTATTTTTGTGACAATAAATGCGTGCTAGTAAAAAAAAAAAAAAAAAAAAAAAAAAAAAACAGTTGGTTTGAATAACTTTATTAAATTCTAGGATTAATTGATAGTATAACTCATTATTAATTGATAGTATAACTTAACCCAGAATTAAAATGAGTCAGAAATTAATTAGATCTTTTGTTTCTGTACATATTATTTTATATATCTATAGTAAAATAAATTGCTTAATTTTTTGCAGGAAAACTAGGTTCATTCTGGAGTTGGATGCTTATTATTGTGCAGTTATTGTAAGAAGTTATTGTACAGTTTTTATGTATTTGTTTGTATTTTGATTTGTTATATAAAATAAAATAATACTTTTTTCTTAATGTCATGTTTTATTTTAAATTTTAAGCATTGTATACTTGTGAAAATTCTTGCTTTATTTATTTAAAATTATAGAAATTGATGTGCTATTTACAGGTACCCAGTATTTTTTTTAAAAAAAATATTTGATATATCTTGTTTATCTATTATTGAATATGAAGGATATTGAATAGAAAAATAATGAGTGGATTGTGGGTTTGTTTCTATAAAGAAAAGCTAATTGTAGGTTTAATATTTTTTCATAACTTATGCATAATGCATTATTTTCAATTTTTTTCATAACTTATACATTAAGTCGCAATATGTGTTATCTTAGAAAAATTTTTTTTATTTAATTTTACTTCATAATGTGTAAAAAATGTGAACACTCAATTAAACACACAATATTTTTATATGCTTCTACATTTAAGTTATTGCATTTATAATTGATTAAAATGAAATAAAAAAGAAATCTATTTTATTATGTAAGAAGATTCTTTGGATGATAATTTATTATAAATTAAACAATTTTTTCCACCATTTTCCTTTTTATATTAGCATAAAAATTTCTGCATGTAATGGCAGTTATTGTTTTATTACAATATAAAAAGTTAAAATACAATAAATTACTTATACCTGATATCAGCAGAGTAAGAGAAAACAATTTATGTTCCCTAAATAAGAATTGTTATCAACAACGTTCAGAAAAAAGTCTTTGAAATTTAAAGCTAAGGAGAGTTCTAATAAAAGCAAGTAAGTGACAAAAGAATTGCCGAGACACCTAACATAAAGGTGTGATACCGGCAAGGACGGCATTAAAGTTTTCTATTGAACCAAGTGTGAGGTGAGTTAAGGGTGGTACACCGGCAAATAAGGCAAAGAAGTTCGCCTAAACACCTGAAATAAAGGTGCGATACGGGCAAAAACGGCATAGACGTTTTCTAATCAGCCTACAGTTAAGGTGCCTTAACGGCAAGTGAGGCAATGACGTATGCCAGTGAACGGATTCAGCTTTTGATAAAAGGGCAAAAAAGACATCGTAAAGGTACAATAAAAGCCTTTACGGCAATTTTCTCTTTATTCTGTGAAATAAAAAAAATTTCCCGGTATTTAACAGGCAAAAATGGCAAAGCAATCCAGAGGCAACAAAGTAGTTCCGGTCCTTTAACGATTGCCAGAAGTTTACCTGAAATGTCATGCACTGGCCCTCATTTTGGCCCAGATTTCACTTTATTAACGGAACCGATACGGCAATGAAAAGCCCGCCGTAATGGCACTTTTGGTGAGTTGATATTGTCCCTTCACTAGCCCAAAAGTCGTGTGCTTGTTGGGTAACCATTAGCATTTTTCTCCCGTAAACTGAGTGCAACAGAAATCAAATATAGTACTTACGACACGGAACTTCTAGCTATCTACACTTCAATTAAACATTTTCGGCACCAGCTAGAAGGACAGAATTTTATTATATTTACCGATCATTGTCCCTTAACTTTTGCATTTACAAAAAATTCTGACTCTTGCTCCCCACGACAGCTCAGACACCTCTATTTCATTTCTCAATTTTGTACAGACATTCGGCATATATCCGGTTCTGAAAATGTCGTTGCTGATGCTTTATCGCGAATTAAAAGTCCTGACATTTGAGGATCTAGCTGAAGCGCAGGTAACTGACATCGAGCTGCGAAACTTGTTAAAAAACAGCGATAACTCGCTTCAACTGAAAGTCGTCACCATACCAAGCCAAATGAAACTTTGGTGCAGCATTGAAAAAGACAAGCTGCGTCCCTTCGTTCCTTTTACCTTCAGAAAATTAGTCTTCGACCAGCTGCATAACCTGTCTCACCCTGGCATCCGAGCTACCAAGAAGCTGATTCTAAATCGCTACGTGTGGCCGTCAATCGCAAAAGATGTTGTCACTTGGACTCGGGCTTGTGTGGACTGCTAGAAATCTAAAGTCTTCAAACACACCTTTAGTCCGATACAACCTTTTGTTCAGCCATCTTGTCGATTCGACCACGTCCACGTAAACCCCGTTTGACCCTTGCCACCTTCTGAAGGATTCTCATATCTTCTTACCTGCATCGACCGTTTTTCAAGGTGGGCAGAAACCATTCCTTTGGAGGACATAACAGCTGAGACTGTGGCACGCGCATTTGTGTCACAATGGGTGTCCAGATTTGGTGTTCCATCCATCATCACAACGGACCAAGGGAGACAATTCCAGTCTTCCCTTTTTACATCTTTAACAAGATTGCTTGGGGTGAAACATATTAGAACTACCCCCTACCACTCTGTCAGCAATGGCATGGTAGAACGTTTCCATCGCTCGCTCAAGCAATCGCTCAAGTGCCACAACAAACTTAAATGGACTGAATCTCTACCTATAGTTCTCCTGGGACTACGCTCTGCATTAAAAGAGGACTTAAAGTGCACTTCTGCCGAACTTGTTTACGGTAAGACACTTCGTCTCCCAGGTGAATTCCTAGCTCCTATATCAAATAGCGTCGAACCTCACCCGTCCGAGTTTGTTAACCAACTGAGGAACATGATGCATTCCTTAGCTTCAACCCCAGCATCATCACACAGCGAGCCGGGCTCGTTTGTCCACCCTTCCCTTGCGAGCTGCATCCATGTTTTTGTCCGTCATGGTGGTGTTAAGATACCACTCCAAACCCCCTATGACGACGGGCCTTTTCAAGTCATAGAAAGAACTGAAAAATTCTTAACCATCTCCATCAACAACAAACCAACAACTATTAGTGTTGATCGTTTAAAATCCAGTTTTTCTGTGAACTTCGACAAAAACAGCTGAACAGAAAGTGTTTCCCCAGCACCCGTTACTATCTCCAGACCTCCTTCTCTAGAGCCAACTTCCAGCATGGTAAATGTTGAAACGAACACTGTTTTGCCAAAGACAACCGTGATTCGATATGGGAGGAGGGTCCGTTTCAACTCCAAATATCTGTGACCTCAGTGCCAAAGCACTTGGGGGGGTGTACTGTAGTGTACCATGTTTCTCGCCAGATGCCGGTACAAGAAACTTTCCTTGTGTATCATTCCTTTCGCCGGATGGCGATAGAAGAAACTTACAAACTTTTTGTTATTCTGCAACTGGCAACACAAGACTGAACTCTTCCCATAACTTGCAACCGCTGGCTAGTCAACCAGTCGTATTCTTCTCCCGTCCAGTGTGGACGTACTCTTTATATTCCGCAGCACCTTGCTGCTTTTCACTGATTCGCCAATGTCGGACTTACTCTACTCGACTATCTCGAATAATTTTTTTTATCCCGAATCATGTAACTTTTTTAACTAACTAAATCTTTACTTTATTTATTATTTTTTTTATAATAAACTGTGATGTTAAATTCAAAATGTTGACTTTCTTTCTTGCTTAATAATTGAGTTAGCTTAACACCACAAATACATATACCGGTTTTTTAAAACCATTTATAGCATGGGATGTAGCAATAAGCATTTTATATTTATTTATGAACTCTGGTTTGCTTCATTATTAATCAGCATTAAAAAAATCTGCAATCTTCCAGTATGCTTCAAGTAAAAGCAGAGCGATTTGGTGAAATAACTATAATGCGCTCGAATATCTGGGTAGACAGGTTTTAAAATCGGAATATTGGAAAAATTATCGGAGAGGCGGTTTCCATATCTGATGTGGAGGATTGCTTCTCAGCTAAAGATTACTAATTTATCTTTTGTACGCAAGACAAAGGGTAATAAAAAATAAAAGTTCACCCATTTTTGTTGCTACATATTATTTTGCAGTCATTTTTGTATTTCATTTTATTGGTCATTCATTTAAATAATATGTAATAAAAAGAGGGAGTTTGCAACAATTAGATAAAATTGTTAGCGGAGCGAATATAGTGAAGTCCCGGTTATAGTGAACAGAAATTTTAGTCCCTTTAAGATTCACTGTAGTGGGGTTTGACTGTATAAACTAATGTTAATATTTAAAATGCAAATTTCCAAATTAAAAAGATATTGTACACACTAGAAAATGAACTTGAAAATTCATCTACCTTTTCATTTGAAGTACTGCTAACTACTTAAAGAAAGAGAAAAAATTACACTTAGGTAAATTTAGAAGAGCAATTTTGAAAGGGAAACAGGCTTATACCGTCAAATCCCACTATAGTGAACCTTCAAGGGACCGAAATTTTGGTTCACTATTACCGGGAGTTCACTATATCCGTTACGCAGGCAATTTAACTTATGGTTCCCAAACTCCTCCCTTTTATTACACATTATTCAAATAAATGACTGAAAAATATTATCAGTAGCAAAAAATGTGTTATTTTTCATTACTCTTCGTCTTGCTTGCAAAAAAAAAAAATAAATAAATAAAAAAAATACTATTAATAAAACTATCCCCCAATATTTTAAACATGCTCTTTCGGAACAGCCTGTTATTTTTATCACAGGCTGGTATTTTGGAACAGAACCCAGATAGCAAAGTAAGGTTTATTTTCACTAGACAAAAACCTTTTCATGTAAACCTAAAAAGGTTTTTTATGCGGTTTACGTGTAAACCGTCTAACCTTAAAACGAGGTCTGTGACAATCTGCTCTATTCTACGCACACTACCCTAATCCAAAACCTTGGGAAACAACCTTTTTTTAAACAATACTTCGAGGTCGTCTTAAGGTTTTCAAGCTTGAAAAAAATCCTTAAATAAAGCCTATCTTAAGGTGAATATTACCTTAATGTTAGGTAATTATAAGGTTTCTTTTTGCAACGTTTTCTATGCCCAGCTAAAATAAACCTTTTCATGTCATTTTTGTGCCAATGCAATTTGATCCTATCGCTAGTGTGACGTCAGCTAAAACGTCTACTCTCAGAGGTCAGAGCTGCCAAAAGTTAGCTAAAATTTTTAAAATGGTAGCAAAATTTATATTGAAATTACATTTTCTGTTTTTAAAAAATTATAATTAACTTTTCTTGATCACCATAAAGATTTAAAAGCCTATTACATGTATAGAAATCTGATTCATTCTAAATTCGAGTGATTACGAAGTTAGGAAAGCATCAAATTCCTTTGATGAATAGTTTGCTACCACTTTACTATTTTTGGCGGATCTTTAAGAGCTCTGATAATTTACAACTATCTGTCACATTATGTATATTTCTCTTATATGGATTTTTATTCTACAAAAAATGAGATATTTTAGTGGGTATAGCAGAAAAAGTAGTTTGTACTCTCTTTTACACATATTTATGTGATAACTTACCATTGACTTTATTCTCTTTAATGTAAAAAAGAAAGAAATTAAGTAATTTATTGCTTGAAGTACAGAGAAGTGTTAATATTTGATTTTTTCCTGTTATAGTAAGAAATTAACCCTCTCAGAGAAAATGAAAATTTCAACTATTTCTTTTTTGAACTAAAAAAAAAATCTTTGCATATTTCCTTGTGTACTAGAAATTTCTTTGTTCGTGAAGTTTATAAATAAAGCTTTATATTTAAATTTAAACTCACTTCTTCCTTAATGAATTTAATTTTAATTTCCTATTTATTGATAATCACAATTTTATTGATAATCACCAGGAAGTCATTAAAAAAGAAAAAAATTACGATTTATATGCTAAAATAGTTCAAATTTTTGTTCAACAAAATGAGACTGTTGGTAATATTTGAAAATTTTTCTTAGCAACGCTCATATTTTAAATCAATAAATTGGACACACAGAAAAATTACCTTAATTTTTAAGCATGTAACAGGATAAAACAATAATTAAACATTTCATTCATGGTGCTAACAACTGGCATCAATATTGTTTTCTTTAATATTATAGAAAAGCACTTTTTTTGTCTAGATAAATGGGACATTTCTTAATATTTTGTCTATAGAAAAAAAAAACAGTTTTTATATTTTGAAGCTCAATTAGGTTAAAAATTAGTAAAAAACAATTGGATTTCAAATGTAGAAAATACAAGAGCAATAAATAGATTTTTAAGCAAATATTTATTCCATAAATAATTGTTGTATCAAATAAAAAATTATGCATCAATATAAAAATATGTCAAAACAAAAATAAAAAATGAAGTTGTTAAACATTCAGGTCCTATTCAGTACATTCAGCAACCTCTTAGCAAGAGGTTATTCGAGCTCTCGTTTCTCTATAAAATAAAATGGAAAAATTTACATCAGTGATTTTGAAACTACACTGTAAAAACAAAGAAGCAAAAATCCTGTATTATTATATTTATAGAAGATCACTGATGACCAGAAAATTTCTTCGTGCTATCGGGGAAAAAAAAATAGTAACTGAATTTTTTGAAACAAAACTATTAAAAAAAATCTTCGTAAATAAATTTTTTTTTTCTTCCTGCATATCAGATTATACACAGTTCAGTAAAATAAGTCTGTACAGTTGATGTCTAAAATTTAATTTTGATTGTGGATCAAGAGATGGTGTTTACCATAGAAAATAGAATCGTGGTAGTCTTGTCATCTGATGAGAAGCGAGAGAACTTCATGTTCATTATGTGTGTTCATCATTGAACTTGTTGAATATCCTGTTTGTTGTTATTTTGATATCAAAGTTTTTAGTCGTCGAAGAGTAAAAACTATGAACTAAATAAATAAATATGCATAATAATTAAGGTCGAAACATTTTTCAGTAAATTTTTTTTGTAGTTGGTAAGAAAGTTAATTTTCTGTAGAAATGTCTGTAGGAAGACTAAAAAAGTCTTTCTTAATAGATTTTTTTCAGTGAAATACGAGGACAAAAAAACAATTGCACACGAATCTGTTTATGAAGTTGTACTGTGACTCCGTTAATAATTTAAACATGAAACCAATCAATAAAAATAAATAAAAGTATTTGCGCATCCTGTTCGCATACAATAAAATAATAAATCTACTCCTGAGTTTGTTTGCGTGCCTACTTGTGAGCATTTCAGAGCTACAGAATTTAGTTTGATTTTAAATTTCCACACGAATTCGTTAACTTCATAGAGCAATTTTTAAAATTTTGATCGGATTTCATTTTACAATAATTTTTAGATTTTCAAATATTTTTATAAGATTATCATTTAACTGTTATTGGAATTTTTATTTTAATTTAAATGTTATCTCACACCCCATTAAAAAATAATAACAGGTATCTTTATTACCATTAATAAATTATTAACAATGAAGAAATTTTCTTAAAAGTATATAAAATTTTTAAACGTCACTGTAAAAAGATTTTGCACAAATAAAACTCTTCATCTTTTTTCATAATTTATAGTTGCCAATAATTTAAAATATCAACTTCAAGTATCTTTTTGTATATAAAGAAAATATATATTAATGAACTAATCTATTAAATTTATCTCCTCAATAATATTTTAAAAGCAAAATGGTACATACCTTCTCCTTTTTCTAAATTTGCCTTGTAAAAGACAGTCACTTAAAGCTTCTCTAGATAAGTTTTCTTTAAATGTATCAAAAGACTGGATGCAAACATCTAAAAAAAGTGAATAAAAGCAAATGAAAATTAATAATTCTTCTCTCTCTCTCTCTCTCTCTCTCTCTCTCTATATATATATATATATATATATATATATATATATATATATATATATATATATATATATATATATATATATATATATATATATATATATATATATATATATATATATATATATATATATATATATATATATATATATATATATATATATATATATATGTAATAAAAGGGCTAAATTCCCTTTTATCAGTGTTTTAGTTAACTTAAATAATGCAGTAAGCCATCATACGTTCTAAAATGGTTTATTAACGGTAGGTTGGTATTGATAACAGCTCACATCCGCTCTCCACAAGGGAGGGGTTGGACAAAACTTCTGACAATTCTGGAGCAGCTTATCAGGATCACAACATGGTGTAAAGTACATGCGAAAACCATTGCTCTCGTATTTTATACTAACACATATTGGAGTAAACAGGCACAGTCGTTGACATGCAATAGAAAGATGAAATAAATAACGAATACAAATGTACGTAGGATAACAAAGAAAGAAGACGAAAGTCATTACCTTAAAAGTTCTCTTGCTTCCCAATACCTTGAGGGCTCAGTGTGCTCATGAAGGGCCCCACATAGAAGCAGGCGGTCCCTGCCCCGATAAGACGTTTAGTCTGAATTCGCGCACTAGCTAGTCGGGAAGGGGTTAACATTTCGATTTATGATAACTTCCTATCAGCCAATAATATGGTAATAAATTGTGCTTATAGTAGACAGAAATCGATTAAAACATGCATTGACATATAGCACAGAGTTCCAATTTTAAATTGAGCATTCCAGCTACTAAGAAAGAAGTCAAATTTTCTATAGAAGATTATTCCTATAAGCAATACTTTCTACTTACAGTGGTTAGAAAACGAATAAAACACATATTATCCTGTCTAGAAATTAATGAGCTTAAGCTAATTGGAATGTTACCGAAATTCAAATTACAATCTTCTAGCCTTGCATAAACTCGAAAGTGAGTTAAGAAAACATTATACAAATTAAAATATTGATAATGTTTACTTAAAATTTATTGAAATTTGGAAGAGAGCATGATAATTATTCAATGTCCCTTAGATTGTGTTGTCCTAAGCATAAATTTAAGTTTTAGATTCCTGAGTTAAATGTTAGTTGATGATCTTAAAAAAAAAAATAACAACACGTAAATTTAATACTTAATAATGAAAATGAAATACAATCAAACGGTGTACCTACTTTTTTTTTGGTACAAAGAAAAGCAAATATCTTTTAACTGGAAACAAAATAACAGAATATGAATAAAACTGAAACTCCAATTTCAACTTTAATCGAGCAAGCAAACTCCAAGAGTGTAAATGATCACCGGCAGTAATTTTAGTGCTACGTTGCACATGACATAAGCAGCAGTTTTTAAGACAGTATTATGAGATGGAGGGGAATCAGGTTTAGAATAATTTTTTTAAGTTAAATTTAGTGAGATTATTTTTTTTCTTTTATTATTATTATTATCTTTAATCGAATGGGAATTTTGAACATTAAGCATTACCTTAAAGTTTCAGTACAATAAAGCTAATAGAAGTTTTTCTAGCTTTTCAAAGAACTTTTTTTAAAATTTTATTTATTCCTTTTCCATTTTGATTTTATGTATTTTAGACGTATCCATCTAAAATAATTCTTTTAAATCTCTACTCTTCCTTTTAACGTCTTATTTATATTTGTTAACTAATACAAATAAGACGTTAAAAGGAAGAGTAGAGATTTAAAAGAATATCTTCAGAATTTTTAAAACGACTTTAGTAAAATTTAATTAAACAGACTTTTAACCTTCCCCTTTTAGAAAAAAGTATTTTTCTTTTATATCACTTCCTTTTAAATTTTTTTTAATACAATTTTTTTTTATTTTCAACAGTGTTTTGTTGAAAATGTATGTAAAAAAATTTCACTCTAAAAAACTGATGCAAATTATCAGCAATGGTTAAACATTTACAAAAATACGAAATTTGAGCGAAATCGATTGAATAGTTTCTGAGAAATCGAATTTTAAATACACGCAGGAACAATTCGTCCGATTTAACTAAATTTTGTATTTTGCCATGTAAAATTACATACATTAAAATTTAATAAAATGTTGTATGCCTTACAATTCAAAAATTTTCCAGCTATTATTTAATAGCACGATAAAAAATAATAAATATCTACAAAAAGTTATTTTTTGCGTGCAATTATCTTTAGATAAACGAATTTTAAAATTATGTTCAAAAATTTTTCAACTTGTTTGAAAAGATCTCGATATATGGCGAAATACGCAAGAAGTAAAATTAGAATTAAGGGATCAGAACTTTGGATCGCTCACCCGATCAAACTATGTGGACCATATTCCTCAGATTGCGGCTACCCCCTATATTTTGGGGGCTCAAAATCTAAATACGTCTGAAAAAAGATATGTTTATTCAGAGAAAAAAAATTTTTGCGTCTGATTTCGTGAGTTAAAATATCGTCTGCACTAATTAATTAGCATATTTGAGATCACCCCTTCTAACCATTAAGATTGAGTCATAAAACGTGAAAATTCAATCATTAGATCAAAATCTATTCAGGGTGTCTGTCTTTTATTTTGCACACTATGCAGCGAGTTCTGTGAATAAAATGTTCTTAAATTCACTCCAAAGATATGATTAAAAAAAACTGTGGGTCTAGGTTTTGAATCCACCCAGCTTAAGAGTATTTCTGTATATAAATAGATGATTTTCATCTTAGAACTAGCTTTATTCAAGGTTTTTTTTCCGCTTGAAAACTCTAAGACAACCTCGTTTTAAGGTTGTTATGTAGAAGGTTTTTTCCCAAGGTTTTGGATTAGGGTGATGTGCGTAGAATAGAGCAGATTGTCGCAGACCTCGTTTTAAGCTTAGAAGGTTTACACGTAAACCGTGTAAAAAACCCTTTTTAGGTTTACATGAAAAGGTTTTTGTTGGGTGAAAAAAACCGTATATAGCTATCTGGGTATCCATTGAGTTACTTCAATGCCTAAAGCATAGAGCTATACAAATAGAGCAAGCCCGCTGTTCCCTATCACAGAAAACATGTAACCTTACGACAACCTTGTGTCTTAATTTTATTTTCATTGTCACGAAAAAGTTTGCTGTAAAAACCTTTTTTCAATGACGTAAAAATATTGCAATTTTAAACCTTTCCTCCTTTAAGGAAAACTAAAGGATTTTTAAAGCTTTTTTAAAAAATTTTGTTATTTAGGTTAAAAAACAAGCAAATGGTAAACCTTATTTTTTGCATTTTTGTTTGTTGTTATGATTAGAATAGCAGAAATAAAAAGCGAAAACCTTTTTGCAAGGAAACGAAATAAGGCAAATATAAACCTTTTCAGCGAAAATATTAATAAATAATAAGAAAATATTTTGCAAAGGACCTCATTTAAGGGAAAACATATAAACGAGCATAAGACCATGTTTTTGGATTGTTTTCTAACGTCAGCAAAAGTACAATGCGAAAACTTTCTATAAAATTTTTTCCTAGTCCCGATTCTGCTTTAAAAAGTTGGGAAAACATTTCTTTTGAAGCTGAATAATATCTATTCAACGGCTTAACCGTCTTCCTAGAATGACGAGAAACACTTAAGCAGCTTTTAAGTTCTGTCTTTTTAAGAAAATGTGGACACAGATAGAAGTAATAGTTCTTTTTTAGAATCTTTTCATTCGAACAATCTCTTTAAAAATGAATAAAATTTAAAACAGTTTGAATTTGGAGTTAAAAATTGACTCTTCATTATTTTTTTATAAATTTATTTTTTTTTCTCGAATTTGGCTTTAGGGGTCCGATGCGTTGCGGTATATATGTGGTTTCTCTCATTCATTTTACTTTATTGCAGACCCAATTATGTTAGAGAATTAGCATATCCGCACGAAGAGAATTTTTTAAATATTTATATACAGAAAATTTTCGCCCAACAGTCTATTGTGAGCCAGAGGGTCATGGATATTAAGACTCCACGATTTATGACTGACGAGGAGTGATGGTGAAAATAAATATCAGCAGAGATATCTTAATATAAATATTTAAAAGAGTGTAAAAATTTTACACTACGCAATTTTAATCTTTTCAACTCTATCACTAAAAATTATAAATATTTACTAAAATATATTTTTTGCATGACGTAATCTTTGATAAACGAATTTTATAATTGAGTGCAAATATTTTGAAATTCACTTAAAAAGTTTTTGAGATATGGTGAAATGCATATAAGCTAAAATTACTAATATGGTATCTAAGCATTGGGTAGCTCTCCTGGTCAAACTATTGAAACCATATTTTCCAGATTGCGGTTACCCTCTATAATTTAGGGGTTAGAAATCCAAATCAGTTGAAAAAAAAGTTTGTTTAATCGGAGAAAGTACGTTTTTGTGTCTGATTTCGTGACTTAAAATATCGTCTGCACTAAGTAATTAACACATTTGAGGTTACCCCTCGAAACATTACGATTGAATCCAAGAACGTGAAAATCTGATCATAAGATAAAAAGTTATTCAGGGTGGTCCGTTTATTTATTTATTTACAATTTTTTTTTTTTGCGCACTGTATATAGTTTTAATAATATTGATTGCAGTTTTTGCGATTACTGTTATACTAATTAAATTGTATTAACATTTTTCTGATGTAATTAATGCTTTTAACCGTTTGCGATTACTAGTAATTTATTCTTGTTTAATCATCATTTAGAATGAATAACAATTATGTCTTCTATTCTAGAAAGCCTGCCTGCAACCACATTGTTTTGACCACTTATATGGCATAGGTTAGTAGAGAATTGCGAGATATATTGCAAATGTCTTAGCTGTCTTGGAGAGGCTTTATTATTTTGTTTAAATGCGAATATTAAAGGTTTGTGGTCGGTATATATTATAAAATCACGACCTTCAAGTAAGTGTTTGAAATGTTTAATAGATAAGTATATACAAAAAGTTTGTGGTCTTAAACGCTGTAATTTTTCTGGGCATCATTAAGCTTTTTTGAAAAAAATGCAATAGGTTTCCAACCATTTGGTTCTTTTTGTTGAATTACTGATCCAATAACCCAATCAGAAGCATCTGTGAGAAGTGCCAGAGGGTAATCCGAATTGGGATTGGCCATTAACGCTACTTGAGCAATATCTTTCTTACATGTTTCAGCAGCGCTTCTTGTTTTTACCTATAGGTTTCACTTCCACAGTATGATGAGGTTACCAACCCGACAGTTCCATAGAAATTTTATGCACTATTTCCTAAAGTAGTTTTAACTGTATTTGTCATTTATTATTTATTCCCGCCTTATGATTTCAAGAAATTTTAGTTTTTTTCCCATCAATAAGTGAAATATCTTAATAATCTTTATGTATCTTAATTTAATTTGCATTAAAAAGATAAGCAATCCAGTATCATTCATATTTACCCCATATTTATTTTGCACGCTATTAATATAAGTGCTCTAAACAATTTTTTTTTTGTACTATATAAAATACTAAAGTACATTTTCTAAATACTTCAAAAGTAAGCTATATTCAAACCCTAATTTATTCCATCGTGATTTCATTTGCATAATTTGTCAAAAATTAATATAAAATAATATATATTTTGTACTTTAAGAATATAGAGTGTTTTAAAATTAATGCTTTTTTTAATCATAAAAACTTGGTTTGAAAAATCTATTAATGAAGTACTCAGAAAGATATGTACTGGTGGCTTAATTAACAATTTGATTTTTATTCCAAATCATATATCTGTCACGTTTTTTTTGTTGTTTTTGTTTCTAAAGTGCCCATTCGTAAGAAATTAACTTCATATAAAATGAATTTGTAGGAATTTCTAAAACTATTCTGAAATTCTTTTAAGATTATGAATACTGATTTATTTAATGATATTGTAAAGTAAATAGATTTTAGATTACTGTGATATGTTCCGGATTAAATTAATCATGTGATTATTCTTCAATAACAATATAGTTTAGAATCATTTAGAAGAAGAACTTTTTCACAACTTAGCATTTAAAAAAAAGTATGTACTTTTCATTTAATTAGAAGCCCCATATTCCAATTTGGAGTGAAGAGGAATCTGTATATGTATGATTCTTTTAATTTAATGAAATGTTATTTAGAAGAAGAAAAAAAAAAAAAAAAGATTTAAGTAATATGCATTTGCACTAAAAAATCTCATAGTGATTTGATTTCTCATAGTATATTTTCAATTTTTATTTGATCATTGATCACAATCTAAATATTATATCCAAATTTTTAGCCATGCAATCAATTAGTTATTCAATTGATAATTGGCTCATATAATGTATTTGTTTACATTGGCGTCGTCAGGTAAAATTTATTTGCGAGGACCACCTTATTCCACCATTATGTTGATATATATATACAGAAGTTGGAATAATAATGGAAACACTTCTATACTAACACTTTTTTTTATATTTCTCAAAAAATATTTAGAGAATCATTTTATAAATTTAGAATTGCTTAGTATACACGATTTCTCATACTCATCAATTAAAGCTTTTAGAGGTCTGAGAGACCGACGATAAATTACTGAATATAGTAATTTTAAACACTATGCCAAAAAATGTAGCAACAAATAATATTTTTGTCCTGTTTTTTTTTTTTTTTTTTGTTATAGCTTTAAAAATATTAAATTAAATTCACAATTTTTGTAGAAATGTAATATTAATTAAAAAATTATTGATTTAAAATATGAGAAAAATTTAGTGAAAACTGTGCAAGATATGAGTATTTAAAGTAGTTCTTTTATACTGCGCTTGTGAGGGAGAAATTTAAATCTGTTTTTTTTTTTTTCTAATTTTATAGTTTATCGTATTTGGCAACTAATAAAAAAAGTCTGAATATCTTTGATTGAATATCTTATTGTCTGATTTGAATATCTTAAAAATTTAAAAAGTATCAAGCCATTTTGTTAGAAGTTTTTGTACTTTTGAAAGAAAGCTCAAAATGATAAGGGGTTTTATTGAAAATGACACTGACATTATTTGTTATCATCCCCCATGAAAGTATCTTTTTTTTGTGTGTTTTCTTTCCTTATGCAATCATATTTCGGTATATGAACATATTATGTGAGGTATTATTTGTTATATCACTGTACCACAAAAAGAGTTTTCAATGCCAGACCAGTTCGCACACGAAAAAGAGGCAGGCTGAATTTGAGATGGATCAGGGGTGATTGTGTTCCGGGAAAAATCTGGATTTTTCGCTAACGAAAGTTTCCGATCCGAAAGTTTCCGGAAATCCTAAGTCCAGAAGTTTCGAGAAATCATTGATCACATTTATATATAAAAATTCTTGTATATGTTATATAATATATACATTCTTGTATATATATTGTATAAATTCTTTAAAAATATTAGAACTAGAATTTATACTTGGCATCTCTTTCATTTGTAAATATTGTTTTTTGGTGGAATAATAAATGTGATTAGAGATAAAAGTAAACTTACACATAATTATTCATTTAAATTATGCTGCATATATAATTCATTTGGAATATCATGTTCTGAAAATTTCAACGATTTAAATTTACTAAGATATAAATGTTTTGAGTGATTTTACTCGAGAAATTTTCAGGATTTTTGAGTTGGGCCCACAATCACCCCTGATGGATAGATGGCATAGAAAAAGACCTTTTGGTCTTAAAAACTAAAAATTGGAAGACACTAGCAGGAAAAAGGTTTGTCTGGAAAAAAACTTCTTGAGGAAACCAAGGCCTACCCTTGGCTGTCGAGCCATTCATGAAGATTATCCTTTGTTATTTAATTTTGTGGTATGATACAAAATAATATTTGTAAAAAATCCAATATCATTTTGAGTTTCTTTTAAAAAGTACAAAAATTGCTTGAAACTTTTTAAGATGTTAAAATCGGACTTTCTTCATTAGTTGCCAAATACATGGGTGCAACTCTAAAAAAATTTACTGAAATTATTTTTTGGCTAATTAGCACAGTCTAGTGTTGTTTACCAGAATTTTCAGAAATTTAAAGCTATCTGACACCAAAATGCACTTTTCTATGATAATTGTCAGTTTATTAAATCAATATTTTATTTTTCTAAAAAAATAAACAATATTTTTCTTTTAACATTTCAAACAAAACAAAAACTGCTAACCTTGTATATCTTTATTTCACTAATCAAGTAAAATCACTTATATAGACCACTGCTTTTTTAATTTAGCCTTTTATTTTTCATTTCCCCATTATCTTTTATCCTAGCTCAATAAATTTCCTTTCCTTAAAAAATAAATAAATGGTAATTTAACTTTCGATAGCATTTTAAAACGTTGGGAGAAAGTGTAAACTAAAACAGAATCTATATTCAACAATAATCGAAATTTTATTTTCACAAGCAAATGCTAATGTTCAATCATTCCTATTCTTTCATTGCGGAGTGACATTGCCTGCTTATTTAGCAATAAATAATAAGAAAATAACGTTTTCATTAAATTCTATTTAATTATTTTCAACAAAAAATATTTCTCGCATTTTAGAGGAAATAAAGGAATATTTAATTTAAAAAACAATTGGGAAGGAGATATTGAAGGAATTTAGTCCATGATTTTTTCAAGACTGATTTCAGTCACCAGGACTGAAAAGTGGCACCCATGCAGATACAATTCACTACAAAATTATGAAATAAAGTGTTTATTATTTCTGTGCATATTCCCCATAAAGTATTGAGTTGTGTAAATGACTCATTAAAAAAAAAAAAATAATAAATAACAAGTATCAACACTGTTTTTATAAGTAATTTCATATTGAAATATCCAAGCTTCTTTGCACAAGTTAAAATTATAGTACATCTGGTTCTCCATAAATATATCTCTTTGCATTACAATATTTTCCCCCACACTTTTATGGCGACTAACTCCATCTCGGTATAAATTTATTAACTTGTAAATATTGCATTATTTATTTTAACACTTCCAAATTCTTACAAGAAAATATACAGTATCTGGACATTTGTTTACCCAAAATTTCTTGACTGAATATTTATTTTTCATAATACTTATTTTTTTCTTATCAGTTTTTATGATCAACTCTGTTATTCAAAAGAGACTGATTTTCAAGGCCATGGCACAAAGAAAAATTACATCGTTTTTTACTGCACCAGATTTGGGATCGATTAAAAGGAAATCTAGCAATATTGAGAATGTAAGTAAATCTTATAAACAGATTTTTCACTTTTGTTCTTTAATAAAACTAAGCCCATGTAAAAATTATCTTCTGTTTCTGATGTGGAGCATTTTTAAAAAAGTTCTTATTTGTAGATTTAAAGAATCCTTAAAGGAGCTTATTTTTCTTCGGGTGTTAAAAGTGCTTGATTTTCTGTTTAACTGAGAGAGACTTTTCTTAGCCATCCATGGATTATGTGAAAAGCAGGGTTTTCTCAATGGGTCATGCACGACAAGTTCGTTTCAGATTATTGACGTCTGTATTGTCCCTAGAATCAAAATTATTTTACATCTTAAACTAATCTCTTAAATTTTAGTGAAACTGATGTTTTGTACTTAGTGTTTAAAAGTGCCTTGTGCTTTGAAAAAATTAACTTTATAATCTTATAAATTTGTTTATTAGATAACAAATTTCAAACATTAAATTTTATGATCGAATCTTAATATTTATTTAGAGGAAAAAATTTCAAATATTAATTCCATCAGTAAATAAGCAGTTTCACTCATATTCATTTATAAAGTGTTAGAACATTACTAGTTTTTGTAGAAGATACTAGTTCTTGTTTCAATCTGGAGATTAGTAAAAAAATAGTTAATTTTTCAAACTGATACAATGGAGCTGCAAGTTGGAAATATATACAGAATAGTTTTTTTGGGTAATCCTAATGAGTTTCTACAAGAGTACATTTTATTTTAGTCACATCATGTTTTATGAATTTTTATATTTCATTTGCGAAATTCTAAAAGAATTTCCACAAATTCGTCTTGCAAAACTATTTGTTGTATTTATCACTAAATATTTGTTTTTAATTAAGTTTTCACAGTGAGCTTTTTTCTAATTATTTTAACAAAAATTACTAACTATTTGTAATTTTTCAAGTGTTAATCTAATTTAGAGGAATTTTAATATGATTTCTAAAATATTTATTCATGAGCTGTCTGAAATATTTGTTTTCTTTTGAAAACTTATTAAGTTTTAAGGAAATAAATGAACAAAAATTTTATGCTATTATTAATATGAGCTGTTATTAATATGAAAGAATATATCATTGAAAGTAATGATGTTAAACACATGTTTATTCTTAATGTTAATTACTAATAAAACATTTGAAATTTTGTTTATAATTAACATGTAAGATTTGAGATTTTGTGTACAATTTTAATTAACTTCTGAAGATTATGGTAAGATACGATAGAATTTTTATTTTATAATTTTTCATTCCCTCTATAAATTAAGATGGACATCTGTCTAATGCTATGAGCATTAGATTTTTGTAGCTGATACTCTGTTTTACTAGTTTGTAATTGATCCCTAAAAAATTAGTATCTAATTTTCCAACTCAAACATAAATGCTAATTTTATTGTATTTTCTAAGAGTCCCCCAATTTCTGGCTGTATGGTCTAAGCAGAATCACTGGATATTTTAAAGTAGGTTTATCAAACTCTTGATTTACTTGGATTTCTTTTTTTTAAAATTGATTTATGCACACACAGGTGTTCATGAATTTATTGAGAAATTTATCAAGCACTTAATTTATTTAGATTCTCTTTTAGATTGATTTATGCATACTAGGATGGTTTTTAGTGCCACACCCTTAAAAGGTGAAATTTGCTATAAATCTAAGTTTCATCTTCAAAAATAATATTTAAACCCTGTCCCCAAACATCAGTTTGAAAAGATTGTAATTTTTCTGAAAAAAAAAAAAAATGGGACGTTTGCTGCTATAAAATCCAAACAGATAGCTGTAGAAATACAAATATGTGCTAATTTTGTAGATAATGCTTTCAGCTGAAACTTTTATAATGGAAACGCCTTTGCCAAACAGAGCAAAAGACTGAATGTAGTAACTGACTTCTCCCCTGATAAAAACATTGTCTCTCGAGCTTGGTTTGTTACAACTCCTGTTGAATGCCCAACATCAAACTTCTATGACATCTCAGTTAACCAGAGATAAACAATGGTCATAGAAATCGTGTGCAATGGTAGGAGAAAGCGTGAAAATGTTTTTTTTATTCTTTAGTAATAGTAAAAAATTTTCTGCAAGGGTGACAAATTATCTGTGAACAGGCTTCATGTCCTATTATACGAGTCTGGGATTCTCATTCATTCTATTTCAAACTCAAACATGGGGATTCGTATTAACAAAGTTTTAGAATTATATATTGATAATTTTATTTACATTTAATTCTTTTCTATTTTTGATTTTTTTTTAATATTCCAACATAAATATCTTTAAACCAAGATTGAACTCAGAAATACCATTTTAACACTTTTGGCTGATCATTTTGTGACAAATTCAAAATTTTACTTTTTTTTGACAATATTCTTCAAAATCTTACACAGAACGAAGATATTTGCCAATAAGAAAACGCAAGAAGTCACTAGCATTAAAATAACCCTTTCTCAAAAGTTACATATACAGAAATTATTATTAATGAATTTTGTCTTCATATGGAAGCAACAAATAAGATTTCTTTTTTAAAATTAAAAGGGTATTGTTAATAAATTGGAATAATTAATTTTTTTCATATCAGTCACATTTGACTTTCTTCATTATACTAAATCCATGTTCTAGGGTTTCTAAAAGATCCGTTAACAGAGGAGATAATACATCGGCAAAATCTTTTTAATATGACTCTATTTACTCCTTTCTGTCAATTTCTAATGTTTTCTTACCATTCTAGTAATAAATCTTAAATATCTATTCTACGCGAGCTATTTTAGGGTAGTTAATAAAAGTACTCATTTTTTTCAACTCTCTTTAAAAAGTTGATTTAGTTTATCTAACAACGCTTGTATCTTTTAGTTTTTGAAACAAGTTTAAAGCAGAAAAGATAAATTTAAAAGCATTATCTATAAAATGAGTCCTAATTTATGTTTCTACCAACTTATTCAGATTTTATAGCAAGAAATGTACAAATTTTTTTAACAAATTTAGTTTTTTTTCTAACTTAAGTGATTGGGAGCAGGATCTATATGTTAATTTTTTAAGCTGAAACTTTCAAGATATTAGTGTTAGTCTTAACAGCACCATTTTAAAGATGTGTGAAAGATTTAATAAGAAACTTTTTCTCAATGTTAATAAAAAATACCTGTATGTACACACACTTTGTACCAGTATGCACACGCTTGCAATGTACTTTCTCTGATTAAACTTGCCTTTTTCGACGGATACAGGTTTCTGATAGCCAAAATATAGAATGTAGCCGTAGTCTGGGAAATATGGTCCCTGGTCTGTAGAGCTGTTTAAAATTTGGATCCCTTAATGTTAATTTTACCTATTGTTTATTTCACCATATCTGAATTACTTTTTAAGTGATATAGAAAATTTATCTCTCAATTATAAATTCGCCTATCCAAAGATAATTTTATGCAAAATATAACTTTTAGTGCATATTTTAAAGTATTTTATTTAATAGCATCAAAGTAATTTTGAATTATAAGATATTAAGTTTTTTTCATAGCAAAATATAAAATCTGAGTGAAATCAATCCAATACTTCCTTAGAAATCCTTTTTTAAAATTCGTGCCATGTAAAGGTACATCGTTTAAAAGGATATAAATTGTATACCTTACAATTCAAGTGTTTTCGACCATTATTAAGTAAAAGTAGTATGATAAGGTCACTATTTGCTTCAGCAGGTCAGGTTTTGAAGCAGACGCATGCAGTTGAACATGGGTTTTTCCCATAGGGAGGCAAGTAACATGATTAAGTTTCGTAATTCTGATGGCAACAGGATTTTCAGAGGGTTTTTGTATCAATGGGCAAATATTTTTTGTCAAGGTCTGGAACAGTGGTCGTCGAGCGTTGTTTGTTTTGTCTGATCTGATCGGATTGCGTGAATGTTTTTTTCGCAAAGTGTTCAATAAAAAAATGTTGGATTTAAAAAAAACTCACCTTTCTATTGCTATGGTGGTGGTGGTTGCGATGGTGGCTATGATTTTTTTCCATCGGAAGTAAATATGACGCTCTTACAAGTTTTAGATCTGAATCTATTTCTAAAAAATGAGTTTTTGTTACTCGAATAAGGACTCTGAATAAGTTTTGAAGCAGGATATATGCAAGTAAACAGATCTTTCTTTTTTTATACCAATAAAAATATATATTTCTAAGTCCAAAACTTGAAATGATACAAAATAATATAGGATTTTTTTTATTTATTTTTGTAACGGAAGATAATCGTTTATTAATGTATGAAGTATCGCGAGGGGGAAAGCATTTTTTGATATTATACTAAGATATTGATAATATGTATGATATATATTTTGATAATACAGTGGAAAATCGCGTATCCGGAATCGGCGGGACCTCCCCAAGTCCGTATATTCGATTTTTCCGTATAATAGACCCCCAAGGTAAACAAAACTTAAAATGATCTGAATCTAAGAAGCAAAAAATTAAACATTATTTTTCAGGCAATAATGTTTTAGTATTAGAATGATATCTAATCAATCAAAAACAAAATATTAGAAAATAAATAATTATTGCTATTATAAAAATAAATATAGAAAACGAAAAATATTAATTGCTCTCTCCGCCATTTTGAACTAGAACGATTCAAGCCAGAAGAGAAATTCCCGTCATTCACTAAGGTGGGTAGGTAGAGAAGAAAATTCATTTCCTCCTTATTTCTCATTCAAGTTGAGGGCGGGGCAGTGAAAAATTCTTATTTTCTCTCCCATCAGTGGCTATCAATCAAGCATAAAGGCATGGCATGCTGATTGGGTTCTCTTTATTTTTTCCAGTGTTACTAAAGGGGATTCCCCTTCCACTTTAACGTTTGTTGTGTTTACACTTTTTCACAGTACTTTTTCTTTCCCTAACACTCTAATAAAAAGCTTCCAGGAAATGCCTCTTTTACTAGCCAGCTGCATAGGAAAGAAGAGGTGGAGGGGACTCAGTTGTGCTCCTTTGAAAACAAATCTCCCCCCCCCTTTCCTGCATTCCAAAGGAGAAGCGTCACTTACGGTATGGTCTTGGTAGATCTTCTGTTCCCCTTTCTGATGATTTATGGGTTCAATGCATAAATCACTAGAAGCTAAGAAAGGAAAAAACCTGTCAAAAGACCTCTTTTTTATTTTTTATTCCCCTTTTAAGAGAGGGGAAGGTGAAGAAATGTTTGTTCATTTTGATTGTTAAAAAGTGTCCGGGAAATTGACTCTTCCGGAAAAGGGACGTCTGGATATGGGACGTTACACTGTATATTTAATTTTTATTTTATTTTTATCCTGCTTTGCAACGTCTTTAATATTATACAAACGAAAAATCTAACAATAGTTTTAAAGTAGAACCATTTTCTTTAAAAATTGAGATTTCTGCTTAGAAGCTCAAAATAATTTCTTCTGTCAGTGACCTTCATTTCGATTATGGAAAATAAAAATGTGAATTTCTAGGCCTGATCACGTAGTCTAGCTCCCATCTTTCCAAAAACGTGTGCTCTATTCTCATCGACTATGGTCCTAGTCAGTGTGGATAATATTCCGGTTGTTTAACCGTAATAGATGAAAGCAGTCAATAATGATTTTTACAGTTAAGATCTTGAATACATTTAAGAGTTTAAATACATTTAAGAATTTGAGTACTATTTTTATGATTTTTTTATTGTTTCTATATGATAAAATAATAATTAAATAAAAGGTTTTTCAATAGCTTTTTCGAAGAAATTTCTAACTGTTATCAGGTTTTTTTATTTAAATAAATATTTCAATATTTCGAAAAGTAACTTCTGAACTAAAAATTAAAAATAAGGAGAAAAGAGACTTATTTGGGTTTTGGATAACCGTAAAAAGTCTGCATATAATTATTGACACTAATGCTCAATTAATATTGATAATTAATAATTTTAAAATTTATTCAGATCTAAAACTTTTAAGAGCATTATATTCAATTTTAGTCAAAAAAGTTATTAGACAACCTACAACCGATAAGTTTTATTTCATTATTTTAAATAAAAATTGAGCAAGTATCTAAATAAAATATATTGTGCTTTCAATAGTTTCAAAAGTTATACTTTGGAGTCAACTAAATGCAGTCAACATGCAAATTACAAGAAACATAGAGGAGTTTGATAGATTTGTAAAAAAGCAACTCTAGGAAATTTTTTTCTCCAACATTATTTATTTTTTATTGAACACTTCGCCAAAAAACATTAACGCTATCTGAGCTGATCAGACGAAAACAAACAACTCTCGACGACGACTCTTCCTGACCCTGACAGCAAATATTTGCCGATCGATACGCAGACCCTCTGAAAATCCTGTTACCATTATAATTACGAAACTTCATCACTTTTCCCTATAGGAAAACCTCTTGTTAAACTGCATGCGACTGTTCCAAAACCTGACACGCTGAAGCAAATAAGGACAATATCATACTACTAATAAAATAATAAATATTTAATAAAGAATATTTCTTGCATGAAATTATCTTACATCAAATGAACTTCGAATTGTGCACAAATTTTTCAATTCATTTAATAAGTTTTTGAGATAAAGCGAATGAACTACACAAATAGTAAAATCAACATTAAGGAGTCCAAATTTTAGGCTGTTCTTCTGACCAAATTATTGGAACCATATTTTCCAGATTGCAGCAACCCTTTTGGCTGTCAGAAATCTGAATCCGTCAAAAAAAAAAGGTATGTTTATTCAGAGAAAGTACGTTTTTGTGTCTGATTTGGTAACTTAAAATATCGTCTGCACATATTAATTGGCATATTTAAGATCACCCCTTCAAACCATTAAGATTGAGTTCTAGAACATGAAGATCTGATCATGAGATCAAAAATAACGCAGGGTGGTCTGTTTATTTCTTAGTGCACTTTATAGTAAGTTGTTTTCCTCAACAATTCTAGCAGGGTTGCCACTCCACAGGAAGAACAGGGAAAACCTGGAAAATACAGGGAATTTAAAAATCACCTAAAATAACAGGGAAAATGCAGGGAATTTTGATTTTTCTTTGCAAACTGGGAAAATACAGGGAATTTTGTTTCTTATTTTTGTCTTTAAAAAAAATTGGTGACCACTCAAAGCGTAATCTATGGGGATATTTAACCATGATATTTTGGCTATACTTAACTTTTTCATTTACTATAGCATTATTTAAGTATGTTCAACTGTTTTTCCAGCAATTAAAACTAATAAATATAGTTAGCCCAACAATAGCTAGTAATTGCCCAGTAATTGTTGTTTTCTCTTAATATATTGTGTATAATATGTACAGGGAATTTTTTTTCTAGATTTGAGTGGCAACCCTGTCTAGTAAAAAAATATAAGAAGAAAAGTGTGGTTTGTTTATAAAAACTATTTACAACATTTCATGTTTCCAACATAAAATAGTGTTTAATAATGGGTAACAAAAATGTTCTTTCACTCATTGTTAACTGAAAATCTTAATTTCTCTGAAATTTATGGTAAATCGTTTTATGAATTTTTTCTGCTACCACCAGTTGCTTAATAACATTGTAAATACTAATTTGTTTTCTTTGAAGTGTAATAAAAAAGCTGCGCACAATTTAAACCTTTTATTATTTCAGAAAACTCCTGCAAAAATTCCTAAAATGGTCGCTACCAAGAAAGTTCCTATTGAAATTCTCTCTTTTACACTGGATTCAAATGACAATTCTTCTAAAAATGTTGAATACGCAGTTGGGACGACATGGTTAAAAGAACTTAAAAAAGAGTTTAGTGCAGACTATTTTAAAAAGGTATATTTCTTGCTTTGAATTTAATCAGAAACAGGTTTAAATCAAATAATTTTTTTTTAAAACCAACTTTTTATTTTTTTGATAACTGTTTTAAAAGTTAATATTTTATTATTTATATAAATAGTTTTAGCTTAAATAGTACCAAAGAAAAAATTTTTAGATTTTCTTATAAAAGTTTTCCCTTTTTAAGTTTAAATTCTAATGGGAGTCTACATTTCTTTAAATAAACATAAATATCTTTAAATAAACATAAATATATAATTTTTAAATATTTAGATATAGCTTTCCTTCAAAAATATCTATAAAAATTAATTGATGTTAGCAAAATGTTTGAAATAAATAACAGCATCACCAAAACCCTTTTCTAATTATTTTTAAAATTAGTTTAATGATGTAATTTTGAACAAGTAAAAATAAAAAGTTAGATAAACTTTTTTAAAACACATTATTCTTTGTACAGTCAAAAGCATGTTTGACTATAGCCACTGAGAGTGTGGATAGTAATCATTATTTGAAAACGTGCTAAATTTTCTTGTGTGTTTTGTTGGGTTCTGTTGTTTTATTAAATAAATTACTTAATAAATTAGATTAAATGCTTCTTCTGTTTTCATTCACTAAGAATTGTTAATTAATTTTTTTAATGAATTAAGTTAAGAATTTGTAAAATTTAATAAAAACATGGAATTTATGGATGATCGTATTGTTAAAAATAGTCTGCCCAAGTGTGCTAGTGCCACCATCAAGAAATATTTTTTTAAGAAAATAATGCAGTTATTGTCTGATTTCATTTCAGTTAGATTTAATGATTTTATTTTTTGCAATCTTATATTTCATCCATAAAAAGTTTTTTTTTTTTATGCAATTGGTTCCTGTAATTCCCAGAAGCAGAATATTTTCAAACGTTCTGCAACAGGACTTATTAATTTATGTAAATGTTCTGCAAGCATTTCATTGCAAAAAAAATTAAAATATTTTAAATTTAAAATATTTTTAACACATCCTATTTTTTTTATAATCATTTAAAAAAAAAAAAAAAGAAAACAATATTAGTAGGTATATTTGCAACATGGTTTTTCAAACCACACGCTTGAATAATCACTATAATGACACTTTCCGCTTTGCGAAGATTTCATCCTAACTTCACATGGTATTTTGATGTTTATTTACAGCACTTGAAGCTAATGATTTCTACATAATTAATCAAGTATGATGGTTTTTAATTCAGTATTAGTTTGACAGACTTGATTTGCAATGTTTTTTCAAAGACTTTTCAGTTATTTTTTCTAGATTTTATTAAACTGAATTTCGAACTTTTTAAAATGCTGATACTTATATTATGATATTGTTTTTAAATATTTGGCTCTCAATGATCGCATTCCAAATTAATTTGGTTCAGTTTATAATTTTTTCAGAAGTTATGAGCTATGGTTTTCCATGCGAGATAAACTCCTTAGAAATTGTTAATTGTGCCACTAGTTGCTAAAGGTATTTTCTCTTCAAATCTTGGAAATACATTTTTTGTTTACTTTTTTAAGATCTGAGTAAACTTTTCCACTAAACAGTAACATGAAATATTGGCAAATCCTTCAAATGTATGTTTCATACGTGTTTAAAAATCACAATATTCTGCAAAACCACCCACTTCCATATTCACTAAATAGTGCTTGTGGTCTAGTTTTTGAATAGCATAGTTGATTCTTGTTAATTAGCATTATGATGTCTTATTTGTGACTGTGGACACAAAGATTCCAATTGAGTTTTTTCCTCCTCAACTTTAGAAAGGTTGTGGAAACTGTGTTTCCTAATAAATCTTAAAAGAGAAAAATGATTCTTCCTCATGGAAAAGAAACAAAATCAAGGTTCTGAAGTGTGTACTATGCAATTTATTTAGTTTTGTATTTTTTTAAACACAGTTTTACTTATCTTCTAAAATGTAAGTAGAAATTTTCCAAGATATAAGTAGTTTTGGTGTGAAAAAAACATAATTTTTTTCTGTACAAAATTGAATCTGTTTCAAAATTTCCTTTCTCCATTTTTCCGTTAACTTCATGATCCCACACTAATGGAATTTTTAATCCTTATCAGCAAAAAACTCAACCAAAATCAATTTTGAGGTCATCTTCATCACTGAAATTTTTACCATTTAAAATGTTTTGTAAACTTGAAAATAACTGATAATCTGGTGGTGCAAAGTAAGGGCTACAGCTACACGGGTAATTGCAAGTTGCAGGTGAATCTTGTTCCACCATGACAATTCAAGACCTCTTACATCTTCAGCAACGAATATAAAATTATTACATCTTAGTTGGGAAGTGATATCGCAACCACACTTAGGCCAACCCTTGCACCATAAAATTATCATGTATTTCGAAGTATAGAAATTTTTTTGTGGTAAAATTTTCAGTAATAACAATGACCTCAAATTGCTCTTGATTGAGTTTTTTCCCCGATAAGGACCAGAAGTTGCCAGAAAGATGGCAAAGGGTCATCAGCATGGAAGATATTTGACTGATTAAAGTTTATTTTTTGTACAAAAGAAATGAAGTTTTTTTTTTATGGTAATTAACTGAAATTATTTTCTTGCCAACCCGATAACAGAAATGCCTGTATTAACTTCCATTCTCCTGCTTGAAAATGTTTTTAATAAAAACTTTTCTTGACTTTTTGAATTTTCTTGTTGTTTTGCCAAGGTTTTGGCAGCTTCTTTGATTTTTCTGTTTTTTTTTTCTTTTCTTTTGGTGTCATCTATTTGATTTTTATCAATGTTATTTATCACATATTAATGAATTGCTAGAATTTTGCAGTCCTATGTCAAAATTAAGATTATGATGCTTAAGTCTTAAGCACTTTCTCATATAAAAATGCAAAATTTTTTTCAAATTTCTTTTTATTTTAATCCAGTTTAAGGATGCACAGTTTTTATTTTCTGTACTTTAAATGCCAATTCTCGCAATTTTAAAAATTGTAATAAGTGGTTCACATGCGCCAGTGTCTAAAAGTTAAATGCCTTCACAAAATATTTTGTTACTCAGAATGATAACAGTAAATCTCTATTTTTGTGGTAATGTGTATCATACTAGTAAATGACGCTAAGAGGATGCCCTTGGAGAGAAGGGAGGGCGCTCTAAACATTGTACCAAGAAGTATGACCTCACACACTTTGGTAAAAATTAAAATATTTAATGTTAGCACATTAAATATTTTTATATTATTAGTTTTTATTTTCTTCATTGAAATAAATACACATCTAACCATTATTTTATTGTTGATATCCTCATAAATGTCATAAAAAACATAGTTAAGGTTTACAATTAAAATTTATAATATGAACTGTAACATGTGTTTTGTTTTTGAACTGTTAACACATGTTTATGTAATATAATATGACAAGTGATAAGGGGGGTATGGTAAAGTGACAAAGAAGAGAAAAAATATTGTAAAAAAGTGTGACATTCTTTTATGGATGGCCTGTTACATTAAATATATTTATTTTTCTAGTTGAGTGAGTTTTTGATCAAACAGAAATTGCAGCATTCAGTTTATCCTCCTACTAGTGATATCTTTTCATGGACAACTTCAGTTACAATATATGATGTAAGTAATTTCAAATCTATACTATGTATATAAGTACGATATATCTTTCTATATTTCTTCTAAATTTAAGTCACTACTTACATCCAAGCAATTTAATTAATTCATTTTTATTTCATTGAATTACTTTAGTGGTTATTAAAGTAGTACATTAGTGACCTGTAAAATAAATAATGTCACTGTCATTGATATAGTTAAAAATCTTTGTTTTAGTTAATTATTTTCTTGGAAAAAATATTTAAAACATTTTTTTACATATTTTTCGATACATACTCTGTGACCAGCATACTAAATAACAAATGTGTATAACAAGTTTTTCTAGACTGTTTAAATAACTGTCTCAAACTTATTAAAAATATATCATTTTGAAGTTTTATAAACTAAAGAATTTTTTTTAGTTAAAAATTAATACTTTTGTTTGAAATGTTTACTATTTCATGAGAAAAGTAAATTTTCAAAAACAGTGCCGGACACCAAAATTTCTTCTCTTCCCCTAATGAATGCAAACAATGATGACACAATATGCTGCATATGCAGCATTGCTTTCAATAATTTTTTTTATGAATGTCGACAGAGTTTAAAAATCAATAATAATCCTATGCCTTAAATTAGGATATACATATTATTATAATTTATTATTAGTGAGATCTTTCATTTTAGTTTTAACAAAATGTGCACTACACTCTTAAAAATCTTAGGAATAATAATATTTGTTTTGACTATAGTAAATTATTTTTTCTTTTTAATTTTTTTAAAATCAGGTGAAAGTTGTTATATTGGGCCAAGATCCTTATATCAGACCAGAACAAGCACATGGTAAGAAAAATCATGACTTTCACTTATCTTATTACCCTTGTAAAATATTTGTTTATAGAATATATATTTTCATTTTACTATTAGGACTAGCTTTTAGTGTTCGCAAAGGTGTTGAAATTCCAAAGAGGTAATATTACATATTACTATTATTATAGAGTTAATTTAAGTTCAGTAATTTTCTGTGTATTATCCACAATGATGTATAATCTGTAGGGGGTGGACAGAAGTTGTAGTCCTGATGCAATGGTTAAAATTTAAGTGGATAATCCTCTGCAGATTATGCAGCGGTGTTTGTTTAACGATAGAAAAATAACGGATTCCAAATCCCCTCCTCCCACCAGCAAAATCTGCTATATTTGTTTAAAGAATGTATATTTTCATTTTACTATTAGGACTAACTTTTAGTGTTCATTTAAGGGTTGATATTCCAAAGAGCTATTTTAAGTATAGTGATTTTCTGTGTATTATCTGCAACGGTGTATAATCTATAGGGGTGGGCAGAAATTCTGAAGGAAAAGTTAAAAGTTTAAGTGGATAATCCGCAGATTATACAGTGGTTTGTTTAACGCTAGAAAAATAATGAATTCCAAAGCCCCACCCACCAGCAAAATCTACATCATATGCAAGTGAATCTAAATCATATATGAGCCAACCAGCATAGGCAAGAAAACAAGCAAGCAGACTTATGTGCAAGGGGCATTTACTCTGGATGCTAAAAAATCATGCATGTGAGATAAGAGATGTGAACAAAAAATGGTTTGAAGAATTTTTCATGGGTAAATATATTTCACCAAAAAACTTGTCTCTGAATTTGGATGTGCAAATCTTTTGCATGCAGTGTAAATGTTTCCTTACACTTTAATGGCTGACGAAAATTACTAGAAAATTCGCAATGTCTGATGCCCAGAAAATAATTTTAGTAGATTATTTGCATTATTTGTTTATTTTTTATCAGCTAATCTGCAGATTATACACTTAAAAATATGGTGCGATTAATTTTATTTCTTTTTCGTTATTTCAGCTTAGCAAATATCTACACTGAACTAGCTAAAACTATCAAGAATTTTGTTCCTCCTAATCATGGTTGTTTAAGTGGCTGGGCCAATCAAGGTAAACATAGATAAGAAGTAATTATTAATAATTTATGTATATCATTCTTACTATTAGTTTAATGCATCGTAATATGTTTCCAGGTGTTTTGCTCTTGAATACCTGCTTGACCGTTCAAGCTGGAATATCAGATTCTCACAAAGGACAGGGTTGGGAATTATTTACGGATGCTGTCATCAAATGGATCAATGAAAATCTCAAGCATGTTGTATTTATGCTATGGGGAAATAATGCTAAAAAAAAGAGTGAACTGATAAATAAGGTGAGTATTTGTTAAATTATTTATTGTTAATTGTTGCTTAATTATTATATAAATTGTTGCTTAATTATTATATTTCATATAATTTTGATTTAAATAAAGAGTGATTTATAATTAAGCATACAGTTTCCAGATGCTATATGGTAGGGGTGCGCAACCTTCTTGAGTGAAGGGCCACTTGCACAGCAGGTTGAGTAACAAAGGGCTGCAAATGTATTTAGACATATTGACAGCAAATGCAGTAATATTTATTTTAACATTAGTGTTCTAATTTTTTTTTATCAATAAACTTAGTAATATATTTGTAGAAAATTAAAGGTGCTCAATTATTAGAATTCATTCAGAAATGAAAAAACTAATACTTTTTTTAAAAAAAATTTCCATTTTTATCTTATCAGAAACAGATTTATCAAAGTAAACAAGTAAGTAAAATAAATGTTTTTTTTTATTATCATATCAAACAATAAACTAAACTCAGTGGCGCGACAGCCCATAGAGGGCCAAGGCCTACTGTGCCCATCTCAGTTTTCTTGACCTTGGGCTCTGGGGTGCAGGAGCATATGTTCCGGTCAGGTGGTCAGCCGAACGCGGAACCCCCAGTGTTTAGTTCCCAAGCATGCTTGGTACTCATTTATCGACCCACTGAAGGGATGAAAGGCTGAGTCAACCTTGCCCGGCCCGAGGATCGAACCAGGGACCTGTGGCACGACAGCGCGAAGCGCAACCGCTCAGCCACCGGGCGTCATATCAAACAATACAAAAATTAATTTTAACAGTTTAAGTTAAACAGAAAAGTTTAAACCAGGGCTCGAAAAAACTCAAAAATTTTACCCGTCCCCGAGGATGGCTTGTCCAACAATGTACCCATCCTCCTTTGAAACTAACCCGTAGCTTCTAAATAAATAAACATATAATTTTCTCTTATTTATTACAAACATTTATATAAATTGCACAATGAATTAGTAGTTAATAGGATAACATTATACAGTAATAAAAAAAATACTAGGTTACTGATAGTAACCTAGTATTTCTTTTATGAAATAATTTAAATGACAAAGGTCAAGTTATCTGGAATGTCAATTTATCCGAGGGTACTGCGTTTTTTAAATGAATAAAATATGACGTTTGCCAGTTCCACAATCAAGCCAATGGTTTTCAGAGGTTTCTGCACAGAAATCTGAAAGGAGTTTTCCATTTCCAAATGCACATGAACAAAGCAACTTTTCTTTTGTTTATCAATTACCTGAGCATGTGCATTCGGTCTTACGAAGGAATTTGTGGGTTTAACCCGCAAAGCAGAGTACGCTAAAAATGATGAAAACACAAGTAAACTGGAACACTACATTTATTACAACTTTAAATGTTAAACTGAAATCTAAAATTCGTAATATTAAACAAAAGAATCATTATTAACAAATACAATCTTAATCCTATGACGGATATCAGGCCATCGGCCAAAGACTAAAAAGAAGGGTGGGCTGTTCATCCGTCTGACCTGAAAAAAGAAGTTCTTTTATAGAACATGATGTCTTACGTCATATTGATTAATTGACTATTTCTTGACTTCTCTTCACTTCCATACTGGAGACGAATCTGTAAAAGACTAAAACACTAAAATTTATAACTTGAAATTACTTATTTCCACATTCGGCCCCATTATAAACTTTATTAAGAAAATCTGCTAAGTTGTCTTTACTACAGATGTACTCCAATTTAAACAAGTTTTCTTCTAACATATTTCTAATAAACTGATATTTTACGTCTATGTGCTTAGTTTTCACATTTTCAATCGAATTTTTGGAAAAATAAATTGCAGCTTTATTGTCACATAGTTGAATATGTGCTTCTACATTTTCTAATACATTCAATTCATTTAAAACTCTTGAGAACCAAATAATTTCTTTAACAGATTCTATAATGTTGTTATCTTTAACATAAAAAATTATGTCACCTACCCCTTCTACTTCTGATGTGCTGTTCTTGTCCCCAACGAGAACTTTTGCTTTATTCAGAGGACTGAACGTTTTGAACCATTCTCGTCTGTTCGTGAAATGGGATGTTGCTGCTGAGTCAATAAGCCATTCTTCTAAATCCAGTTCCGTGCTGCCGACCTCGGCAACTTCTTCGTTAACTTCAATATCCGTATAGAAAAAACCAGTAGTTCGCACTTTGACAATCTTGCATCTTATTTGCAGTTTTGCTTGCTCTGCAATCTCTTGAATAATGACCTTGTTTATTGCAATTGAAACACGGCCCCATACTTTTATGTCGATATCCTTTGCTCTGTAAGTTTCGTCTGTATCCAGTTTCTTGTGTATTTCTCCGGCCCAGACCGCTTACGCTGTGTGTAATGTCTTCGTTTTTCGACCAATTCCTTTCTCTTGATAATTTCATGTCTGTTTTAGCTAAGTAGGCATTTGTTACTGAATCGAACCCACTATCTCGAGCTTTTAGTTGAATTCTGCCGGATTCGCTGATCAATTGGCTCTCAATATTATCTATTGTAAATTCAGAATCCTTTAAACGGTATAAGATCTGTACTAAATTGTCATATTCCTCCGGAAGTTTTCTTATTATCTGGAAACATACTAATAGTTCGGGAATCTCGAACCCAGCTTCTTTTATCTGTGCACTTTCATCTCGAACACGTTGACAGAATATTCCAATCACCTCTTCATTAAGCTGAAATTTCAATTCGTAAAATTCATCAACCAGACCAGCTATTCTTGCTCTTGATTTGCTCAAAATTTTCTTTTAGAATATCCCAAGCTTTCTTTCCATCTGTTGTAGACTGAATCAACTTCAAAAATTGACGTTCAACACCTTGATATATTGTAGAATAAGCTCTAGCTTTCTTTATCTCGAAATTCTGTTTAACTGATTCTGGGACAGTGTCTGAAGGTGGTGATGGTGGTTCAGCTCCACTGACGAATTCCCAACTTCCACGATCCATCAGAGCTACTCTCATGTCACACTTCCAACTATCGTAGTTGAATGCTCCGAGTTTAGGAAAAGCTAAATTCGTTGATTCTGAGTTTCCTTCCGTATTCAAAACTTGGTTTCTTCCTGTTATTAAAATAAATATTTCAACTACCAGATAGAATTCTTCTGAATCTATATCGTTGACGTGGGCAAAGGCGTTGACGTGGGCAAGAGGCCCATAACCTTTGTGGGTTTAACCCGCTAAGCAGAGTACACTAAAAATGATGAAAACACAACATTTATTACAACTTTAAATGTTAAACTGAAATCTAAAATTCGTAATGTTAAACAAAAGAATCATTATTAACAAATACAATCTTAATCCTATGACGGATATCAGGCCATCGGCCAAAGACTAAAAAGAAGGGTAGGCTGTTCATCCGTCTGACCTGAAAAAAGAAATTGTTCGTTCTTTTATAGAACATGATGTCTTACGTCAAATTGATTAATTGACTATTTCTTGACTTCTCTTCACTTCCATACTGGAGACCAATCTGTAAAAGACTAAAACACTAAAGTTTATATCTGGAAATTACTTATTTCCACAGGATTTCTAGATTAGAGGGTCATTTTAAGAATGAGGTGCTAGACTCTTTTAAGATATAAAAAATTGAAAATGTATCGTGAACATTAACGGGAAAATGGCCGTCCGCGTGGACGTCAGAAATTTGTTGTCCGCAGGGAATTTTTGACAGTCGCGGATGGGCGGTTTTTCGAGCCCTTGTTTAAACAAAAGTAATAATCATTTTATGCAAAATGCGAGAAAAAAGTATGCATTTTTTTTAACAATGTAGTGAAATGCCAAATTTGTTTAGGTGGTACAGTTTTGTTTATTTTGATTGTTCAAAAGTGACCAGAAAAAAGACCCCTGGATATGGTACTATGTACGTTATATAAATATATGTAATGTAATGTATGATTTAAAGTATATTTCTAATGTTTTTTAGAAAAAGCATTTAGTATTGACTGCTGCACATCCATCACCTTTGTCTGCGCACCGTGGATTTTTTGGCTGTAATAATTTTTTTAAAGCTAACAAATATTTACAAGAGCATGGCAGAGGTGAAATTGATTGGACATATTTGCCATAAAAGTTGTAGTTATTCATTATCATAACTGCCTAACTTAATAAGGTTTCTATATATCATTTTGCAACTCTGTGATCTTTTTTAAATGTTTCCATACAAGTCTTTGAACAATATTTGTTACTTACAAGTTTATTTTGTTTCATGTCATCAAAAAAGATTTTCACCAATTTTTTCATTTGTAAAGGTTTATGTGATCACATATAGCTGATTTTTTAAAGTCAATAAATTCTATATTTTTCCTTATACTGTTTTAGTTTTAAATGCTTTTTTAATTTTGTTTTTTATGTTTCTCATTACAAATCCAAAAAAAAGTAGAAATATTCTAATAATTATTTCAGGGTTTAAAAGGACTTGAAATATCTGAAAATATTAGGAGAAAACAATATTGTACAAAAAAAGTTTCAAAAGACGCAATTTTTCACTATATCAAATCATGCGAGAAATGCAGACTTTTCTGCCTATGCTGTGCAAATAAAAAAAAAAAAAAGCTGAATTGCTTCACAGGTTATCAATTGGCCAATCATATTAGTTCACTGTTCTATATAAAACAGCATTACAATATGGAAAATCGTTTATTAATTAACTTACTAAAATCATAACATAAGTGCTTTAAAGTCACATTCTCACATGCACTTAGAATATTTACGGGATGAACCTATCAGCAAGTTGCTTCTCATTTTTTAGTTTGACTTGCTTGCTTTAACAAAAGCATACCTAAATGCGCTGATGCAAATGATTAGTTAATGAAAAAATTTATGTAGATTTTGTCAATTTTTGTGATAAAATTATTGTGAAAGTGCCGATTCTCGGTAAAATTACTGAAAACATCGATGTTCTGATAGATTTTTTATGTTGGTGTTGATTATTTTAGGTTAAGGTACTAAGAAACAGTTCCAAAATTAATCTGTATTAGTCTGTTCATTGTACTTTATGAAAATATAATAAAGTAGAAATACATTTTTTAAATTGGAATACCAAAATGTCTAAAATACAACTATTTCTCATTCAATAATTAGGTAGGAATATAGTTCACGTTACAGTATAAAACCTTAGCTCCGTTTCCCCACCATCTTGAACGACTGAGTCATCCTTGAAGCTGAGTAGAGAAAAAAGGGGATTCTTTTTCTATCAAATCAAACTTAAAGCAGCAGCAGACTTAGATAAAATGAAGTGAACCCAAAATTTATAAAAAGTGTTTTCATTTCTAACTAAACCACAATTTAACAAGCTGCCCCGAAGCTAATGCATTTAATCCTGTGATGTCCCCTAAAATCGATATGCATAACTGTGAGTTTATCAACTGAATGCGGATAAACAACACTCCGCTAAGAAAACCAACCACTGTCTATCCAATTCTCAATACTTAATGGAATGGCATAATCGCAAGGAAAGTGTGGCTGCGCAAAGCAGGGAAGGAAATTTTCCTCAAATCAGACTGCCTACCATTTTTATTATTTTTCTTTAATTTATATTTTCTTTTCATTTTTTGCTTTGATTTACTCGGAAGAAAATATCAACAAACACAGGGTGGCCACCCACCTGGAATTATCAGGGAAACATCAGAAAATGTAAAGAAAAGTTGGAAATTTTTCATTTTTTTTTTTAATTTCCCTAATTTAAATTATGTATTAATTTTCTAATTTAAATTATTTTACTATCCCACTTTTTTTAGACTGAAAAGTATCGCCAAACTTTTCAGTCTGAAAAAAGTTGAAATATCAACTTTGCGATACTTTGCTTGCATCAAATTTTGTGCCATTATTACCCTGCTAAACAAGAATGCCATGCAAAACTCTCCCATGGTAGCTAAACGATTGGAGAAATCTTTGACTTCTATGAAGACTATGGGAAATTTGAAGATTGTGGTGGTGGTTTAAAAAGGGGTTAGGATATGTGCTTCTGTTTTTAATTTCTGTCCGTGGGCTGAATCCATTTGTGGTTCAAGTTTGTTCCGTTGTTTTAGTGATAATATGTCTCCTCTTTTGACAAAATGTTTTACTATTTTTAACTTTAAAATATTCTCCAAAATTTCGTGGGTCATAATTTAAGAACAATAGATTTTATATTGCATAAAATTTCTCTGTTAACCCACTGACGGTTATGCACGTATAAAGTCGTATTTTAACCTGCAGTCTTCACTGCATAGCAAAACCGGTTTTCCCATGTTAATAGATAGGGGAACTGCGTGTAGGGAAGAAACATTCTCCCAATTTCGCCCATTTCCGTAACCGCCAGTGGGTTAAGCCAACCTATCACATATTTTCATACAAT
Source organism: Parasteatoda lunata (assembly GCA_949128135.1). Taxonomy (NCBI): domain Eukaryota; kingdom Metazoa; phylum Arthropoda; class Arachnida; order Araneae; family Theridiidae; genus Parasteatoda; species Parasteatoda lunata. The sequence goes on along the minus strand of OX421981.1, from coordinate 8,976,440 downwards.
CGCTAACAGCAATGTTTGTCGACAAATTGTTTCAACTGTTGCATTAATGATGATTTTCTCAATTTCATTTTTACCTTTTATAACATAATTTCATTAAAAAAAAAGGCTTTTTTAAAAACCAACACTATGTTAATATGTAATTTTACTGTTTTGTTGGTGAATATTTGATTTTTGATTCAAAATTCGAATTGTGTAGTAATCACAATATCAAAAGTTCGTAAATGTTGCTTGCTTTCCAGAGATGATATTTCGAAAATTATTTCTCCCTTTAGACTAAGGTGTTTTTCAAGTAACAAATTAAAAAAAATTCATTCAATAAAAAGAATATATTTTACAAGCTAAACATTTTCTCAACATGTTTAAATTTTTTTGTAGCAAAACATTAAAAAAGAAAGAAAAACTTGCCAAATTGTTAAAATAAATTTAGTTTACTTATTTTTTCAAGATGTTATGTTAAAAAAATAACATTTTAAATAAAATACTTTATAATATTGACACTTTTCTAGTACTCTTCCTACACTTAATGAGAAAAGAAAAAAAACAACAAAAACACGCTGACCTGGAAAAATCAGGGAAATTTGAAACCCGATTTGAGTGACCACCCTGAAACAGAAAGTGGTAGGAAAATTTTAAGAAAAATACATTGCTATGCTTTATTATACAAATAGTATAACAAGGTGAAAGAGTGAAGTTAAAATGCAAATTTTTAATTAGAATACTAAAACTGCTTAAATGAGTCTATTTTTTAAATTCAATATTAAGGTAAAAATAAAGTTGTATTGAATAAGTTTTTTGCGATCCAGAAAATTCAGTGATCCAAGATAGTTATGGTCCCCATCTTTCCGATAATTGGTGCTCTACTGTACTTCAGAGTAAAATCCTAGAAAAAAACATGGCCAAGGGTTAATTCTATATTATAAACAATTCTGGAATTAGCCACGATTTCTTATTTAATAAAAATAACTAAAGTTTTTAAACAGGAATTACTTAAGTTTATAAAGGACAGACCAAACACTTAAATTCTGATTAAAGAGCATATTAATTAAATTAGAAACCAGAAATTTCTTTAACTATTGCACAACATTGTTAGTTTGAAAAACAGAAATCAGGGTTGGTACTGACTGGGAAATGTTGGAGAAAATGAGATTCAACAAAAAAGTCAGGGAATGGTGTAATTTAATAAAAAATAAGAGAGAATGAATGAAGAAAAAATGTGTTGGTGTTCCTCGTAATTTCAATTTCAGCTTTTTTATTTTATTGATTAGGGTTTTATTTATTCGAAACTTTTTTCCCCTTGGGTTGTTTATTTTTCATCTTTTAAAGTTTATATTTATTTATGTAGTGCACCCTTTCTGTTTCTCAAAGTGTACATTTAAAATTGTATTTGAGACTGTTTTGAACACGGCTTGAAAATTAAATAGCTTAACGTGCCCGTAATATACAATTTTTACCCCCATATGCTGGTCAGGGTATATAGGGGTAAAAAAATTCAAATCACTAAATACTGATAAAATTTTGAAGAAACCTTTGGAAGGGGTGAATCAAGGGCACTGAAAGGCAAAATAATAAATAAAATCATTATATTTGGTAACACCTAAATATTGAATTTAATTATCTAAATAAGAATTTATTAAACGAGGTTTTTTAATTTCTCTTGTAATGCTTATTTTATTTTAAAAAAAGTTTATAGTGTCACATTATTCAAATGCACACATTTAGTGTCTTGTGTTTAAGTATTCGATAATTTTTTGAATAATTTGATTCTTATGCTCATAAATGTCAGTCCTCATAATTGTCTAAAAATCATAGTAAATAATTGTTTTCTTTTTTATATTTATTCTTCAATAAATACTTTGTTTTAAAATACCTTTCTTCTTGATTTAGAATATTATATATTTGAATTGTATGATTTCCAAAAAACTACTTTTCAGTAAAATTTGAAAATAAAAAAAAGCCAAGTATTTTAATGGCATTAAAAATTTTAATTTTTAGAATGGAGATGTAATCTTAGTTTCATTAATGATGGAGTCAAGGAACCTATTACAATTGTTCCTTACTTTGCCGCTCTTGTGTTAGGCAGTAATTTTTATTAGTTTCAATGACTAATTTGGAGTAGCAATTTTCAACATTTGTAGGATTAATTAAGAACAATTTTGAAAGTATTTAGAGCATTAATTTTGGAAATTGTATAACTTTGTTTTTAAAGTAGCATAAAAAAAAGCATTTAATGATACAAATTTAATTTTAAATACCAATTTCTCACATTTGCAACGGAAGAAAAAAAAATTTCTAGCAAGTCAAGCTAATTTTGTGAAAAAATGACATTTGGTACTTTTGAGAAACTGTGCAGATGAATCAGAGTTTGTGTTTGGGAACTCATGTGTCAAATACTATTTTCAGAGCAGTTTAAAACAGTTAATTTACAATATACTTATTTCTCACTAAAACTGAAGAAAGTAATAAAGTATGGTAACATTTGATAATGTTTGTTTACTGCGAACAAACAAGCGAAAAAATGCTGTAATTGAAAACAAACTATTATAAAAATATTTTTATTACAATTTAAAAAAAAAAAAAAAACAGCAGTAAAAAATCATTTAATAGTTACCATTTGACCATGATAGGACACAAATCATTTAAAAAAATATGAAATCTATTAACTAAACAATACATCTAAAAGAATTGTAATGTTTAACAAATCAAATTGAATACATTTAATAGTAACAATAGTTTTCTTCCCAATAGCGAAAATATAAATGACTCGAAAATTTTAAAACACAAATTACAATTATATCACCAATAAATAAACAATCTACAATCTTTAAATAATAATAAAAAGCAATTTTTAAAAATATCATTATACAGAGAACAAATCTTGCAAGAAATCCTATAGTTTGAAAACAAAAATATTCAAACTTAATTTATTGAGCTTAAAATTTTTATTTTAAAAGGGGAAATAAAATTAAAAACTTGAATCTGACTGAAAGATTGAATTCTCCCCAAAACTATCTGTTTTCTTTTGAAGGATTAATTTAAAATTACTTATTATTTTTCAATTGTAATTATCTTGACATTATAACTCATATTCTAAAGCTCTAACATTTAAAATAATTGATATCTCAGAAGAATGCTGAAAGAATTTTTTTTTAAGAACAGAAATAAATAACAGTTTATGGGTGTTAAAAATTCATTTATTCCTTGTTGCATCAAAGGACAATATTATTTATTACTGAAAGTAAAAATAGTATTTATCTTTAGATTATAAACTTATAACTAGCAAAAAAGCAAATAAATTAGTGAAGTTCTTTTCTATGATAGAAAAAAACAAAGAAAAAGAGTGACTTGGTGTTTATAATTTACACAGATTTTGACATGTAACATTATTTTCTCTAATTGCAGAAGGATTTCCCTATTTTTTGTTAAATGTAATATGAAACAAGTATCTGTAAAATTATTATATTCAAGTTACATTTTTCTAATAAATAAAATAAGTTCAATATATTTAATTGTACAAAACTTAATGAGTTTATTAAAGCATCAAAAAGAGTATTTAAATTTTAATTATTAGACAAATAATTAACTGTTAACAATTTCGTTTTATAAAAGAAAATTGAGAAGTTGAATTTCTCTAATTTTTAAAGGCTTTAACTTTTAAAGATTTCCTTATTTGCTGCAAGCTTATGGAGCAAGCTTAATAGTCAAGGATATGTTACAGTTTTGCAACTTTTGTCATTAATCAGTAGAAATTTCCTTTTAATTGGGGGGGGGGGGGGGGGGGAGAAAGTTAATTGATTTAACATTAGTTATGTATAGTTAAAAAAAAATTCTGTTCTTTTAATATTTATAGAAAAAAAAAAAGTAATATGGAGCCTCCAATTCATTATTACAAAAGAAAAAATATATAAGATTTGAGATAGCAAATATTTACCGAACAGAAAAATTTATTCTTCTGTAATAAACTTAATAAATTTTGAATTGTAGAAGTTAATAACACTTTTAGGAGGAAAAAAGCAAGTAAATATTTCATTGTTAGTTTTACAAACCTGCTTATAATTTGGAATATTTGTCAAGCTAGGAATATTTTATCATCAAATATATAAAAAAGAGTTTTTTCATTAAAATTCACTCTATATTAAATTCAGGAAAAATGAACGTAAGAAACACAAAAATTTTATGGAAACAACAGAACAAGAACACATTTTAACATTAATCTTCTCAAATTGATTTTTAAAATGTATCAGGTAATTTCAATATTTTGTCAGTTTAAGCAACACAAAACACAAAAAACTTAAGTAGCAATATAAAGTTGAATGCTCTGAGTAGAAAAATAAACTTATATTAAATATAATTGTTTGAGACTGCGAAAATAAACATACAGATTACACATATTTTCATACAAATTACTTCATTGGACAAAACTACATACTATACTTCTTATTGTTTGGATTTAGGCATACCATTTTAATGCAGTATTGATTTAGTTCAAAATTTATGGCTTCAACAAGAAAAGTAACTCAGTATGCTTCATTTAGTTTTATAATGAAATATTTATTTTCATTTCATATCAACATATTGCACCTTAGATATAAGATCAACACATATTTCATTAAACATTATTAGTCTGATGTATTACATATATCTATGTTTTCCAGTCTTGTAAAAAAAAAAGCTTTTTTTTAATAAAACATTTATTAAATTACAAACTTTGTGAAACCTTATAGCTCACTTAAATCCATTTATATATAGAAGCAGCAATATATAGTTTTACCTGTTAGTTCCCCATATGGGCATTCCCCCCCCCCTCTAAATAAAACTAAATACAATATAAAATATTGTATCATTACAGTATTTTCACCATACAATTTACAACAGCAGTAAAACTAGCTGCATCTGTGTTCTAGCATCTTGGAAGAATATCTTAAAGTAGAATATTAAAATCACATAAATTTCTGGATCTGAGAGCATTTTGTGCTAAATCCTCAAATAATCGTTTGCAGTGGAAGATGATTTGTAAAATGCTCTCCTTTATGCTTTTATTATTATTTTTTTTAACTTTATTTTTTCAAATTTAATGAAACATTAATTGACTTGCTTTTTTGCTCAGATCTTCAGTTGTGATTTTTTTTATTTTCATATGCGACATACTGTTTTTTACATGCAATTGAAAAAACTTTTACTTTCCCTACATCATTACACAAGTTAAATCATACTTCAAAATTAAATAATATAAAAGTATTTGAAATTAAATATCTATTGGTTTGAAGATATACTCAAAATGGGACACATGGACTTTTTTCTAAAATAAATAATTTCTTACACTATTGCTCATTGGTGTAACCATGTCGTTATATTTATAACTATGAATCATTTTATTAAGAATTCTATGCAACAAATAAGATATTTTACAATATTAAAAAGCAAATGTGTAAATACATCTTCAGAATTCATTAAATGTAGTTAAAGTTAATAATGACTAAATATAAAAAACTTCAACAATAAACAATTCAATTTAAAAACTGTTTCTGTTTGTTTTTATTGAAATGTTAAATGAAGGAATGGGTGAGGCATGCCTTTGGGTGTTTCAATGATTGATCATTCCAATGATCAATATTATCTAACAATTAGTGTATAAACAATCTCAAAAACTCGGTTCTCTCATTCAAGAATAGTTTTGAACATTAAACATTCATTTTAAGAAACATGCTTTGAAAAAGTTTTTGAGAAAATTGTTTTACTATTTTTATTGATTTATAAGTTAACATTTTAATATTCATTAAGCATGAAAAATTTTTTTAATTCTGAAATTTCCAATACAGCATCTGTCGAAATAAAGCTGTAAATTTTTTTTTCGAAAAAATTTACCCATCCCTACTTTCCTTATGACAAAATTAAGCAAAATTGTTATGTCTAAGTAATTTTCATTTATTCTTTCATTCTTAAAGCAACCATGTCCTTATGATTACTTAAACAAATTAGTTGCAATTCCTTGGCAATTTTACTTTAATGTTTTTAGAAACCTATCATTCCAATATTGAGACTAAATTTATTATTTTTTCAATCCCAAGAAAATTAACTAAAACCAAATGTTTAAATTTTTTTGCATTTCTAGAAATAAAATGCTTTAATAAATAATGAGTTATTTAATAGCGAAAAAAATAGCTTGCTGTGGAGTAAGGATGTCATAGGCAAATTCTTTGATTAAATCCCCCTGGAAGGATGAGTGTAATACTCTTGAGAAAAAAAAGAAATTTTTTTTTTAAACAAAAACATTGAAGATAATATAATTATGAAAATCTATATTTTTATTTCATTTTAATTGTTTATGGAAGCAGACATTTTTCTATGGTAAAAAATTTATCATTTCAATACTTAGCTTTTCTCTTAAATATAAAAAATATTTACATTTTAATAACCTAAAACTTCTTTACTAAAAATTGCTTGAAAATCATATTTTTATTCTTCATAAAATAGTTTTCTTGAGTCAAATATTATAGATTTCATAATAGTTTCTTAATTTTTTCTGTTTTGAGTTATTAATTAGATGCCTTCTAGATTGACCATCTCTGCAAATTTCTTTTTCAAATGGTACTATAAATTTATTTATCATAATTTTCTTATTTAAAAAAAAATATTCGCTTTTTATTTAAGATGTTTGTTCTCTTACACGGCTTATTCTTGAGTTGAAACACATGATATTTACGACTCTGCAGCTACCCAGATGTATGCTATGTAGCAAAAACTGATGTTCATAACCAACATATAAATTTTTTTATATATTTTCACTTTTAATTTATTATTTTAAATGGTACTTCTATATATATTAGGTTGGCAATAAAACTCCCATTTTTTTTTAAAAAAAAGTTAGAAGTGTGGGAGCATTATATTTTTTCTGCTAATTCCGTTTCTGTTTGATGCAAATGTTTGAGCAAAATTTGGTTTTATCACCCTTCATCGAACTTAAATAGACATAAGAATAAAGTGCATGTATAAGATTAAATTTCCCCTCTTAAACTTGCATACTAATCATGCACAGTTCTTTCAGGTGAGGTAACATCTCCATACACAGTACAAATGTCATTAGAAGCTTTTGAAAGTTGAATTAAAGCAAATAAAGTGTTAAAAATTCTCAATTTGACAATCCATTTTAATTATCTGAAACCTGACATAAATTATCTTTAAAAAAAACTGTTTTTTGTCACGATGTATTTTTCCTTTTATAGAAAAATTTAATATTAGTTTGAACTCTAATGAGATAAATTCATTTAACTTTTTTTTAAAACTGATAAGAAAATGGACAATTAGTCAAATTTTCATTTTGTGATATAATTAACTGTTAAGTAGCTAAAAGCCAAAATGTTAAATTCCTCATAATGCTGCCTCATCATTGCTCTTGAATGTATCAACAAACACCAGTTCTGAAAGGTTCAGAGATGTATTTCCTTTCACAAACATATACATAGCAGAGCTTGTTACATAATAGAATTGTCTGAACATCATTCCTATCTTTGGAGATCACCTTACTTATGAAACAAACATAAACAGTTAAGAGGCTATGCCCCATTTACATTGTGAATTGAGGATGGAAACAAAAGAAAGTTCATTAAAAAATATTCAGCACATGGTAAAGTGTATAGTTAAAAACAATATTAGATTGATAGCATAAAATACAAGAAAGTTTGACTCTTTAAAATTTATTATCAAAAAATAACAAGAAAAACTCGGAATTATCTCCTTTAAATATATCACAAGACATTCAAAATATGTTTCATTTAATACATTATAAAAATAAAGTGTAAATAAAAATTATATTAAGACAATAATATATATTTGAAAGAGAACATTTCTCCACTTTTGCTTATGAGCAAATTTCTTAATGATTTGATGATTTTAAATTTAAAAAAATAGAATTATAATCTAAATATTTAGTATATAAATGTGCAATTGATATTGGAAATTTTTTTTTTAAAAAAAGAAAGGACATAATTTCTTTATCAAAATAATATGATTAATTATAAATAAGAATAATAAAATATATATTAGTAATATATAAAATTAATTAAAAAAACTTGGCTTCATCAACAAGAATTTGATTATTTTTCAGATTTATCTGAACTTTATCAGATTTAGGAAAAAAAAAAAAAAAATCATTTACAAATTTGCTTATGATTGATACCAGCCAAATTTTATACAAAATTAGCATTTATCAATTTTTTAACAAAACAATGCACATATTTAAAAAAACACTATAAAATGAATAAATGATAAAGTTTATAAATATTCTATGAAAATAAGTTTTAAATGAAAACTTTGTTTATAGCAACAAATAAAAATAAATAAAATAGCTTCTATCAATGTAAAATACATAACGAATGCCCATAGAACATTTCCTTGTTCATTTGATGTTGCACTACTCTTGCAATGCAAGCCTTCAACACAATTTAGTTGTTTAGATATGTTTAACAATGACATTACCTAGAATAGAAAAATTTAATAATAAAACAGAATTTCTTGAGTTTAATTTAGTAGTGCACAAAATATTTTAAAAAATTAGCAAAACTATTTAAAAATAAAAGGTTTTATTGAAGTGTCACTAAATATTAATAATCAATATTTCAAGCTATTTGATTTACATTAAGAGATAAAGTGACTCATTACAGAAGTGAGATTAGAAAGATAGATTTTAGACGGAGATCAGATTTTAAAAGGAACCGATTTTTGATACATCAAAAAGGTTTTCTTTACTACAAAACTTAACTCTTATTTTTTTTAAAAATCTGAACTGTGCACAGTAACACTAAACTTTAAAAATACGTATTCTTAAAATGAATTAATTTCAAAATTTAATATTCTGTTTAAAATTTGGTTTAATTTTTTCAAATCAGAACTTATTATTATTTTTTTTTTATTTTATTTATTCAGAATTTATGATACACCTTAGTGTATCATAACTTCAACTAATCATTGTTTAAATAATATAATTGGCAAATGCTCTACAGTTCGGCATTTTAAAAATTTAGTGATTGTTGAATTGTTAATTGGATTAAAATCATTTTAAATAAACTATACAAAAAGATTAATTCAAATTTTTCAGAATCCCACAGATCAGTAAAGAAGTAGCATACTTGGTTTACTTTATTTTGTATACCTTTTTGCTTTACCTTATTTTGTATACCTTATTTTATTTCTTGTTAGTGATAGGATGTTTAAGAAAAACTGTCAATAAAGATTTTTTATTTATTTATTTAATGAAGTGATCAAGTTCTGAGAGGTCTTGCATATATTTTGATACTGTATTACCAGAATTTTAGAATATAAAAATCAATACAATATCAGGCACAAAACTCATTTACAAGTTCTTTATGCAGTTCTAAATTTAAGATTTTAATATGTAGCTTTAGCTGACTTTTTATTTTAACAATTTCAAAGCATTGGGCCTATGATCCCTTTCTGCATGTTTAAGAGCTGTAATCGCATTTCTCTAAAGCAGCTTTTCTGCTTCATCTGTAATATTGTACAATCAGAATCATCTGATTGAATGTTGTACTTGGGCTAATGAATGTTATATATAAAAGTCATTCTGTAACTCTGGTGAACAACTATCATATTTTTGATATTCTTTTTTACATGGAAGGAAATAGTTCATATATTAAGTGGTACCCCTCAATGAAAATTTATGACTTTTAAGTTTTGATGTCAAAGGTCTTTTACAAATTTTTTAGACAAAAGATCAATATATTGTAAACATCAAGATATTATGCAGTTTTTGGATTTTGAAGTTCTTTTGTTATTGATCCTAATGCTTTTAATTGAACATATGTAAATAAATTCATGACACTTAACTTTTTATAAAATTAGTAAATTTTTCATATTTTATCTCAAAATAACTGCCCCATATTCAGAGCCACAACTGAGGAAGGGGGGGACAGGGATAATTGTCTTTCCGCACTCTAGTAAACCGAGTAAAGTAATATTTTACAGAAAAATATTTTTAAAATATATTAAGAAATATTCTGCAATTTTTTCTCACAATGAAGATTACTACAACTCAAATAATAATATGAGCCAATGATGCTTAAAATAGCTCACTAAATATAAAAACTGCACTTAGTGATTTAAAAAGGGGACCCATTATGAAATTTGACACTGGACCATTAAACCTTGCATCCGGTGTTGCACATAATTAAATACGCATAAAAATACTTTTTCAAGAACTTATTCTACCAATTTTTACAGTATACTTAAGTAAAAATGAAATCTAAAATCAATTTGAAAATACTATGTCAATAATAATTTTATTTGAAAGCTAATAAAAAAGAAAAAATATATAAAAGACAACTTAATAACTGCAAATACCAGCAAATAAAACTGTTATGACTGTAGCTCAATACATCCAACAATAATTTACAATAATTTTCATCCAACAAAATATAACTGCTTCGTAATTAAAAAAAAAAAAATTATGATTATGCTTATTTTAAATTAATATGAAATAATCTTATCCTCCCACTGTTTTATTTACTTCTTTCACAACCTTTTAGACCACCATAGTTAGGGATAATAGGAGGGGCTATAAGAGAAGGTTTCCTGCACTTATGCATAACATGACAAACACGGGAAATCTTCGTTGGTTTCTTTATATTCAGTGTAAAAAAGAACGAAAAAAATAAATAAAACAAATAAATAAAATAATAACATCGACCAATTTCCTATAATAAATGATCTAGCTGCTCTCTGTTATAGTATTCCAATCATGAATCCATCCATTAGCACTATGCGACACTTTTTAACTTATTGTTATGTTGATTTCAGGTTTGTCAATACAGAGTCTCAATCAGAACAATTTTTAAATGTTCATTGATATATTTACTCTAAAAATAAATGGAAAAATCTAAGAAAAACAGCTTTTTTTCCCCTTTTCTTGTTATATCAATTCAGCAAAATTATTCCAATTTCAGCAAAGCAAAATTTAAATTATCAAGTTGTATGTAATACAAAGTTTTAATAATTATTATTATTAGATTTTATATTAATAACATTAAATATATTCCAATTAATATTTGTAGTTTTAGTAAATTGGTTTAAACATTTCGCATTTAATTTCTTGCTAAAAGTCTAAAATGTCACTTGCCTTTGTCTTACAATAAACCTGAGGTATAATAGAAGGGATTTAAGTCATCACTGGATGCAAGAAAAAAATGAAATTTAACTTCAAATATTAACTCTCTAAATATACTCTTTGATTTTCTTTTTCATCTTTTGAATGAGTTTGAATGACTGAGTTATTTTTAGAATCTCTCCCCTTTCACTTCCATATAAGGAAGCATGAAATGATTTTCCTTAATGCGTAAGGATACAAGTATTTCAAAGACTGTGCCTTTTTACAACAAAATGTGTTAGTATAAAAGCGAGAGCAAGGCTTTTCGCATGGCTTTTCCATCATGTTGTGATCCTGGTAATTTGTTCCAGAATTGTCCGAAGTCTTGTCCACTCTCTCCCTTGTGGAGAGCGGATGTGGACTGTTATCGATACCAGCCTACTACCATTAATAAAGATATTTTGTGTGTAACATGGCTTACGACTGCATTATTAAAGCTAAATACACCACTGATAACAGGGATGAAGCTCTGTTATTACATATATATATATATATATATATATATATATATATATATATTATTTATATATATATATATATATATATTATTTATTTATATATATATATATATATATATATATATATATGTATATATAGCATAATAAATAAATACAAAAAAACACGAAGAAAATTATTAAAAAAAAAAAAAAAAAGAATAGAATTCTTTTTATCAGCCCACACAATTATATCTGCAAAAGGCACTCTTACATATATATATATATATATATATACCAACAACCTTGATATTGATTGCTTTGATGTTTTTTATGTATAATAAAAATTGGTATTTGTTAAATAAAAACTGTAATATTAGAAGCTTTAAAGAAATTAAATCTTTAAAGAATAACTTTAAACCATTTATCTTCATTAAAAAATAGCTAAATTAAAACTGATTTAAAAAAAGGAAAGAGAAACAGCAGACAAATAACCGAATATTCAAATTTCGGATACATGCTCAAAAGTAGGTGGGAAATATAAAGAAACTTTTCTCCCTTTATCTTAAAGGTGAGACCTCCCGTAATGACTAAAACAATAAAACACATCCCTCTGTAATCCTCTATTTAAACTGTGGAGAAGATTTTTTCCTTCATTCTTATGCTGAAAAATTTTTTTCTTTCTTTTTCCAATGCCCACCTGTGTTAACATCCGTCAATTCAGGCATATACAGGGCGATTTTGTTGACCTCTCTTACAAGGGCACCATATTAGGTGGGCCAACGTTCTCTTGTGAAGCAAATGAACAATCTTTGTTACACATTAAAAGAAATATGTTATTGGATCCAGTGCAATAGTTCATTTTTCTTTCTCTTGTAACCTTTTCATCTCTGTTGTTATTAGGAAGGCATTCCTTTAACAATTTTGAATAGGATATTTTATCTATTACACCATCCACATTGAAAACCCATCCATCTTTAAAGAAAGAACTATTGCTCGCACCCGGATGATAGTTTTCCCAAACTGTTAATTAGACACCTGGAATATATAAGTGACAGCGGTCACTTGCTTGCAGTCAGATAGACATCTTGGATAAATTAAAACGAAGTGATCTGTTTATGACCATAGTAATTAAACAACTTATTGTGCGGCATGTTATGACATCAAGAACTTTATTTAAAAAAATTATGTAGCATTTCTCCTCCTTCTCCATAAAACTCTAGTTTTTGGTGAAGAACTCAGTTAATGAACTTAAACTCGTGGAGCATTTAAGATTTGTCTCTCAATGAAATGGCAAAAAGAATAGAATTGCACTTATCTTTTAAAGTGAATGTCATTAAGAAATTAGAAAGAAAGTCATCAATAATTAAGTTTTTTGCCGATAATTTTACATTCTGAGTCAACTTAAGAGGATTTTTGTGCTTCTAACATTTCAGTTAATATCGAGTTTCTTAGACAAAAAGCTGTTCATTTCACAGGGACTTTGAATAATAAAAATATTTCTGCTTCACATGGATGTTTGAAGTAATTGGAGATTTGGCATGGCTTAGAAACTTGTACTCTACCTAGTGAAAAGAAAGCAATGGAAAGAGAATTTAAAAGCTTTAGTTGAAAGATACAAACTAAAGATGAAAAAACAGTAAAGAAAGATACACTGTATTGCTATGTTGTAATACTGATGGATTAGAAAAGCAACCCCTCTTTTTTTATGGGAAGTTGAAAAAAACCTTGCTATTTCAAAAGCATAAAGTGGCTTCTGTATAAGTACTTTAACAATTGAGCAGCATGGATGACTTCAAAATAGTCTCACCCTTTCTTCATGTTTTTGAGAAGAAAATGAAAAAAGAAAAGTCCTCCTATTTATTAATCAATGTCTAGCTCATCCACAAGATCTGCTGAATTTTACTAATATAAAAGTAGTTTTTTCCTGCACAAGGTTCAGATTTTGGACTTAGGAATAATCAGTCACTTTAAAGTGCACTACAGGAAATTGATTTACTGATATATCTTGCCATACTAGAAACAGGTAAATCAGGTGCAGAATATGAATTTTTTTTTATTTTTCAAGCAATAAATATGGTATGTGCTGCATAAGGAATTGCTTTAAAAAAGTGTGATTTCTATTTTTTGATGAAGATGAATGAAGTGATCAAATCAATGAAGTTGATGGGATGTTGATCTCAGTAATTACAAATGGTAAATAGTATCTGATGATCTTGTTTATTTTAATAAATTTGTTAATGAAAATTTTAAAAACAGAATTAACAGATGCTCAAAAAACTTGAGAAAACTGTTTTTGAAACTCATCCAAATAAACAAAAGCAAACATAATTTGTTTTCTTTCTATGGTTACAGTAAATACTAAATATTACCATTTAATCTTTAGAAATATTTTTAATGCTCTCATTGCAATTTATGTTGCATTTTACAATTTAGAATAGGCTGTTCACTTATGCATATTTTTAACATATGCACTTTCTGTTGGTTTCTTAGCTTGTTGCATAAGTGAGAGTTCACTGCATTTTATTTTTACACACAAAAATCATACTTACAAATCACTTAAGTGCCAGTTTTCATAAGTTCCATTAAACAACCTATAGCTCCAAAATAACCCTGTAAAAAGTCAGGAAGGTAAGACTGTTGAAAAATATTTATCATATCAAATTAAAAATTTATATCAAAATATTTATAGAGTTTAGCAACTCAAAAATGTCAGTTTTATATGTATTGTGACATAACTCTTTTTCTTTATATTTAGGAGCACTTAATAGAGCTTCAATTAAAAAAATTATTCAAAATATTTTTGTTTTGTTATGATAAATTTGTTTTATGAAAGTTACATAGCTGCCAATATTGGATTTTTTAAAAAAAGAAGATTTCAAGTCTACTCACGGTCCTCGAGAGAAAGTTAATAATGTAAAGAAACTGGTCAATTAAAAGAATAACTCAAATAATTTGTATATTTAATTAAACAGGGTAAATAAATTTTAAACAACTAAACAAACATTTAATAATATTTGAAGTAAATTACAATCAATGAAATAAAAAAAACTTTGTTATAATAAGAGATAGATAGAATTACAGATAAGCAAAAAATTTATAGAAATTATTTTAACATAATATAATTATTTTTTCAAAGATTGATAAGTGCATGCTTTTGCCTTTTTTAAAAATTGGTCATCAAATGAAATTTCATAACATTTTTGCTCTTTACAAAAATAATCTGCTTGAATAATTTTTTCAAGCATATCATCACTAAGTGATGACCTAAATTGAGTTCTGGTCTTCTTCACCTTGCTGAAAACACGTTCACATTCAGCGTTTGAATGAGTGAGAGACAACATGAATTTGGATAGTGTTTGTATTTTTGATGACCAGTTGCACTTTTTATTTCTCTTATTCTTGCCCAGTACTTATCCATTTTATACTCCTCAACTGATTCTATAAATTTTTTTTCAATTTGAAGTTCACAAAACTCCTGCTGCAGTTTGTCAATTATCAAATGTTTTTCCCTATCAGCTACTTGTAACATAATAGGATATCTTTCTATGAAACATTTTATGCTAGTGAATGAAGCATTTTGAATGTTTCTAATATCAGCTATGGCTGCATGAAACAAAATTTCACTTTGAAAGGGAAATTTTAGACGCATGTAGTCACATATTGTACAGATATATTTTCTGACAACTTTAAAAAAATTCTTTTTACCACAATCTGGAAGTGTTCCCACAATTTCAGAAGCTGAATTCCCTACAATCAAGTCAGGATCATTTTTTTGATTTGAGGGCATATTGTAATTGATATCCAAATAAGATTGGCAATCCTGCATAACAGCAGGTTTGACAAATCTTACAAGAATATTCTTCAGAAAACTCAAGAGGACTGACTTAAGGACATGAATTTGAGGTGAGTTAAATTGCAGAAATGTATTAAGTGTATCAAAAAAATTGACAACATTTAAAAGAAATAAGCAATAAGCTTTATTTAAATCGTTAGAGAGAAAATAAAAAAGTCTCTCTTCTCGAGAAAGGATGCTGGAAGATCCTTTCTTAAAATCATTTACTTCATCTACTTTCGACTTCTTACTTGAAGACTCAGCAGAGTTACTTCTTGAAGAATTAACACACTTGGCACTATCATTCTGACATTTTTTAGGAATTTTATAGTCTGATAAGGATGAACTACTGACCTTGGACTTACAGCAATCTTTGAAGAAGCTCAATAAGTGTTGCCACTGCTCTATGACACGAGCAAGACAGTTGCCTACTGACAGCCAACGAGTGCAAACATGCTTCAGAATTTTTTTTACCTGTGTCATGTAGCTTCTGAAATTTTCTGAGTCGCTCTTTTCTTTTTAGAACTTTTCTCATGATAGTAATACACATGAATAAGAAGTTCATCAATCTGAAAAGTAAGCATTGCAGAGCCTTTCACTGCTGTCAAGTTCACCAAATGGCAACAACAACCTAGCAGTGCAATATTTTCATTTGCTTTTTGCAATACCGATATTACACCTGCCTTTTGCCCTACCATCACAGGTGCATTGTCACAACTTAAGGCGATGCAATTTTCAATCAGTATTTGAAATGATTTTAAATTGCTTAAAATTAAATTCCCAATAATTACACCAGTAGAGTCTCCTATTAAGATTGGTAGAGACAATAAAATGCACTCAACTTTAGCCTCAGAAGAATTAACTTGAAAATTAACAACAATTAGATATAATTTCGAATCACTGTCATTGCTACCATCTACAGAAATTGTAAAAGGGCAAATTTTAAGTGCTTCTATTACGTTTTCTTCTTTTTTTGATGTGATTTCACGCACAATTGTCGATGTTTTTGTCCTTCCGCATCCATAATTTTTGAGTCTGGAAATATTTTTCTGAACTGTCCAGCATGATCGGCACAACTAATTGGCAAATTATGCTCAATTATAAAGGCAGTAAACAAACTTTCAGCCCTAATCACTGCTTTATCATTAGTCACAAAAAGATCAAGCTTTTTGATATTTTCAATGGCTGAAAAATTTCTCTCATGTTTTGATGTGCCCACAAGGGCAACAATATCGCTATGTCCACTAAGCACAATGCGGAAATCAGTTCGACATGGTATACAAAAAGCAAAATCATTGCCTTTTGAATAAAATCAAACTCTTTTGAATAACTGTCTTTAAAATTTTGATAGTAATAAGTTTTTTCGATATTATTAAGAGTATGAAAGACCTAGAAAACCGCTTCAAATGAAAACATAACAATCCACTCGAATGCCATTAGATTAGAATGTTTACTAAAATATTTCACGGTTGGGAGTAATTAGTTTTCTCCCTACTCTTCACTGAGGTTTTGTTCCAGCTTACACGTTGGTCATGTGATCAGGGGGAATTGGATTGGTTCTTCAAGCGCGCTAAGTTTATGACGTATTTTGAAATCGTAGCACTGTTGTATCAGATTTTCGCTATAAAAGCAAAGAAAGTGGAAAAATCGGAAGATATTAATTAAGAAACGGAAGATGGAAGAATTTTTAAAAAACCGGAAATATTCCGGGTAAACCGGAAGAGTTGGCAGCAATGAAGTTATATAACACCTAAAATGTGGTTTAAGAGAGATTAGGACATATAATTTTTGGCTGAGAAATTCAAAAACAATTTTTTTTTTTTTTTTTTAAAAAAAAGAGGGATTAATTTAACTATCAGTTAAAATTCTAAATAAATTTATATACGAAGCACAGAAAATTGTGAGAGTAACTCGAATCAGGATTAGTTTTTAATCCAGGTATGAAGCTAATACTATTTGCAAAATATGGAAATATGAATTTAGATTTTTTAATTAATGCACACATCAGGCTATGTGATAATCTATCACAATTAATAAAAACTTATTAAACATAAGATTTATTAGATATTTCATTGAAAAAATGAATTTTTATTAAATAAAGCTGACAAAATAGTAAGCGACTATCTACTATTTTATGAAGCAACTTGTAGAGATATTGTAGAAATTTATAACTTATTTTTAGATGCCAATGAATGGATTAATAATGAATGATTAATCAACATTTATGATTCATAAATACCTGCTGCTCATGGAACACATCTCTTGGGTATTAACAGGGAACACAAATTAATGGGTCAGAATAGTAAAAGAAGAGATTTAAAGAAAAAACATTTTACAATGATTTTAAAGACTAAACAAAGAGTTTAAAATCCAAGAACTGAAAAATTTATAATCCAAGCTATATTTCTTTATCTTTTAAATTATTCAGAATTAAAACACAGTGAAAGAATATTTAAAAACTTAATAATACTTTAAACTATGCTCGAATAGTAACCAATGAGTACAGAAAATATTTAATTGACAATATTACGGAATAAGGACAAAATACATAGATTAGGTACACAGTATGACAGAAATATATAACAAAAATATGGCATAAGGAAAGTTTGCAAGGCTAATAATATTGTACTGTTAAAAACATTGGAATTTTAAAAGGATTGAAGTAATAACTGCTAAAAAGGGATTAATAAGACCACATGAAATTCTGATTAATTCATCACAAAGGTTTTGTTAAAAAGTAATTAGTCAAATGTGCAAATCAAAATTCATGTTTTGTAATAATGCGATATTAAAATTATCAGGATTTAAAAAACTATGTGGAAATCAATAGCAATAACTGCTGGGAAGACAATAGAAAATTCATGCAAATTTATGATGAAATTGAGTGCGTCAAAAAATGATTATTTTAATACGTAATTCAAAATTAGAGTGCTTTAATAATATTCCGTTAAAAATAAGATTTTAAAAACATGAATAAATGCATTCTGATAACAGTCGAAAATCTGAACGAAAGACTATATGAATTTATGATTTAATTTTACTGAATGAGAAGATTAAAAAAAAGGAAAAAGATTACTCATAGCAAGAATTGAAATTCCCGTGTCTAAATATTGTATTTACATCTAAATTTTAAAAGGTACGTGGAAATGCGTAGAATAACTGCTTTAAAAAAAAAAAAAAAAAAAAAAAACATGTGAATTTACGACGGAATAATAAAAAATTTTTTTAAAATAATTTTGCACCTGTAACTTCAACATCTCTATTGACTTAAAAGTAAAAAATCTCATTTCACTGCAAAATAAGAAAGGGTGTGACCATATTTACAAAAAGGGATTTATAAAAGCAAAACTTTTTCCAAGTAATATTGCACTCCAGAGTCACGAATTTATTAGAAATTCCAAGCTAAAAAATTGAAGATAATTTTAATACAGGGTGGCCACTTTTCAAAGAAAGTACAATTATAATATTTTGCAGAATGTAATGACTGAAGCTAACATAATTATAACAGCAATTTAAAAATTTACATAAGCATTAAGAACTTATACCTCAATACTGAAGAAAAAAATTGAAATTAAAATTGCTACTCTTAAAAATTGAAATTACTCATTGTTTCTAACCTAACATTTTCATGATATTTAATTTTTTTACGATTTGTAAAAAAAATATTCAGTACTTATTTTATTACAGGCTTTAGATAGACATGCCGGTTCTGAAAAAAAAATGTAATTATTGTCCTAATGTTTTAAGATGTAAGAAAATAGAAATTAGTTTGTATAATTATTTGAACTTAAAAGTGAAATAATCATTTAAAATAACATTGATTACAAGAAAAATAAATTAGAGTGGGACTGGATAAGTTTCAAATTACATAATTTGATACACAAAGTGCAAAATAATAAATTGAAATACTTTATTGAGTGTCAGCATAGTGATGTCATATTATTTGACATGATTATGACAAACAATACTATGAATTGCTAATAGTGTTAAGGGTAAATTTTCCTGAGAATTCCAGATTTCTCTGTTTCCAGAGTGAGTGGCCACTTTGTAATATAAAGTGTGATGACTAAATTTCCTTGTTAATTTCTATAGCTTTGATAGGGATATAAAACAGTGTCAAAAATTGATCTATAAGTTAAAGTGATGTTTGTCATATTTGATTTGCATATTTAAAATGTCTAAAATATTTTCCTCTGTTAAAAAATATTAGAATTCAGATTTCATAGAATGAATAAAAACCCAAAGAGAATATAAAATTAAAAAATAATAATAATAATAACATTACAACTGATATACCTCATGTTTTAAAAATAAAGCTTTCAGAGCTCCTTTTGACCAAAAATCCATTGCATAAGCTAATAGTTTCATGGATAAATTATTTACTCTTAGAAAATTTCCAATAAAGACAACTTTGTCAATTCCCTGAAATAAAACAAAAGATTAATAAAACTAAAGCATGTTTAGGAATAGCTGACACTAAATTAATGAATTAAAACACACCTTAAAGTTGTCAAGAGAGAAAAAAGGTTATAACTATAGAAGTAGCAAAATAAGAAAAATACAAATAATTTTTAATAGAAATTATGTTGTGCATACATTAAAACCTTGATTATCAAAATCTCTTATCTGATATCCTTTTTAAATCCAAGTCAATTTAAAATTCGTTATTTTTTCAAACTCAGCATGTTTTTACCACTTATTAAGAGAATGTTGTCAAGCATACTTAATGCATTATAGCATGACAAAGATCTAAAAAATTATAAGCAGGACACACATCAGAAGATCTACCAATCTCAGAAATTTAAAAAGCCTGAGACTTTTTTGACCTAATAAGCAAACTATGGTTAAAGATAAAAACAAATAAATAAACACATTCTTAAAAATAATTTAATTAAGCAATTTTTTTACTCTTAAAATATAAGTACAATAGTTTTAAAGCAGATTCAGCAGCTGATTTAAAATTTATAAATAGTTGTTACCAAAATTTCTCCTGAAAAGAAAACTCTATTTGATTTGTCCTCTCATTCAACAAACTTTCCCATGTTTGTTTTGACAAAGGACAGAATTGGGTTTGGATTTTTGTTACTCAATAATCCCTTACAGGTTCCATTTCAGTGAGGAAAAATTTCAGTGCTACCAGCACAAACTTGGCCAATACACTGTAGCCATTATTTTTCCTACTGCTGACCCATATTTTGTATCAATCCTAAGAAAAAAAAAAAAAAAGAATCAGAAAGGCTTGCTTTATATATATTCTAAAATAGGGATGCACAAACTGCGGCCCTCCAAGTGCAGCCCGCGGCCGCAATCTAAAGAAAATGAAAAAAAATAATTTCAGAAATTTGAAACTTACGCATTTAAGTTTTTGACGCATCCAATTTCAATCAATGTAGTTTTCGATCGCTTTTTTTCGATGGTTACCTCTACAGATTTAGGTATAGTTTTGAAAATCCCAGTATTTTTAATGCATTTCCCAGTTTATAATCCGCGGATTACCTGTCAAAAAAAAGTTTCTTTACAAGGTGCGGGCTATCGGCCGATGCGGAGTATCTGCCGAAACGTTTTCACTACGCGCCAGCCAATCTCAAAACTTATCTTACATCCTCGTTCACGACGAAAGCGGGAAGGGATGAACACATGATTTGAGCTAAGAGAGGGTAGCAACACAATTGCCCATTTCCCATTATAAAAGATCCGAGAAATGGGAGATTTCTGTAAAATCGTTATAACAAAGCAAAATCTAAAATACTTAAAGATAACTCTATAACTTTCCTAATCTAAGCCCATTAAATACATTTAACTAAAATTATCCAAATAATCTTTTAATTTATTTTCTGTAGAGATAATATAAATCGCGAAAATGAAAAAAGTTTATCAAAGAAATAAAAAATTATCTAAAATGAAGGAGAAATAAATTTTACAATTGGCAAAAATGAATAATAATAATAATTTTTTAAATAAACCATAAATCATTATAGAATAAAAATAAACTTAACTATTTTGAATTAAATAAAAGAAAAAATTATCTAAAAGTTTTAATGATAAATTTCATTTGAAACAAAAATAACAATTAAAAAAAAAAAATAAACTTGCATTAACATTTTGAAAAGCATCATCCTTTAAGAAAAAAAAATCTGAAAACTCAAGTCAAATAACAATTGTCAATTATATAGATGACTTCATTTTAAAAACGTTTCATTCACGATCAAAATAATCTTAATATCCCTTATATCTCTAAGAATAAAAATAAAAGCTACTAAAGTTTTCAATAAAAAGAAAGAATTATCTTTTATTTTCATTTGTAAATGCTTATTTCATTTGTAAATGCAAAGCAATATTTAAACTATAGCTACCTTTAAAATTCAGCTTAATTTTTTAAAAAATCTATATGTAAAATTTGATAATTATTGATAAAAACTTATTTTAAGATTAAAAAAAAAAAAAATCTGAAAGGAGAAAATTATGCAATTCCTGTGAAAGAAAACAAAACACGTGTATTGAAACCACTTTGAGTTGCCTCCGCCCCTTCAATAACTTACAGCTAGTGAAGAGATCAGGATTGAGAATAATAAAGATCTCATACTTCATACTTTTCTGCCTGCTTACCCCTTCCCCACTTGAACCCCCCTTTCTATTATCACTTTTGACGTCATACTAAAGAAATCAGGTTTTCCAACTACATCTACATTCTTTTACGTGTACAGTGAAAGAACTTAAGTGCTTCGCTTGAAGAAGGGAAACTTCCCTTACTTCAAGGCCGAATCTTACCGGAATATGTCCCGCCTTTTTAGGCGCTGAAAGTGTAATGCTGGAAAGCCACCGCCAAGTGCAATTTAAGAGTCAGTTCTGCAACTTTCACGTTATGCAATGATTAATTTCTCCATTTAATATTTATATTAGACATTTTTTCAGTTAAAGTTATGAAGGATTAAATTTTATTTTTAGCAAATATTTAACTCAACCAACCAATCTCATCCTAATTCTTTTCTTCTCCTATTTCCCAAAAGATAACATTGCGTATGTGTCAGTAGAAACTTCTCCGTCTCCCCAAAAACGATAGGGTGATTTTTACTGATTCTTTTTGTTTTCATATATATAACGTAGTTAATTATCGTAACTAATTTTATGACTTTTGTTTTAAATTTGCTCTTTTATTAATATGATTTACAAAAGCTATGCATTGTTCTGAATTTGCGACGATATCGGCATCGCGTGCGGGTTATAGGCCGCCGATTTTTCTTCCTTTCCGAAAATGAGGGGTGCGGATTATAGACCGCTGCGGATAATGGGTCGGAAAATACGTACATCATTATTACATCATTATACGAATTTCTAATTTTAGTTATTACTTTTGACGCACTTCGAGTGGGCCGATTTCATCGTAAATCCAATGACTTTCCAGTAGTTATTGCTGCCCATTTTCACATACTTTCTGAAATCGCGATTTTTGAAAGTTATGAAACGCTTTATTTGTGCAAACTTCATGAAAAATCTAAATGAATCTGCCGAAAAAGGCAGTTATTGCTACGCCTTTCCGTATGGGTTTTAAAATTTTGATATTTAAGCACCATATTATTACGAAGCGCGATTAAATAATCGCTCATTTAGATAACCATTTTTTGACGTGGTTTATTTGCACCGATTTTATCGTAAATCAAATTATTTTTCAATCGTTATTTTGGCAATTTACAAATTTCTACAAGGTTTTGAAAGTCCCGATATTTTTTATACACTATTGCGATACTTTAATTTCGAATTTCGCATTTAAATACCTAAAATTTAGACGCGTTTTATTTGAGCCAATTTCACAGTAAATATAAAGGGATTTTGATAATTTCTTCGGCAGTTATTACTACGCTTTTACCCGGGATTTTAAAAAAATTCTGATATTTTTAATGCTATACTTTGACAGCATGCGAGTTATGAATCACACATTAAAATAATTGCTTCTTACGTGCTGTATTTGTGCAGATTTTTACATAAATATAAGAGGTTTTTCGGATGTGTTTTTTTTTCTTTCCAGTTATCACAACATTCTACATTTTTACTTGTGATTTAGAATAACCTGATATTTTAGCACAATATTACAACTCTTAAAATT
Source organism: Parasteatoda lunata (assembly GCA_949128135.1). Classification (NCBI taxonomy): domain Eukaryota; kingdom Metazoa; phylum Arthropoda; class Arachnida; order Araneae; family Theridiidae; genus Parasteatoda; species Parasteatoda lunata. The sequence continues at coordinate 8,952,915 of OX421981.1, read as the reverse complement.
CGATACTGTTTGAAATTTTTTTTTTTCAACTTAAAAAGTAATTACGTATCTTAGCAAAATCGATCCCTTCCTGAAGAGAATAAAAATAAAAACAAGTTGTGTACATTTATATTAAACGTGCTCCCTTTTGCTAAAAAATAATTCAAAACATGTGCATATTTCTTTAGTCCTATGAGCAAGTGCAAGTTTAACATCACACACCCAACCTATTCTTTTTGTTGTTTGTTACATGATTTAAAATTCACATGTCGAGATTCATATTTACACGTTTTAAAAATCATACGTTTCAATTCTTCTCGTAATTTAAAATTCCTATATCGTAACTCGTATTTACGCGATCTTAAAATTGCGCATCGCATTTCGTATTAACAATAACGAGATTAAAAAATCACCCATCGCGATTCAAATTCACGAGATTTAAAATTCGATCCGTGTTCTGGCGTTTAAAAGCCATATATCGCGATTCACATTCACACATTTAAAAAATCATGCGCTGTGAGTAATTTAAAATTGAAATTGTACATCTCAATCCATATTCACGCGATTTGAAAATCACACATAGCGTTTTTTATTTACGTAATTTAAAAATCACACATAGCAATTCGTATTTAAGCAATTTAAAAATAACACATTGCTGTTTGTATTCACATGATTTAAAAATCTGAAAATGAAAAACACCATCTAGGACAAATTCCAAAAGTGATTAAGTTATTTGCCCTAAGTTTAATACTACCCACAACAACAGCTTCTGTCGAAAGGCTGTTTTCCAGAATCAACTTGGCCTGTTCAAAATTACAGATCAGTATTTAAACAAAATCATTAAATTTTCATTTAATGGCTTGGAAAAGCTATAACATGATCAAGTGAATAAAATTATCACAATATTTGAAATTTTTGCAAATTACAGGATAACCATTAAGAAATTTTTTAGCCATTTTCTATACACTTCAACCATTTCATATCATTCATGATTATATGCTGGGAAATGATTTGTATATCATTAAATTTTAACTGTAAAAAATGTAATCAAAATAAGTTAATAATAAAAATAAGTTTATGCATATGTGTATTAATTGTAAATAGTAGGTGTCATGTTAAAAAAATATTAGTCATAAAAAATTGTAAACAAGTTTCTTAATAGTTTTTTATTATTAAGGAAAATAGTTTCTTCAAAATTAATGCTTTCTTACTTTTTCTTCCCTCTCTCTGCCCCTGCCTCATATAATTAATTTAAAATTAATGTTTTAAAGTTTAAGTATATTCCCTATTAAATGCTAAATCTTATTTTCCGCAGAAGGGGTTTTGTTTCAATTTTAATCATTTTTAACCCTATAAACTTTCTTTAAATCAAAGTATTTAACTGGCATTTATTTTAATAACTAGAATATTTTTTTAAAAAATTTAATTCCATGAACAAATTTTTTAAAGTTAAAATTTATGTTTAAATGGACTTTTGTATTATGTAATATGATTAAAAAAAACATGAATTTTCCCATAGTTTTTTAATTATTTCAATTTATCTAAATTTTTTTCTGATTATTAATTGATTCTGATTTTCAGATTCTGTTTTTTTCTTAAGTAATCAGTTTAGAAGTTTCTAACATTAAACATTTAAAAGTATTTATTTTTATGCTAAGATATTACAAGGTTAACTTAAAAAAAGAATTTAGTGGCTAGAACAATGTTTTTATGACAATTAATTGAAGTGAATATGTCTGTCTAAATACTTTGGGTGTTCTCTTTGGCATGCGGTCCTTTATTAGTCAATCTGCTGTGCATGTGGCCCTTCACTCAAAAAGGTTGTGCACCCCTATTCTAAAAAGTACAAAACTAAGTTTTTAGAACATTAAGATACAAGCTCTTGTAGTCTTTTTCCAAAAACCTCTACTAAAATAGGGAAACTATCATCAAAAAAGTAACTATATAAAGCTAGAACTTCTGTATTGCATAAAAATTCTCATGCCTATAAGATATGTAAAAAATAACACTGATTGACTATCAATACAAAGGATTTTTAAGTAACTTAATTCTATGATCCATTTAAAAATACAACTTTAAAATCAAAATGAGAAAGGGTTTTTGTAATTTCATAACAAATGAGAAGAATAGGGGTGGTGTAGCAAGTTCATAGAAAATAGAAGAGTGCTTGTATAAATTAAGTTCAGCAAAAGCAAAGTAAATGGGCAAGCTTAAGAAGCTGATATTTTGTAGCTGAAATATCAAAGGCAAAGAAAAATTATACATTTGCATAGTTTTAAATTTAATTATATGTGTTACAAAATTGCATAGGAAAAGTTTTACATAAATCAATAAAAAAAATAGTTGACCTCATTCAGTGCACACATTCTTGCTATGGATCCTATGTTGTTTGTTATAGTAACTAATGTAGCTCGAGCTAAATCTTCTTTTGAGGCTTTGCATCTTCTGGAATAACTAGCCATATGTCCAAAGCTAAAAATCATTTTTAAAGCAAGAATAATAATTAAACAAGCAGAAAATTAAAATATTTGAATGAGGAATAAAATATGATAAAAACGCATAACAATAAACATTTTCCAGTTCTGAAAACCTAATAAAACTGAACACATTTGAAATGTTTAGCTAAATCATATTTGAAATACAAGTTTGTAAAATAACATAAAAAGGTAAATGCACAAATAAAGAAATTATAATTTTACATTTACACATACAATAATTAAGAAAGATATTTTTACAATAATTCCAGAGGCGTTTTTAAGAAATGGCCCAAGTTCAGGGCCCTGAGTTCTGACGAGGGCCCAGGAAAGTAAAAAGTCTCAATGACATATTTAAAAATTTTTTTATTCTAACTAATTTGTTAAAAAAAAAAAAAAAAGGTTAGCAAGTGAGAGTGTTTGAGATGAGATATTGAAAGAAAAAATTGGTTCAGCCATATGTCTTTTCGGTCATGACATGTTGCAGATGATGGAATAATACGTTCTTGTAAAAAGAGAACAGAAAAGCTGATAACAACAGAGAGAACTATACAGTTTTGGGAAAGGGGAGTTTTAAATGCCAGTCAACATCAATGGAACAATGTTTTATGTTTGTTATTCTTTGAATTTTTTTTACCATGCTCCTTCCTGTTTTACATTGCTTAGTTTGTGTGAGAATCAAAACGTATCAACTATATCAGTTTTATTTTGATTTCATTTAACAAGTTCTGATTGTGAGTATAAATTTATTACGCATATTTCTTGTTTATTGTTGAAGTGGCAAACTCAACAAGTGGCAATTGTTGAAGTTTCAATAAATTTACTTCAAACTTTGACACTATGTTCACAATAAAATATTTTTCGTTGCACATAGGGATTTGTTTAATTGGGTTGACTAGTTTTGAGTCATTGCCATTTTCTGAGCAGAATTAATTTTTAAAAAAAAAATTTAAGTGCAATGGAAACTACATTCATGTTATTTTAAAAAAATCAAAATGGAAGCAAATTGGGATGATTTTTTCTTCTTATCATTAACTTGCTCTTATTATCCATTATTTTTGTTCATAACTTGCCTACAGCAGGTTATGGATAACTTAAAAAATAATTTATAAACATTGTATTTTATAATCTTGAATTTTTTAAATGTAACATGATAAAATTAGAATTAAAATATATACAATAAGATAAAAAAATTTATTGAATTTAATGGAATCATCCTAAAATTACTTTAAAAAATCCTTTTTTTTGCCTGCTTCTTCTGTGTTGTTTCCCCTTCAAAAAATGTGATTTTTGACTGCTTGATTTTAAGTCATTTTTTATTACTTTGTATTTCACTTTATTTAATTAAAGTATCAATTTTATACAATCTTTAATGGTTTTTATAGCATTTCTTCCTCACTAGAAGAGTCAATTATATTTTGAGTTATAATAATTTACCAAGTTTTTCTGATCATTTTTTAAATGAATAAATACAGAATAACAATATTCCTACTTTATTATTGAATGAAAAATAGCTGTTTCAGTTCTCCAACTAAAAATTTTAATTTTCATTACACTTTTTTTTACTTTATTATATTTAGTAAAGCATAATATTTTTCTCATTATTTCCTTTCCAACTATTATTTACTGACATGCATGAAAGTGATTAATGTTTTTGTTTACTTATAATGAATTGTTTTTTTTTATTTCTTTGTTTTCAATATTTTGAGTAATTATTTATTTTTCTTTTCACACATTATTTTGGTTGATTAGATATTAATCAGATAATAAAATGTAATTAATGAAAAAATGTTTTTTTTTCTCTAGCTGTTTAAGACTTATTTCGACCTTTGTGTATGTTAGAGGACTATTACACAGAAAAATCTATTATCTGTACTTGCTGAAGTACGAGAAGGAACTTTTCCGAATATGGGACTTTTTACTCTGCATGAAAATGTACAAAAGCTGAAAGTAAAAGAATAATTTTTAATTACTTAACAGCAAGTACAGAACTCAGGTCAATAAGTAATTGGTTGCTATCATGAACAATAAACTTTTTTTTCTTATGATATTCAAAAAGAAAAACTGCTCAGCAAGAAACTGTGTGTATAAATTTACCAAGATATCAATTTGACAAAAAAGTGCAATTTTTAAACTTTTAAACTATGTGATTATAAATCCTGATGGTTAATTTTAAAATTGTATAAATATATGAATATGAATCACATGCATGATTTTAAATTGAGGGAATATGAATCCCGATATGAGGCTTTTAAATCAGGTGAATATGAATCACGATGCATAATTTTTAAATTGCGCGAATACGAATCCCAATGTCTAATTTTTGAAGCTAGTATAAATACGAAAATCGATGTTTGATATTACAACCACGAAAATGAATCATGACATTGGATTTTAGGCTCGCGTGAATACGAATCGCTACATAGGATTTTAATACAAATCCCGATATTGGATTTATAAATTTCGTAAATAAGAATCACAATGTACGATATTTAAATTGCCTGAATAAGAATCGCAATGCGCAACTTTTAAATCAGATGATACGTAAATCGATGATTGATATTAAAATCGCTTGAATAAGAATCAAGATATTTGCAGAGTCTGGACTTGGAATTTCTAAAAAGCATGTTTGTATTGTTTTTGTTCAGACATAATAAATAAAAATTTACAAGATGAATTGAATGAGCAAATAAATATTTTCACCGCAAATCAACCTTTATTATTATTTTTTTAATATATTTTTTTGTTTTCTTTCAATCCAAAAAACAAGCAGCGACGTCTGAATTACGAAAATACGAGCTATCCAGCGGACGGATAAAAATACTTAAAATCTTATTTTCTGTGAGTAAAATTGGAGAAAATAGCTAAAATAAGTAAAAAGGAGGAAGGGTTAGCAGCTAGGACATAGTTTGCATTTTCTGTTTATCTTTGAAAATCGTAAATAAATATAATTATTTTACTTCAATGACCGAATTTTCAAAAAAAAAAGCAGGATATTTATTTTTCTTAAAAAAAAAAACGAAACTTTTAAAGATCGGAATTTTTGATAAAAAGGCTGAAATTGGAGAGACACAAGCCAAAAAATCTCATCCTTGATTATAAAGGTCAACCAGTTTTATCCCAAGGAAATGATTTTTAGAGAAACTTCAGAGGGAGGAATGAGGACTTCGATGCTTTCGCTCCGCGAAAAATTAAATTCTTTGTAAAATATTTTAACTTGTGCAAAAAAATATTTTCGCGGAAATTAGCGGGAAAAATCTGGAGAAAAAAAAATTGGAAATCCGCGAATACGTGGAAGAATCACATCCCTGTATATGGCAGTGGATTAGAGAGAATATTCTCTCATGTGTCATAATAGATAAAAAAATAAAAACTTACCTGCAAGCAACAACATCACCATCAAGATTAAATTTGCCATAACTGCCTCCATATATATCTCGCACAAGTTTATCAACATTTGTGTTATCCCCTTTTTCTGCTAATGAAATAGCTTCTTCAAAAGATTCACAACCAGTAAGTAAACAACAAAGTCCTAAAAAAGTGCCTCCACCTAAACTACAAATTTAATTTAGTTACAGAATATCTGTATTGAAAACTAGTTAAATTTTTTTTTAAAAAACAGAAAGTAGTATGATATTATAATATACAATAGTATGCACAAAAATATTACTTCTACAATTTAGAATGAAATGACCAAATTATTCAGAAGATGAATAACTAAAATATCATCAACTGACAACACAAATCTTTGAATTGGATTTGATTTGAGGAGTTAAAAGTAGATAACTAACAAAAAAGTATACTGGTATGTGCATAGCTATAGTATAATAGCTTCAATGCTTGAAAATTAGCTTTGAAATTATTATATAAAAATGAAGACATTCATGGTCTATAAAAATAGAATTTTCGATGAAAGTTAACACTAGTCATTAAATTATGGAAATAAGTTAGCATTAATCCACTGATGGTTTTAAGACTTAAATTTTTATTTATTCAAAATGGCCACAATATCTAGATCACTGCACACACTTTCCAAAAATTCTCGTATTTTTAGAATCCTTATCAAAAATGAAAACTAGAAGTATGCACATTGGGGATTGCAAATTACAATTTAATAATAGAAAGAAAAAAAAAAAAAAAAAAACACTTTTGAACTCTGACAAATCAGAAAAGTAAAAGCAATAAACTACAAGTCACTTTTGATTGAAAGAAAAAACAGTAACAATCACTAATAAGAATAAATTACTGTTTTATTTTCTCAAAGCCTTCCAACACAAATTAATTTTTGATGTGAAACCTAAATCTCTTACCTTTTGTATATCTATAAAAAAAAGTATGATTTCATTTTTAAAATTTCTTGAACAAAAAGTGGTAACTTCCTTTATTTTAAAATATGACAAAACATACAATCGTACTAATTAGGAAAAAAACTAATGAAAAAAAAATTCATACCTAGTTCCTGAAACTCTTTTAAAATTGTCTTGGGAATAAACTACTAGAATGCTCACTCCAGAGCCAATATTAACAACAAGAAAGGGATATAAATTATGTAAATCAAAATCTTCTCTTTTACACTTGCTATCATCAGTTGGATCAATAAAATAATAGCATTCTGGTTTATTGTAAGCATTAATATAATGTATTCCTCTTATCAAGGATTCTAATTCATCAAACTTATGAAGCTCCATCTTTACCACCTAAATTAATAATAATAATAAGAGCACTTTCAAAGAGGGAATTATAAGTATATACATGTTAGTGCTATTTATAAATGAACAAATAAACAATTCTGAAATTTTAAAATGAAGCAAATAGAAATAATTTAAAAAGCATTTTTTATCACACAAGATAGAACAGAAGGGGAAAAAAAAACACCATCTACTACAAATCAATTATTTGGTTTAGTACAAACATTAATAACAATTTTATAATTAAATATTTAATATAAAATATTTTTACATCTACCTCACACTCATTATGGAATATAATAAATGTTTTGAAATAGCTATAGGTCTTATCATCAAACTATATTTATATGTGCTTTCAGCATTATAAATAGAACAGTGAAAATTATAAGTATTTAAGATTCAATCTTAATGGCTTAAGAATCTAAGGTCTTTTTATAGGTTCCCTTGTGTGAAATTTATGATATATTTATATAATTAAAATGAAAATTTGGTCATACGGTCCTCAAAAGTTAGTACTAATAAGAGACCACTGTAATGTAAGAAAAATAGAGAAATGTAAGAAAAGATTAAAAAAAAAAAAAGAAATAACATTCAAATGTTTAAAAAAACACATGCCTAATGACAATAGCTTTAAAGATGTAACTTAAAAGTTATAAAGGTGATTGCATAAAATCAAAGGTAAATCTAGATAACAAGATATTTTAGTTCCTAAAATTAAAAAAAGAAAACTATGAATTAGTGAAAATATAAATAAAAAATATGCAACTATTTGAAATTATGTTAACTCCACAAAAACTTAGTAAACGTATTAAAAAGTGCAGTTAAAAAAAATTTAAACATTAAACTAATGCCACTTTTGCTTATCAACTACTTAAAAAAACATGAAGAAAAAACGAGACAAATAATCACAAAACTAAAACAAGTTACTTGAAAATAAAAACTTCTAAGTCATAAGATATATTTATTTTCATGTACATAAGAAAAAAAACATTTGAACACAAATAATATTAGTATAAAAGTTCAATTAAATTCATCATTTCAGATGCTATAAATATTTTATACTTTCTATATTATGTAATAGGTCATATTAAGATTATTTAATTTAACAATAATTTCTTGTAAATACAGTACTGAATCTTTCACCCAGTGTCCAAAAAACCGGGGAAAATTTTGCTCAATTTTCCCACCATTTTGAACTAGAAGGATTGAGATAATGATTACGGGAAATTGATTATGGCAATGAATGGAAAAATTGTGACAGTTTTTTCAATTCATTTATTTTTATTTTCGAAAACAAAATCAGAAGAAGCGAATGATTTAATTTTCACTTGATTTACAAAGGGGAAATATCAGCAAACTGTAGGTGTTAGCGAAATTATAAGAAAAATACATTGCCTTGTATTACTATATAAATATAAGAAAGTAAAAAGAGTGATTGGAGAAAAAAAGAGTGAAGTGAAAATACAAATTTTTAATTAGAATACTAAAAACGGTTAAAACACGTCAATTATTTTTATTCAATATTAAAGCAGGAATGTAGTTAAGAGCTGTATTGAATCAGTTTTTAGTTATCCAGAAAACAGGGAAATTTAGACATTTCGGAGAGCGATTGTCTCCAGGATTCCAAATGATCGATTCTCTACTGTATGTATGCTTGTCTTTATTCTTACGTTTTATGCAAATTCATGTCAATCACTGAAAAATAGCTTGTATGAATGCTTACTTACTCTTCGAAAGTCTCCTTCAAATTTAAATGCACCACCACCAGTAGCACAAACTGTGCTAGCCATATAGGACATTCCTTTTGATTTAGCTAATTGTAAAAATACACTCATCTCACTAGTTGGAAAACGAACAAAATGGAGAGTTCCAACTCTACCACCTATCAAAACATTATCCATCTAAAAGTAAAAATAGTAATTTGTATAGAAAAATAATTGTAAAAGAAACTAATTATAAAAACATTTTTAGATATTAGGAAATGCTAATAAGAAAATAGTTATATACCTTTTCAAAAAATTCACTAGATATTGAAAGTCAGTGTTGTGGAGTTAAAAAACCTATGAGTGACTTAAATATAAAAAAACTATAGTAACTATTTAAAGAATAAAAAAAAAAAAAAAAAATGAAAGCCATTTCTTAGCTATATTGGGAGGAAGGATATTAGCGTGGACAATTTACATAAATTTGTCAAAAATATTCATAAATTATAATCTTAACAAAAGTAGTATTTTTTTTCAAAATTTGAAACTTTATATTCATTTTTAATGATAAATAAGCTAATTTGAAATTTTTTTTAAAATAATTTTTATTAAAAAAGGTTCCTTATTTTTGTGAATGACATTATCTCTATAATATTAGGTCACATGGATAAGTAATAAAATTGATTATTAAATCTATTGTTACTTATAAAAATACAAATTTTATTCCAGTAAGAACATTTCTCATAGCCATTTTCCCATGGTATGCGATTGTATTAAAAAAATATTAACCATAGTAGTATAGAAATTTCAAGAAGAACAAATATCTAACTTCACTGATAAGTAAAGCAAAAAAATAGATATTGTTTTCTCACTAAAAAACTTCCTTAAAAGAGACAAAATACTTTCTGCTGCCTCATCCCTACTTTATGAAAAAAGTGAGAATTTTAGAACAAGAGTTAGCTCTTCTTTGATGACTTTATTCAAGTCTAATTAAATCTTTAGCCAGCACACTTGGCAAGAATCTTAAGCTAGAAAATATCTAAAGCTATGTATAATGATAAAGCAATAAACAAGTTAAAAAAGCATCTGTTCCACTTTATTTGTCAGAAGGTCAACAGTGCATTTTTGAGCAATTATAGATTTGTGGCACAACAGAATCTCAGTCAGAGACCAGTTCTTTTTACGAGCTTCTTATGAAAAATGCTTTCTATCTTTCAGTGGTGTTAAATTATGGCAATGTTAAAATATGTTTTAAAAAAAATACATAGGTGTTAATTCCTTTGTAGCATGCAGATATTTAATAATCTTATTTCTCATCCACTTTCTAGCTATTGCTACGAACAAGATTCTTTCACTAACATCTGACAAAGATAAGATAAATCATCAGAATTTGTCAATAATTTTATTTAAAAAGATTCTCATAATAAGCAAAGCATAAAATATCTAGAACTTATTTAGTTACTTTTAAGAATGAAGACAAGACTGATAGCACAAAAATTGAGCATTTCATACATAAAAAGGAACTGTCGAAGCTCTTAAGGACTCATTCGTATTTCTTACATGAAAAATTCATGCGAGTTGCAACAGACATTCACACATTAATCAAATTTAATGTTTGCAGTAAAAAATATTAAAAAGATTTAAATTTTAAATATCTGGATTTCTTCAGGTAGGCAAAAAAATAGTACCACTCCTGACACACATAGTTCTTATTTAATTTTATAAAAAGAAAATAATAAATCTGTCCTGAAATGAACACAAAAATTGACAAAAACAGTTTTACAAAAATAAGAACACATAACTTTTTAGTACCTGAAGATGTACGTCTCTTTTTCCTGTTGAGCCATAAGCAGAATTAGTGGTTAAATAATGATGAATTTTTTTCAAAGCTCCTTTTTCAGATTCTAATTCACTAGCAAAATCAATCGGCTCAAAGTAAACAAGTTTTACTAAAGATCCACCAATGTCCATTCCAAACCATGGCATTGCTATGAATAAAGGAAAAAATCTTACAAAGCAAAAACTGTTAGAGTTTAGATTTGAAGAAAAACACCATTGTTGATGATCATATAGCTTTGATAATTAGGCTCAACTTATGGAAATAGTAAATCATTAACACTTAGTCAGCCTAATCCTACATTCTTTTCTTCCAACCAAATTATCTGAAGATACATTGGGTATTCTCAGAAACAGTATGAGAGATACATAACAAATAGTTCAACTAGAAAAAATACTCAAACTAGAACACATTAAACTAAAAAGTTGAAAAATAATACACTCACCACTAATGCAACTTTTGTGTATATACACTTTAATATGATTTTACCATATCAGACATTTATTATAGTTACTCAATTTTGAATAGAAATAGAAGTTTCATTTGTTTTGTATATTAAGTTATTTAAAAACAAAATTATGAACTATTTATACTTTACAAAATTTTTGTCATGCTATTTTTTGAAATCTTTCATACTATTTTTCAAACCAAATATAATTAAAAACAATAAAAAATTAACCAACTAATCTCAAAAGTTAAATAGATCTGGCATGAACAACTCATATTACTTCTGTGAATACATGCAGTATCATACACTATTTTTCAAGTATTATAGAATAGAAATTATTATAGAGCAGAAAGAGTAGTAATTAATCAAAGTTTCATGAAAAGAAAAATAATTTTAAAAGTTTTCGACTTGCTATTTGTTGTATATATGTTGTTTTTTTTAAACAAATACTGCAACAAGTTTAAGAAAACACACTAAAAGTCCGTTTTAACAATAATTCATAATAGCAGATTAAATTATTTTTATAGCATATTTGTTGTTATAGTAAATACATGTATTTAAGGTTATAAAAGCAATAAAAGTGCAATGGGCTTGTTAATTTCTTTTATTGTGAACAACTATTTCGATTTATGCATACATATTTACTGTAGACTGCTTTTGCTCAGTTGTAGAATAAATTACGTAGCTCTAAAAGTCAGAAATATCTGTGACATGAATGTTTAAACAACAAGTTACCATATCGTAAGTTTTTGCCAGAAGAAAATGAGGTGAAGTGCAATACCTTTGGACATCATTGATAACAGTGGGATTTTAATATAAAGATTGGATTTTAATATAAAGTGTATGATAGAATAGGTCAACAAAAGGCACACTCTTTTCAAGTGTGTATCAGGATTTCTAAGAATAGGAGAACTTTTCTTTCGTTAGGAAGAAGATAACTTAGCAGGTGGTCACCTTTTCATTATTTCATAAAAATGAGTTGAATTTGTAAAAGTAAACTTTGTTCATTCTTTGCTTTTCTGGATTGATACCAGAAAGAAATAAAATTGTCTTGCAAATAAACTTTATTCATATATCATTATTCAGTTAAATAGCCGGAAAATGTATTTCCTTAAAAATATTTTGGATGCAATACTAGAAAGCTAGCAATTTTTGACTTGCTATAAACATAAAATTTTTCTACCTTTAATATTTGCATTTTGATAGTGACTTGAGAATCTGTCATAAAAGCATTCTTTTTGTAAATGTGCCACTCATTATATGGAGATTTTTCCATATCAGTAAATCCTGCAGATTTTAATAAATACTACTGAATAAGTTGAGCATTCAAAAGCTTTAGTTTTATGGGCTCAAAAGCAAAAACAAATGGGTTTAGCATGATTTTTTTTTACATATAGGGGGAGGAAAATAGCTGCTCTGTAGGAGAAATTTAGCAATTAAAAGAAGATTATCACTTTTTTTTTGTAAAAAATATTAGTCACCATTTAAGGTGCCTTTAAAAGCTAAAAGATTTCAATTTATAAAATAGAATAAAAGTTCTACAAATTCTTTTATATATCAAAAGAACATAGAAAATATTTTTAATTCCTTTTAACATCTAAAAGTTATCTCAAAAGTTAAAATATGTAAAACAATCAAGCAGAAACTTTCTTTTCAAGCCAATCAATGATGTAATGAATCAATGATCAAATACATGAAGATCTTGATAAATTTTTACAATGTAGAATGGAATGACTTATTAAATATAGGGGGGGAGGTTGGGATTGAATTCCGACTCATCTGCATTGAACATTAGGCATGCTTTATCTGATATTATAAGTTTTTTTTCTCCTTATAGACTACACTGCTTTTAATTCTTTGTAAAAATAGCAGACAATTTCTGGAATTGTATGAGATTGAAGCAATGACAGAAGTTGCTTAGCTTTTTTCAAGGATAAGAAATCATGTCTCATCATTAAGTCTCGAAACCAGTTCCTCTTGGTTTGCCATTCTTAAAGACATAACAAATAGAATTTTCTTTAACATATGATCCAAAAAAAAAAAAAAAAAAAAAAAAGCATAAGTTCTTGCCTGTCGTAAGGATAACCAAACCTGGCTCTAATAATCTCATAATTATAACTTCTCATTATTCATACACATATTACTTATTGTAACTTCTTATTGAACTCTATATGAATTTATATAAATATATACTGTGCATATAGATGGAGTGAGTAACAGATGTGTATTTTTTTATTGCGATTAAGTAGAAAAGTTATAGTTGTATAAGGCAGTGAAAAGAAAAATTTTGCAAAATTCTTGGAAATTATTTTTTTTTCTTTTCAATTTTTGAATACTCTTTAAAATTTAGCAATCTTCATATTTTTTTTATAAAAATAACAAGATGCTTTAAGATTAAAAGGGTATTATTCAGAAAATATAGAATTTGCACAACATTAGAACCGAGTTAAATAGGAATTTTTTTTTATCATTAAGCATTAACAGACAAGCATTAAAAAACATTTTTTTTTTTACTTGTTCTTCTTCACATTGCAGACTATTGAAATTCCAGATCCATTAAAGGGCACCTTAACAGTTTACATGAAGCTGATAAAGTTTTCAAAAAGTATAAAATTGTCAGAATGAAATAAAAGAAATATAGTACAAAAGGATTCAAAATATCAAAAAAAAAAATTTCTTCTAAAGATATCTTTTTAAATATGCTGGTACTTTATAGCAAAAATGAAAAGAGTTCTTCAACCAACCTAACAGTGAAAATTTCTATTCTATAATTAACTGTTCACTATTTTTGTGGGTTATTACAGCATTTTTTATTTGTGAATTGTTCCTGTTAACGTGTACTGATTGAACCCATTTGGTTATTAATGCATAGCTGCCAACATGGATAGGAAAAAATTCAGAAGATTTTACGAAATAATATAAATTTTGTGACAATTGTTGCATAATGTACTAAATATTTTACACATAGGGAATTTTAGGGATTTTTATAGTCATCAAAACAGAAAAACAGCAATATTTTAGAGTTATGATAGACATTATACAGACTTGAGATGCTATCTATTATGTTTACGCATAATTTTGATATTAATAGGCCTTTTTTTAAATTAAAGATGGTGAAAAAAAATTTCATTTCATTTAAAAAGAGAGTTCTGAATAAAAATAAACGGAACATTTTATAACAATTGAGTTTTGAACTGCTTTCTATAAATGAAGTTTGCTTCATTATGTATAAGTATTACATACTTAAATATTTAAGGAAGCAATAATCTGTGCGAAATTCTATTTCAACAGGGATATTTATAGGAAACATACTCCATTTTTGGGAATTTTTTAAAATGTACAAAAAATGGGAGAATTTTAACTAAACCAGTAGAAACTGGCAAAATCAAGTAGTCTACTGGAAAATCCAGTAGAGTTGGCAGCTATGTTAATGTAAAGTTAATAATATTCAAAACTCCTAGTTGTTAAATAACGCTCCAATTAAAAAGGCATTTTGAATAACACTATTTTCCTTTGTTCAATTACAAAATTAGAAATATTTAATTAATATGGGTTGAAGGTATAAAGTTAATAGAATGGGATTTAAATTTTATAACATTTCAAAAAAATAAAAAAAATAAGAATAGAAGTTTTTTTAATATAAAACTTGGTATTCATTTGTAAGTTATTTCTTTAATCTGACACATTTAAAAACAGAAGAAAAGGAAATATATTACTTACGAGGCGATAATTTAGGAGAAATTGTACCATTATTTTCTTTAGAAGAAGCCATGTCATCATATCTAGTAATTAATAAATAATATCTAGAAAGAAAATAGCATAAATTAATGCAGTTAGAAACAAAAGCAATTTTCCACAACAAACTTCATCATGATTTCTCAAACATTTTGTAGCCCATAAACACAAGTCAAAGTAATATTTAGTTGATGTAATGTAACATATGCTTTAAATGAAGCACAAGAATTGGAAACAATATGCAAGCCAATAAAAAATTTCAATGATCACGAATTACTAAAGCAATATTTTAAAGGAAAATATTACTTAATTAAGCAGTACGATATTTAGAACTTCAGTTAAAAAACAGTAATTATAGCCCACATGTACAAGAAATACAGAAAACTCATTAGAAGATTTCTGGAAACATTCTAACACACAACAATAATGTATGGTGGTTTTTCTTATATTTTAAGCAAAAGAGGTAATTGAAAGCAAATTCAATGGAAACTGCAAAGAAAGACTATGAAATCACCCTCATTTTACAAATCTGAATAAAAGAAAAATTAGATTAGGTTTAGATTTGAATCATACAAGTAGGGGAAAAAAAGTCACACTTCACGTATTTAATAAAAAAAAATGAAATATTTAATTAATTTATGAAAAATTTAGGGAAAATTCAAAAGAAAAAAAAAACAACATGAAAATTGACTTCAGAATTCAATATGCAAGTGACTGAAATGAGAAATATAATTCTTCTGATTATCTAAAAAAAAGGCACAGTGATTTTGTCATAGTATCATACTATACTTATCTTGAGAATAATATGTTTATAAGCAATAATCTAAAAGAAACATTTAAGCACTTATGGATATATATACAGAAAAGCTGTTTGCGAAAAATTTATTATCATTGTATCACTCATTATTAAAAAATAATAATAAATAGATAAAAAAAAAACTAAAATGGTTAAAATTACCCTATTCTAACCTGCAGTTAATTTGACAGAAGCTGATTCGAGATTTTCTTTTTCTGCTTCTTGCAGCTACAATTTTTCCATGATTAAGTCATTTCGCAGTTGCGTAAATTATTGATTTTAGGTAATGTCATAGGAAATTTTAGGCATTGACTCTTGTCATTTGGTATTGTTAAATCATAGTCTAGCTAGAACATGTGCTATCCATAGTTGATTTTTTCAAAGAGATTTAAATAATGAACAATTATTCAAGTTTAATGAAGAAAATTAAATGCTACTTTATCCATGAAGAATTTTGTGGAAGAAAAAAAAAAAAGATCTACTACACACATCTACTACAAAAACATCCAAATGAAAATAAAACTCGTTACAAGAGTCAGAAACTTCTTTAATTGTACGTAAAGTGTTTTAATTGGGATTTTGTGTTCTCAGAAAGTTTTTCAGTTTATCTAAGTCTGATTCGCTCCAAAACAGAATCTCACAAAGAAACATCCTAACCATAGTCACTGCTGGTGCTCTGAAGAAAGGTCTTTAGATAAATTAAGATAGGCAGACTTTATGTAAAAATAAAGTACTTTGCCACTAGATTGCAGTCTTCTGCCAATCTATAATAATTGTATTTCAATAATAATTTTGCTTACTTAATAAACAAATTCAATACATAAAATGATAAAAAAAATCTATATCTTTCAGAACAACTCCATTAATTTCTATTGGTTTAAAAAATGATTAGAAATTTTGATGAAAGCTTACACACTTAAAAGCTTAAGTCATAAAATTTTTGTATGCATTAGTCTGTTAAATGTTAAGGTAATAAAATTGAATTTCCTCTCGACTTAATAAAAAACTTAAAAGTGTGTATAATTTTTATGTAGCTCCATTACACATAAATTATGTTTCCAGTTTTAGGTTATTTTTTTAACAAACCTTTTTTAAAACACTTTTCATACTATATGCAGTCATTTTATTAAAATTGTTTTGAAAATATTCAATGGAACTATATCAGTTATGTAATCAAGGCTTTAATAAAGACAGATGAAAGCTTAATACATAATGTAATTTGCCATTAGCAGATGTTTCTATTCCTAGCTATCCGTTAAATATAGATTATATTTACAGGTGACTTTTCTCAAATTGCCTTCTCATTTGCCTAATAGGAAAAATTTATCTCATAATTAACTTAATGCTGATAATTTTTACATTAAGACCCCATACATTTATGTATACAAATGCTAAAATACCAGCAATGAAAAAAACTTTAAAAATAAAAATTTAGAAACAGTTTTAAAGAATAATTGCATGGAAAAATATAGTTAATATAGTGTTATCCCATTACTTAAATGCTTTAAAAACTCATGAAAATATTAAAATTTTTTTCTATGTATCAATAATTAAATGAAGGAAAGCATTCTAAATAATATTTAATTGGAAATTTAATATTTTTAGAAAAGGAAATAGTTTATATCAAGAATTTTTAAGAAATAACAAGAATTTTTACTTTTTCATTGTAAAAAAATCTTTGTAACACTTATATTACACTAAGTAAGAGCATATTTTGCAAGCAAACACATGATTTAAAACAATAACTTGCGTATATTATTTTAAATTGCATTTTTGTGCATCAGGACTGGCTGAAGGAGAGGTTGATCGCTCAGAGCCCTAGGGGCACTGAATGAGACCCAGATTTAATATTCACTAAATTGATTTCATTATTTTAAAAGATATTGTTTATTTAAAAAATATATTTATAGGTTTGCAATTTTTAATTATATATTCTAAATTAACTTTCTTTATGGTTAAAAGTTCTTTACGCAAAAGTTTTGTTTAAGTTTCACACTAGTATTCCCAAAGAATGCAAGACAAAAACATAGGGAGAGTGACCATATAGGCTTTTGTCTCTTTACATTTAACCCCAGATTAAATTTAGAGTGTCATGTTAGTTTTATGAAAATAGGTATAAATTTTTTAAATGAAACATCAATTTGGAATTTATGAATCAATCAGAAATTTTTCCTCGTACTTTAATTTACAGTAAGACCTCGATTATCCGAGCTAATTGGGACCGCTAGTACCTCGGATATCGGAAATCTCGGTTAATAGAAACCATGTATAAAAACCTTCCGTGCTTGCGAATTTAACTATTTTTAAAGTAAAAAACAATAGAATGTTTTTTAAATGATAAAAATAAACATATATGAACTTATGTTTCACAGCTAATAAAATTTAAAAAGGAAATCAACTCTAACAAAACAACTCGAATCATCTGTTAACAAAGCATTCATGGATGTTGTCTTCTTAGGGTGTAATATTTCTTGGAAGTTAAGTGCTTTTGTGGGGAAGAAGTGCCTGTAACACTGACAACGAACTAAAATGTGTATAATTTTTTCCAAGCTCATTTTGGAAAGGAGAAAAAAAAAAGGTAAAAAGGTAAAAAAAACAAAAAAACAATTGAACTTTGTTATTGCCTCAGTTAACAGAAACCTCGGTTAATCTAAGTTCTACTGTACTTTTTAAAAACAGATAAAAAAAAATTGAATTAATGATTTTTTTAATGTTCTGTCACAGTGCGTATTCATTATTTTACAATATTTGATAATATATATATTTTTTTCTTCTTTTAAATTTAAATAAACATTATTGAGAAACATTATCAGAAATTGAATTCTAAAAGAAGTCAAATAATTAAAATTTGTTTCGAAAGGAACTATTCAACCAATTTGGTCCAAATTCTGTATTCTGCCATATAAATTTATCTTTTTTAAAATTATGTAAAAATTTGTATAACTCCCGATTCAAAATTATTTTTACTATTATTAAATTAAGTATTATTAAATTAATTTTTTTTGGTACTATTATTAAATTAATTTTTTTTTGTTGGAATTTGCCAAGGATTAACAAATTTTATAATTGTGTGCAAATTTCAGACGTCCCAACCTGGAAAAATGAAAAAAGGAGGCTTTCGAAAGGAAGAGAGAAATGATCACACAACAGTGAAACATGCAAAATGAGACATAAAAGTTTTAAAAAAAAGATTTGTAAATAACAACACTTTAGTCTTAAGGGAGACTTTATTTAGTACATAAAAAATAATTAAAGTTATTGAACATATTGTTAAAATTATATACCAAAATTAAACAATTATCAATATATACTGAATATCGACAACAGAGAGTAAATTTATTTAGCTAATTCATAAATTGATTCAAGCTAGTGTTCTTTTATTTAAAAAGAAATAAATAAACGGGCTAAATTATCTTATTTTTAAAAAATATAATAAATGAAAATTTAGGTAACTAAATAAAAACCTTTCTTTAAATGGAAAATTATAAATTTTATTTTCAAAAAAAATATTTTAGATCAAAATTTTTAAGAAATTAAAACGTGCAGAAGGCACAATTCAATCCTATTTCAGAAGCAATAATTCCAGGAAATTCTTCTGAATAAGCTTGGTTGAAAGAAGATAAGTATTTCGTATGAACTTTTTTTGCTGCCATCATATATTTCCACACAAAAAACAAACAAGGCAGAAGGAGACCGAGTGGTTAGAGTGTCTGACTGCGAAGCCAATGGTCGCGGGTTTGAATCCCATTCTGGGCATGAATGTTTCTCTCTCTGTGTTGTCTTCTAATGTGTGAATGTGGCCCCCCTTATGAACAGGTTTGTGGCAGAGTGGCGTGGGTAACGTTGCTCACCTCCGTGACTTTGGTTCACAGGTGCCCACTGGGTAACGATAAATGAGCAACACTTCCGGCATCTTCTATGGCGAAGAATGAAAGTTCAGTGCCTGCCGTTATTTAAAAAAAAAAGATTCAGAAAAGAAAAACAACGCTCTTGATTGGCCAAGACATATGAACAACATCGCAACTCAGGCCACGCCCAGCTATGATGCATTGAGGCTGAAATTAATGAAAACTGCAGTCAGCGTGAAAATAACTGAAAAAACCAGAGATTATCAAGAAAACCTCGAAGGAGAAAATAACTTGTAAAAAACCGGAGTCTCCTTTGAGAAGCCGGAGGGTTGGCACGTCTGAAATTTTTTTTAATTAAGACTATATTTCCCACATTGTAACTACTCCCTACAGTTTGGGGGTCAAGAATCATAATTCATCAACAAAGGTATGCTTTTGTGTCTGATTTTGTAACTTAAAATATAAAAAGACTAATATTAAAAAGAAAAAACGATAAAGTAATACACTAATGATTATTTCTAAAATGATGGTAAGGTAAACATCTTTTAAAAAATAAAGAAAAATCCTAAAATCTTATGAGGAAAAAAAATTTTTTTTCAAAAAAATGGCGGGAAAATGTATCGAATTTTGTTCCGGTTTTCTGATTTCCGAATAAGAGGTTCTGAACTGTATATATATTTTTCACAATCTTACAATTTCTTAGAAGAAAATTAGAGGGACAGTAATTACTTTCAATCAAGTCACTAACAGATTTCTTCAAGTAGAAATCAGCTTATTGACCCTTAAAGATATTGTACTTAAGAGATTTCAGAAATGTGTATCTGAACATTCC
Source organism: Parasteatoda lunata (assembly GCA_949128135.1). Taxonomy (NCBI): domain Eukaryota; kingdom Metazoa; phylum Arthropoda; class Arachnida; order Araneae; family Theridiidae; genus Parasteatoda; species Parasteatoda lunata. Next base: position 8,932,575 of record OX421981.1, on the reverse strand, counting down.
TATATATTTAAAAAAATAGTTTTTTTTGTTTTTAGTTTTGCGTGTGCCATTGCCTAATTAAAGTTAAAATTTGGCATCTACTCAGGGGCTTGTTTCAATACGTATATTCCTTAATTTAAGTAATAATTCCAAGGGAGGCAAGGAGCAATTGCACCCCTATTAGGCATCGCTTTCCTCCCATAAGGACGAACTTAAAAATATTTGGGAAAAAGCTGCCATCTGGCAAAAAATATATAACTAGTTTTAAAAAACCTAGATTTCCTTCTTTTTGTAAATAAGAATAAATTAAAAACATGAAGACTAGAATGCATTCTTCTCACTTACACTTTACTACCAACTTACTGTTGAGATATCTTTTTCTCAGAAAATTCTGAGCATCAAGTCTTTTTGTGTCCATATAGAAAGTTATTCAGCATCTGTGGGAGAAAGGGGAGACAAGAAGACAGCCCTACCTCAGAGTTCTCATGTGACCACACTTTTTGAGGCTGACTATAGCACATGCACATTTTCTTTACATTCAACGAAGAAAAGAATTTTGAAGAATTATGTTCTTAAATTATTTGGAAGAAAATGTATTAAGTTTGTTTTGTTATTTTTTTTAAAATGGTCTTAAATTGTGTATAGATTTTAATAAGCCAATTAGTTCAATTGTCATTGCTCATATATGAGTTATCATACAAGGTCCGGCTATTAATTTCCAGGACTGACGTAACTGTAAGAGAACTAAAGGCCGGAAGATGGCGATAATGACTGCATATTGAAGAGCGTTTTCTTGCGCATGTGCAGTGCAATCGGCGCCATTCTGAAGTAAGTGGTTCTCGTGGAAAGGCGCATTCAAACGTAGGTCTTAAATCCCTGTTGTCGAAGTGAAAATGGAGCAAAGAATTAACATTAAATTTTGCTTCAAGTTGGACAAGACAGCTGCGGAACCCTACGAAATGTTAAGACAACTTTACGGCAAGGAAGCATTATCCCTCTCAAAAACATTAGAATGGTTTAAACTCTTTCAGGACGGGCGCGAAAGCGTGGAAGATGATCCACACAAAGGTCAGCCACAGTCCGTACGCACGCCGGAAGCAATTGAAAAAGTTCGCGATATGGTGAAATGTGATCTTCGATTGACTATTCGAGTACTCACCAATCAATTGAACATGAAAAAAAAGACAGTTCGGCGAATTTGGACGCAAGATTTGTTCCTCACCATTTAAGTGACGAACAAAAGCAATTGAGACTGGACGCATGTGGCGAACTTATCGACACCGCTGATGATGACCCTGCGTTCCTGGATAGGATAGTCACGGGAGATGAGTCTTGGTGTTATCAATATGACCCTGAAACCAAGCGTCAAAGCTCCAAATAGCGGTCTCCAAGTTCACCAAGGCAGAAAAAATTTCGATTTGAAAAGTCCAAAATTAAGGTCATGTTAATCGCTTTCTTCGATTGCGATGGACTCATTCATCATGAATTTCTTTCTCCTTACTATCAATGGACAGTTCTACACAGAAGTTCTTGAACCACTTCGAAAACGAATTCGTAGAGTGAGGCCTCATTTTCAACAAAATGGGAGTTGCCTGCTGCTACGTGACAATGCCCGCCCACACATTGCGTTGCCTGTGAGGCGACTTAGCCCAGCATGGTGTCGTTGAGATGCAGCATCCTCCATACTCTCCAAACCTAGCACCCACAGACTTTTTCCCGTTTCCTAAGCTGAAAAATTCGCTGAAAGGAACAAGATTTCAGGATGTCGAAGCCATCAGGAAAACTGTAACGTCACTATTAAAGAGCATTCAAAAAGAGGACTTTAAAACTTCTTTCCGAAATTTATACGTCTGAGCAAAGACATGCAGTATGGCTGATAGGGATTACTTTGAATCATATTAAATAGCTATGTGTTTAACATTTTTTTCTTCTGAGATGTTCCATGAGTCCTGGAAATTAATAGCCGGACCTTGTATAAAAACCACAATAAAGGGGTGCTTAATTATTCTCTAGTTAAAAATGCTTAAGGTTTTTCATCAGAAATAGTTTCTCCACTATTTCCATAATTTTATTATAAATACATATTTAAAAAAAAAAAAAATCACAATTGTAATTTCTGCTCTCATCGGAAAAGTTCATCTTGCAGCCGAAAAAACTTTTTTTAAAAAAACTTGCAAAAATAAAAATTTACTTTATCATGCAAAATTTTATTTATTATTTACACAGCTTCTTTAATCAGTTCTCTGTCAGCATCGCATCTCAAACATTCGGCGTTTGGTACCCGTATGGTAGGCGTTGCACGCCATGCGACAAAGGGAAAAAGTGCATCATTGAAATTGTCGCTACCAACAAGTCTCTTTAAAACCGATGATTATTTTTGTATTTCTAAATATTGCTAAGAGATGCTGCTCTTTTTACATAATTTTTGCAGTGAGATTTCCCACCTTGAACTGAAATCATTAGCATTTTGTACTTTCTGTAGTTTTGCTTTCATTAGTGCTACTGTTGTATGTCTAAATAGTTGTGATGTATAAGGTTGGAAAATTATTTTCCAAATATTTTTTTTACCTAATTTTAATAATTAGTTTATGCAGATATTTATCTTAAACATCGTAAAGCAGTAGAGTTAATAAATATGTTATCATATGTGTATTTTTTTAAGAAAAAGCGTGGGTGTATTGCTGAGAAAAGTGGAGATTATTGGAAGGGACATCACATATTTTACTGCCAATAGGTCAAGCAAAAAAAAAGCTTGCTGACAAAAATATTTACATTAACTTTTACATACAACGCTTTTTTTTAAGTTGGAAATTAAAAACAAAATCCGACAGAGAAGAGGTTAAAATTATCAGATGAAGGAATGACAGAACTGTTCAGCAACTACTCTGATCACCATGTAGTACTTTATAATATTGCATAATAAATTTTAGATTGCTTTTTTAAAACTTTAATAATAAAGATTCCAGAGCCAATATCAATTATACGATAAACGATTTAGCGGTAACACGGACAACAGTTCCAACTTATTCTTTCTGGGGTAGAGGGATCATGTAATGTGCGAGAGTAATCTTGGCGTCGGGCTAACAGTGGAACATTTTCATGTTTTTTACTACTAAAGGAAAGCAAAGGTGAGCTTGTTTCAATTCTAATGTTTTCTTAGATAGTGAATTTGTCTTAACTGAAAGTGAATTAACAAAGGAGTACTCTACGTTCCCTTGCACTCTACGTTCAGTTCAAAAGTGCTTTTTAGTATCGAAAGCAACAAATCTTCTGCATAAATTAATATCAGTAGTTAAATAAAGTAAATATCTTAATTCTTACAATAAATTTAATTTTATTCAAATTTTTGTTATTTATTTACTTATTTCTGGTAAATTGCAAATTTTATTTATAATTTTTTTTTGCAAGAATTTTGCATAGAAATGAAAAAATATTCCCACATAATCATTCAGAATTAACTTGTTTTTGTTAGGTAAAAGTACATTGCAAAATTTATTTCCCTTTCTTTTTTATTAACGAACTAAGGATTAAAAATTATTCGACTTAATATGTTTTAGAACATAAAAAACTTAAATTAAAAATACTCAATTAGAATAAAAAAAAAAAAATAAAGCAAGGAATTAAAGATCGTAACTTTTCCTGGAAATTTTTGAAACATAGACAATTAGTTTAGTATTAGTTTTACACTTCCCATAGACCCAAATATTTATTCTTTAAAATCAAAATTTCATTCTGTCTTTTTAAAAATTTTATGAAAACCGATGGCGAGGAATTTTTGGACTCTGTTGACTGGGGACGATACCTGGGTCCACTACATGACACCGGAAACAAAATAACAATCCCGTCAGTGGAAACATCCAGGCTCGCCGAAGAAGTTTAAGCAAATTCTGTCTGCTGGCAAAGTGATGGCGAGTGTCTTTTGGGACAGGAAAGGGTTGCTGTTGTGCGAATTCCTGCCTACTGTCAGTCATTGAAGAACCATCGGCGCACGATTCAAAACAAGAGGAGAGACATGCTCACAAATGGAGTGAGTCTCCATCAGGACAACGCTCGACCGCACACCGCCCATGTCACAACTGATCTCATCAACAGATTTGGATGGAATACTGTCACACAACCCCTTACAGCCCAGACTTGACCCCCGGTGATTACTATCTCTTCCCTGAATGAAAGAAACACTTGGGAGGGATGCATTTCGCAACCGACGAAGAGCTGAAAGAAGAAGTTTTAAGCTATCTTCGTGGTGCGGCGGCAGAGTTCTACGACTCAGGCATAAAGAAGATGGTACATCGCATGCAAAAATGCAGTGATCTAAACGGCGATTATGTCGAAAAATAGAGGGAAGTCCAAGCTTTCCAAACATGCATTGTTCAATGCCAATAAACATCTTTTTCATTGTGAAAATTCTTTGGGAACTTTATTTTATGGACAAGCCTCGTATATATACAATATATATATATACACACCACTCAAGGAGAATTGATGAAGTTAGGAAAATCCTGGAACAACAATATCAGAATAGATAATATTCTTCAATTTCTTCAGTTCGGTTTGTGGAAACTTCAGTCAGTTCAGCAAATCACATTTTGGCAACTTAAAAATTCTTTTATATACGATGGAAATTCCATAATTTATTAAAAAGTCACATATCTTTACAATTGTTTATCTTGTACATTCTTTTTTGGAATTTGAGAAATTTTTCCAGCAAACAAATATTCAAGTAAATAGCAATTTAACTTTCAAAATGTGTCAAAAATTTTCTACCTCAAATGATTAACATGATAATTAAAATCTACACGTTTATTTACACAGCATTAACAATAGAATAATAGTCTCTCGTAAGAAAACGTGTATTAATTTTTTTTCTCTCTCTCAAAGGAAAAAAACAAAGCCTGCAAGAGTAAGGACAAGCAATCTCCCTTCTTCTGAAATCCATTAAAATGAACAAAAGACAATCAAAAAGCAATAGTCAAGTTTTTGGTTTTATTTCACATCAACAGAACTTTTTGCTTTTTATTGTAATTTTTTGATGCAATTAAAACTTTTTAAAAAAAGTTGTAATTTATCAGTGTTATTCAGTGTAGTGACAAGCTTATTCCCAATTTTTGTGTTTCGATTTTTCTTTATTAAAATTGTTTCTAAAATTGATAAAATAAAATAAAATATAAATGGAAAAAGAAATAAAATGCAGGGGTGCCCATCTATTCTGAAATCTGCAACAAAACAAAAATAGTTTTAAAACTTTTGTTTAAACAACAATTTTTTAGTTATATATATTATTTAGTTTTATTATATAAAAATTTTTAGTTTTGATAATTAGTTTGATAAACAATTTTTAGATCAGATAAATTAGCTCTATATCTGATTTATCTCAATTAGATTCATAGTTTGAAATATTTTGTAAAATATTTTCAGAAGTCAAAACTAACATTGTGAAAAAGAATTTAAAATACTGAGGAAAAAAAAAGAGAGTCCTTATAATATCGCAATGCATAACCGGCATACTGTGTTGCATTTTTTAAAAATTACATCAATTTAATAACTGGTCGTATTGAGGCCGTTGAGCCCAAAAGGTAACTAAACATTTATTCAAATGTAACTGGATATTTTAAAAAATAAATAAACAATTTATGTACTAGAAATAAATTAAAGCTTGCAATCAGAAGTTTCTTTAAAATTTTAAATATTTTTTATTTGTATCTCCTATGACAATATGTTATGTATTAATTAGCAGTACACTTTCAGGTTGTTAATCTTATAACAAGTTAAAAATATTTACAAAAATTGTGAAATATTTCATCATTATATACAATTTTTTTTTTTTTTTTAATAACTTGTTCAAAAAGTATTACTTTTATATAGTTATATCAAGTGTAATTAATAGTATATGAAAGTTTTAAAGCTCATATAAGAGTAAGGAATAAAAATATTAAAAAGTGGAGAGCTCCTTTTCGCAAGCTTTAAACTAAACCTAGCATACTTAATTTAATTAATTTTTAAATAATATTTAATGATTTAATTAAGGCAACATTTTGAGTTGTAATGTATCTCATCGTTTTTTTTTTTTTTTTTCTTCTGATATTTTTTTTCCTTCCCATTAACCTGTGAGAATACCAATTCTCTAACATGGCGGAGATTGTTTTTCAAAATTTTAAATTTGTTTAGTATCTTTTCCGCAGAACATTTTGTAAGAGTTGATGAAATTAACAGTTGACTAAATAAAAAAAAGCAAAATAAAGAAAATCGAGAAACAAGAAAATTGGTTTATAAAGGGAAGTGGTTAAATAAAACTTTTCTAATTCTTTGTAAACTTATATCAAAGAATTTAATTGTTTTACCAAAATGAAGATACACTGAAAATGCACAATTCGACCTTCTTTGAGTTGTTCAACACTGCAAACACAAAAAATAAGGATTTGCGGTGAAAGGAAAAAATTTTCTTCAGGTATAAAAATTATTTTAATGAAAATGATCAAACAATAACCCCACCAAAAAGTTTTCCCACTTTAATAAATTGAAACAAATGTTTTAGTTTTATCAATCTAAATATAAATTTGTATCTCTCATTATGTTATTTTTTATTGGAAATTATAATGAACTTGGCTGGCAAGAATAATCTTCATTTAAAAAAAAGTACCCACACCAAAAATATATATATATATATATATATTCTGAAATTTAACCTACCACAAAAAAATTATAATTGCCACTCATCAGGGATTGACTGGCCCCACTGAGACCTATCTCGGTGCGCCTTCTTAACTGGCACCCTCTGACTTGGTTATTTTTGGTTAAAGTAAATTAAAAAAAGAAATTGAGATTAATTATGCATTGAATATTTGCTTTTTAGGGGGAAAATTAATGATTTGTAATAAATAAAAAAAAGGACAGTGTAATAGTCAGATTCATCTAAAGATTTGAGAACACAATTTTTGAAATAGGGGCCCAATGCAAAATAGCACAAGTAGGAACATTTTGTTGCAACATATGAAAATTGCTTTGCTATGACATAATCTGAAAACATTTTAATGAAGCACTTATTGATTCCTTCACAAGAATTATATGAATAATGAATTTGGATGCATTTTATGTGTGGTTATGTATTATAACTAATAATTAAATAGATGAGCATGATCTAATATCACGAACGAACACATTTAATAAAAACTTAACGAGATACAGAAACCGCAACTAAAATAAGCAGTTAATACAAAGTTACAGTTAACATAGCTGATGCCACATCTCCCCCTTTAAAGATTTAGTCTATTCAGAGCTCTCACAATTCTCCCAGAGCGAGTCACAACAGTTTTTGGAGATATATTCTTCTTCTGAGTGAAGAATGTAGGATCTGGATCTATTATTTCTGGTAAGCTCCTTCGTTATTCTGTTTTTTGCAGACTGTTTGATTTTAGTATCTTTCGATCCAGGAATCAAATGTTTCCTGTTCCGTTGAAGTTTTTGTTTGCTTTCTTTAACAAAGTATGACCTGGGTGATTCAGCTCTTCTTTGAACAGTTCCAACAACCTTCCTATCAGTAACGTGAAAAAGAGCGTTGAAAATCAAAAACTTTTTAAGTATCTTAAAGCAGAATTCAAGGAATTTTTGGAGCCTCCATATTTTCAAACAAAACTCAACGACTTTCAAGTACCTTGGGAACTCTGTCTCAATATTTATTTATACATATATTAACTTTGAGCCAGCAAATTAAAATAATCCTTTTGTTCTGTAACAATAGACTATATGACAATTAAAAAACAACAAATTTTGCAATTTAATTAACAAAACAATTTCGAAATTTGAGTAGAATGGGACATGATATCTTCAGATAGAATGCATGATTGCAAAAATGTACATAAAAATGGCTTTTTTTGTAAAACTGAACTATTACTAGGTACAAAATAGAAAATTAAATTTAACATTAAATAATTCAAAAGTCAAATGATACATTAATAACAGTTTCATATTAGAATGTTTCTGAAACCTTGCTTTAAATGTACAAGAACATTCAAATTTTTATAATTGAAAAGTTTTTGCATTAGAAGAGTGAGAAGCATGGAAATTTTCTGAAAATAGAGGCAACTGCAACAATAACTTTCTTTCAAAACAGAGAGGTTAATAATTTCAGAAAAACTGGCATCAAATAATGATGGAATTGTCTCGAATGAATTATTTCATAGTGATAGCTAAAGTTCGAATGACGCAGTTTCTGGTCTGATAATAACCACCAATACTAATAGCGTGTAACATAATGCTCGTAATTTTCTGTTCTTTGCATAACTCAGGCAGGAGCTAAATTGCGGAAGCAAAGGTATTTAAAAAGTTATGTTGCTTCAAAAATAACAGCGGTAGTTTTCTACAATGATGAAATTTCTTATGTCTCAAATTTAAATATTTTGGGGCAAATAACGACCCTTTATTTTGGACAATGTTTGACACAAAGGACGATTGCTGTCCTCTTGTTACTGCTGTATTAGGACAAATTTGATTTGCCACCTAAGATCTATTAAAATGTACTCCTTATTAACATTATTAGTTCAACATATAAATTTTAGACTATAACTTCACATAGGGGAAAACTTCTGGATAAGTCTTGGCTACAAACCAGCAATGGCAGTCGAGAAACTAAAAAAAAAAAAAAAATCCTAAAGGGGAAAATTATAACTAGGAGAAACCAAATAAATTTTTCCTTCTATATTTTTAAAGCACAAAAAGATTGTAGTTGGCTGGAACAGGTACCAATGTTCTCTCAAATTAAAAGCATAATTTTAGGTTACATCTACCAATTATGAATGATTGACTGAATAAAAATGAAACACTAACATTTCATTATTTATTAATTTGTCACAAGAAAATTTGGAATAAAGACAAACAGTAGAATTTTAAAACTAGTATTTTAATAATTTATTTCTTCCACCTTTTAAAAAAATATCGACTACTTTAAAAAGCGTTTAATATTCTACACATTTCACAGTTGATTATAATCGAGGCATATATTTCGATAATCGGGGTATCAATGTCACCTCAAATTCGAAACATAATTTTAAGTGACATCTACCAATTATGAATGATGGACTGAATAAAAATGAAACACAGTATCATTTAATTATTTGCCACAAGAAAATTTTGAATAAAAACAAACAGTAGAATTTTAATCATTTATTTCTTCTACCATTTAATATAATATTGACTACTTTAAAAGCATTTAATATTCTACACATTTTACAGTTGATTATAACCGAGGCAAATAATTACAGCTTTAAACATTTTCAGCCAACAAAAATAATGGAGCTCTGCTAACTGGTTTCTGGGAAAATAAAATTCGGAAACAACGTCCAGATCATTAAAATTATATCAAAAAAACTAGATATACTTACTATTACATATAAATTAGAGAAAAAAAGTATTTTTTTTAATTAGCTAACCAAAGAATATCATCAAACCTTGCAATGAATCGGTCTGTTTGTGTTTGTATTCCTGAGAATTTATATCTCCACGTACAGCCGGCTGTACAAAAGCGCTTGAAATGCTTGCTTGAATTTATTTCTCACCAAAGAATTCTCGAAAAAGTAACCCTAGTTGAAGAAATTGCGCGGAGGAATACACTTTACTACGTAATTCTTGTGTAGTAATTCTACGTAATTCTTGTGTAATTCGCACTGGTTACACTACTATTGTAGATATAAGGAACTCGAAAGAAGAAGTGAAAATCATTTTTTCCCGTGGCAAACACCGCATTTCTTAGGTTTACCTTATTTTTGTGTTTTATCTCACTATTGGCGTAAGAAAAATATTTTTATTACCATGATTTTCACAGATAAAAGGAACCCGCAAGAGGAAGTGAGGGTCCTATTTTTCAGGTGAAAATGAAGAAAAGGGTTACGTCTTTCAATCGTTATGGCAACTTTTTTTTATTTGTTAAACTGCCACATCGCCAATGTTCGTATACATATTTGTTATTGGTGATCGAAATGGCGTAGAGCAGAACTCTCTACCTATGGCAACACTTTACAGGCTTTCACCATTAGCATGCAGAGAGTCATAGAAGAAGGAAAGACGTTAGTTTCTGTTTTGATTTTATAACATATTAAAATCCTTTATGAGTTAGGAAACTATATGGAACTGAAAACTACATTAAACATAATTCTAAAAGAATGCGTCATAGAAGTTTAAAAAAATATTTTTAACAATTAAATACGAGAAATATTAAGAAATGGAAAAATATCGTAGTTCATTCCGATACAACTGAAAAGAGAAGGAGAGGGAAAAGCCAAAGGCATGGAACCGGTCTTCTTCTCAGATGACATGGAATAGATATCTAATCTGTAAGTAAAAATTATTAATAGGTTAATCTTACGTACTCAATGCATTTATTTCTAGACAATTAATTTCGAAAAAATTGCATAAATGTTTATATATATACTGTGCCATAAAATGTAAGTCTTCAAGTGTTATTTTTCACTGAGAATGAATTTTGTAATGCAAATTTTTCTATTTATAATATGTATAATTTATAATAAAAAGATAAGGGTTGCATTTTTTAGGACAGCTGTATTAAGGAAAAATTGTGATTAAATTTATGAGAGTTTCTATTTTACCTCTACAATTCATATTTATTTATTTATAAATTTCATTGTAACTTTCGTATACAAAATGTATGTCTTTCATTCTAAATTGATATATGAGATAAATGTGTTCAAAATAAACTAGTAACACAGTAAATAAGTAACAACGTAAAGGGACTTTTCGTCACTGTGAGAAATTTATCTAACACTATTTCATTTAACATTGTAGTTTTTTCAAGAATTGTTAATGTTGCTTTTTTTCTCTAGTGGTTCATGATTCATATATGACCGATTGGAAGCATGACTGTGTCACATATGGTTGGCTGATTGTGGCGAAGATAAATTCGGTGGAACAAAGAGAACTATCTATTTAGATGGTTTATCAAAATTTCTATATAAATTATGTTTTTAAAATGGTTTTCTTTATATTGTTCTTTCCAAGTTCAGTATAACAACTAAAACTTATCCACAAACCTACCTGGCAGTTAAATACTTTCTAGAGTACAAAGGCGTATCTAGAGAAACCGATGCCTATGGCAATCCTCCTATCAGCGCCCTTATTAAAACATTTTTATTCTCTATTGTTTTACATATATATCAATGCATACCAGCATATATAAATAAATAAATAAATAAATATATATATATATATATATATATATATATATATATATATATATATATATATATATACAGAGAGAGAGAGACATTTTAGTTGTTTCGCATTTTTTTCTTTTTTAGGAAAGAGTGGGAACTGTTCAAAAGAATTATTTAATTAAAAGTTTGGGTATTCCAATTAAAAGTGCTCCGCTTTAACTTTTGTTTGTTCATTTTATGCACATAATTCCGAAGGGGGTTTGAACCCATCAAGTGAATTAGAAAAAGAATCCAGTTTGATAATCCTAATTTTCAGTATCAGATAATTATGTACTGTTACAATTAATGGTTCAAAAGGGAAATAAATCTTTTACTTTAAATTACAAAATATTTCAAAGAAATTATAAGTTTCTTTATTTTTCTTAAAGCCCATAGAAATATGCTAAAAAAATTAGTGCATACAATAATTTGAGCAACAAAATCGAATATAAAAGCATACTTCCCTTTAATAAGCACGTCATTCTTTTTTACCGTATTTAGGTTTTTGACCTTCAAAATATTTCCCAGAAACTTAGTAAAGACTAGAAAACAGGTAGAAATTTTGGGCATCTTAATGATGCTCCTTCCCCTCTCCCTAATATATTGCTAAAAACTGTGGTTACGGAGCTTCCTATTTATAAGTTTATCAAAACATACGATAGCACATATCTAAAAACTTTAGCTCAAAAAAAATAAGTAGGAATGCAAATATTTTGAAAATTTTGTTGAAAAATATTTCTTCGCAAACCATTGGAGCAAATTTTCTAAAAAAAATTACTATTCAGTTTTCACCTTTTATGAGATGCGTTTAGAAGAATTGCACCCACCATAACTTATATTTGTAATTATTAGATTTCTGTCAATAAAAAAAAAGAATGCTTAATTATGGATCGTATTTTACTATCATTCTTTGTATTTTGAAGCATTGCGCAACAATACAAATATTTCCTCTCAAAAATTATTTGATAGTCTAATAAAGTATTTTGGAATACATTCGATTCAAATATGTCAAAAAAAGTTTACACTACGTATAAAATTAAGCAGTAAATAAATATAAGTTATTTCGTTTCGAATTAACTTTATTTTAACAATAGTTAAAAATTATAATATTAAACATAAACGCAGTGGAAATTTTTTTTTCTTCTTAAAAACTTGTTATTTTACTAGTTACTTTTAATTTAAACGTTAGGCTACGCATTTTATGAATAATTATATTGCCTGACATTCCCGGGGCATGTATTTTACCTCTACGAATACAGTCGAGAAGGAAAATAATAAATTGACAAAACCGTAAAATATCAATTAAGCCTCCCGAAAATTCATATGACTGGGTGGGAAAGGAGAAGAGAAAAAAATCGATATGGATTATATATTTCAAGTCTTAATAGATTTGGTATTAAATAGATAAATAAGAATTTACTTAACTTAGATACCAATCGCTGTGCGTAAGAAAATAATTGATATAAAAGTTTCTAACATTGTTTTTAAGTATGCTATACTAAAAGGCGTGCACTCGCCGGCAGTACTTAATAATTTTGCTAATCTAACTTTTTTCTTAATAAGAATGCCCTTGATTGATCTATCAATGTTTATTCGTGCAAATCATGTTAAATAAATTATTGATTTTTCGAGTCTATGAAAGACTTTGAGAAATTTCGCTAGCATCAGTAATAATTAACGCGACGTTGGTGCAACTCAGTATATGTAATTATGTAATGCATTTAGGACATGTTGAGAGAAAATCACAAGTTTCAATTTTGATGATTTGTTTTATAAAATTAAAAAAAAAAGCTGTAACAATGTTTATCATAAGTAATAAGTATGAGTAAAAGCTTAAGATTGACGTAATTCCCCAGTAATGCATAGATTAACATATGATTTTCTTCGATTTCTAAGTGCATTTTTAAATATTCTATTTCCAATATAGGTAAATATGACAAATAATATATTGTTTTAATTTCAAACTAAGTTATGATTGAAAAAAAAAAAAAAAAAAAACGCAGATTATCTTGAAATGCAAAAAGAACTGTGTTTATATAAATTTGTCTTGGCGAAATGATCAATCTGTTCAGAAAAAATCAAAATATAAAAAGGTTTTATACAAATTTTTTCATTCATAACTTATATTCGATAAGTTATGAGAAAATCAGATCTTTATCATATATACTTATTTAACCGTGTAATTCTTAGGTATGGAAAACTAAAAGAATAAAAATTTTGCTTAATCTATCACTTAATATTGTTATGCATTTCAAGCAGTCTGGTCTTCTTGTCTTACAAATTCGAAATGAAATTTTCAAAAGTTATTAGATAATCAAATAAAATAGTTTTAAGCATCACATTCTACTGAAATTTAAAAAAAATCATATGCTATATTTCAAATTAATTAGTAGTATAAAATATATATATCGTATGAAGTGGAACTTATTAGTTAAGAATTCTATGAACATTTATCATAGTCTATCAATTTTTACCAAGAAATTAATCCTTGAAACAAATCATCGGAATATAAATTTTGAATTCGATAATGTGGTAAGTTGTTTAAAATAAAAGAAAAAAAATTAAATCAATATTAATTTTTTGATATTAACAAAGGTGAATAAATTATTTTACTATATTAATAGAAAATAACGATAATTAAAAGAAAATTTATCTTTCTTAAATAAGTACTAACTTCAATTATAAACTAAATAAATACAACAATTAACAATAATACTTAAATTTTGTGGTATCGCTAAATTTTATTTCGCTAAATAACATATAAATTATTTAATTTGTAATACATAAAAAATATAATTTTACGGATTTAAAGAACGAACTTTAAAAAAAAGAAAATCTGGAGTTTTGAAAATTTTTTGGGGTATGGCGCGTGTTTCCTTTAGGTCCTTTCCGCAGAAATTAAAGATTCAAACAAATCAAAAAATAAATTTCGAATTCCGAAATATGCCAATTCCTAAACAATTTGGCCAATTCCTAAACAATTTGAATACTATGAGACAAAGTTTATTAAATTGTAAAATTTTTGTCAGAAATAAAAAGTTATTATAAAAATTGTTACTCTATATGTTGAAAAAAAATTATTACAACTACGAAATATTCACGCTACATGAACATATCTGTCAATTGCCAAAGTAGCAGGCATAGTTTTCACGTGGTTCCTACAAACTTTCAATTGTAGCTAAAAATTATCATTAATACTTAAATTTTGTTTTGTTTCGTTGAAAAATTATATTTGAATTATAATTAATTTTTAAAAAAAAAATCTTTTTATGGTAATTACAATATCCCTTACATGAATGTGATAATCGTGAAATTATTTATAATTCATTAAAAACCATCTAAACTTTTTTATTTTTCACTAAATAAATTACTTTTTAGGATGTTAAAAAATGACTTTGAAAAATTATACGCTTATGCTTAAACTAGGGGGGGGGGGAACAATAACGACTAAAAATCTGATGATTTAATTTCAAAGTCACGTATAACGTGTATGTAATTAAAATCATAAAAAACCAGTTTGTATATAATTGACTAAATGATAATGTAAGGTCTTATTTGGATTGCTAGATTTAGTAGTTGGATTAACTGGATTATTATTTGTTTTCTTATTAATTTTAAATCCATTTATCCTCAACACTAATTCCTAAGATTTTGATAAAATTATGATGATTTTAAAATGCTGAGATATTTATTTGCGTCACCAAATATGAAGTTTTAAATCAAATCGCGACTTCATGTGCCACAAACATTTTTAAATTATGTGAACAGAGTGTTCCAATTCCTCGTTCTTAATATAATTTTTTTTTTTTTATATATATTAAGAATTGAATGTAAATAGTAAGCAATCAGAGGTCGCAGGTTAATATTTAAGCTAGGGAGTAACAAAAAGACATCACTAGTTAAGAAGGAGGGATTAAAAAATGGCAAAACCAATTTGATTACCTAATGATACTTGTACTTCGATATAGTTCTACCAATCTCCTTTAAAATTCTTTTTATTTCGCCCGAAAATCACATATGTCTCGCTATTTGGATTCCACCTTGCCCAACTGTGATTCGCTAGTTTACACATATATTGTTTCTTTCGTGTTTAACTTCTAATATGCCTAACATTTATTTGCAGCCTATGGCTCTGCAAATAAATTTACTTCATCAGTTTCTTTTACTTTAATTTTGACTAAGATTCTGAAAATTTCTATACTGTAACACCCTGTATTAAAGGTAGTAATTAAGGACTGTCCCATATAAAATACTTTCTATTGTATTAAAAATTTTATTAGAACATATATTTGCCAACTTTTTTAGACGTTATCTGAAATTTCTAAATTCAACATGACATTAGAGGTTCTTTTGCAACTTTTTTTGTTCTAATCGATTAAATAGAATTTGATTGAGCCTAACATTTTCAATACTCTTTTTTTCCCCCTCCCTTCTTTGAACCAAAGTTAAAAAGCTGAAGTGACGAAACACTGAATTTTCGAAGAACCTTTCATTTTTATAAAATGCTAACACGCGCAGGATATATTTTAAAGCTATAAATAACGAATCAGAATAATGCGATTTTCGAAAACCAGTTCATGACTATACGACTAATAAGTTTCTTTTCATAGAAATGCAAATGCAGTCAATAATGTTTTTCCGAGCGTTTAACGCACTCTCTGCCTGGAAGAAAATGAAATTTCTTAATGAAAAGCTTATTGTGCATTCGAAATGTTTTTTTTTTTTCCTTTTTATGAGGAGAAAGAAATTTAATTAATTAATTCATTCCGTTCCACTTTAGAGAAGGACGAATTATATTGAAAATTTAAATATCTATAATGGCAATACGTTTGGTTCATTATGATTTGACTATTTCATTTTATATGAAAAAGATTAAATAAATAAAAGAAATATATAAACCTTTAAGCATAGTAAAATGAATTAGTAATTCGTTATTAAATACTTTTAATAGTAAGCGAACATCAAGGGATTTTTTATACAAAATAAACTATTTCGCAAAAAATGATCCTCGTTTTGAATTTTAATGAAAAAAGCAACACATATATTTAAATTGTAAAAGTTTTATGTTATTGAAGTCTTTCTTGTTTCACAGAAATCGGAAATATTTGATCTTTTGAATATATCAGCAATTGTTTTCCAACCTTTTTAAGTAGATTTCATTTTTTTATAATTCGAGGAAATCACAGGTAAATTTAAGTTGAAAAGTTATGTTCTAAGTGCACTAATTCCTAAAAGACTCATTTTTTAAATGACGGGAAAAAGCCTCCCCTCTGAATTATTATTATTTTAATATTCTCCTTTTCTCGTATAATTTTATTATATTTTGTTATTCTTATTCTATGTTTCATTAAGGACTTACTAATTCCTTCACTAGATGGCAGCTCTACATAAAAATGCATTCTACTGAAGGCTCTGTCAATAGTTAGGAATTACAAAATTAAATTATCAAATTAATTATTAATGTGTAATAAACTGCGTAAAAGCATGTTTCTAAATTAAGTAAAATGCTATATTAGTTTTAAAAGTAAAAATACAATTTATTATCCATCTTTATATTTTATTATTTGTTATATTCTATTTCAGAATTATCACAATTGAACACTTAGTATAAAAAAAGTAGTAAAAATATAACTTTCTGGCGCCAATAGTAAGATAAACCACAAAAATAAGGTAAACTTGAAAAGTTGGTTTTCGTTGCCACCGGAAAGATCTATGACCCTGTGGGTTCCTCTTTATACCTCTTTATACCGTTGCCGTATGTTATACCCTTGACTGGTATAACATACATTTGCAGGCTTGTGTGCTCAATTAAGTTTATAAACCTTTGTCAAGTAGAAGAACATCACAAAGAATACATTTAGGGTTACGGCTGGATTCGAACCCGCCACCTCCACGCTTAACAGAGCGTTTGGCGGGCGATACCGCTCGGCCAAAGACCCTAGACTCCATGCTATGACCTCTTATCTATGATTTTATAGTAAGTGTAATAGTTAGTTCTGAAATAGAATATAACAATAACAAAAAATATAAAAATGGATAATAAATTGCATTTTTACTTTTAAAGTTAATAAAACGTTCTAATTAATTTAGAAATATGAACGTAGTTTTTTACATATTAATAATTAATTTGATTATTTAATTTTACGATTTTAAACTATTGACTGAACCTTTAGTAGAGTGTGCTTATGTGTAGAGCTGCTATCTAGTGATGGAATAAGTAAGTCCCTACAGAAATATAGAACACTAAAATATAGTAAAATGAAAATAGAAAAGGAGCATATGGATGTTTTCAATGTTAATGTAAACAATAACAATCTCAAGCTCTTGAACTGTTTTACTTCCGGTTAGAAAGTATACTGCTTCGTACTACAGCTTATTCTGCGAGACGATAATTTCAAACAAATCATTTTGTTTTGAATCTGCCGTATTTCATAAGATATTAATGATATTAAGTAATTCTGGTGAATTTGAAGTGAAAATTTGTTTTCGTTACTTTTTATTTAGAAATGTATTGTTAAAAAAGGTGACATAGTTGCTAGATTGTTCGAATTGCGGATTGAGATCATTTACAACTTATCATTTGGGTTTAAATTTCGAGCTTGGTATATTGTTTAGAAAGCAAGAAGTATTTTGTAACGATTCTTTTTTCAAATGACAATTCTTACGTCTTGAACTGACAGATCTTCAAATGATCATTCTTGTAACGATTCTTCTTTTAAACGCAAATAATAAATCAAGTAACAAATACACGTATACAAGAAATACTATTCAAGAGAGTCTCAAAACACAATGAGTACGTCGTGAGCCAAATGGCTTTAAAACACACCAAAACCCGTAACCCGGAAGTATAGGCAGTCAATAGCTTGCAGAGCTCCCTAGTGCAAAAAACACCATCCATTAAAGAAAAAATTTAATAGTATAGTGAATTGAGAGAGGGATTTGATTTGAGAGGGAGGCATTTTTGTGCCGTTTAAAAATGAGTCGTTTAAGAATTTGTTAGAATTAAAAACAAGAATTTATACTGACATTGTCAAGAACTTAAAACTTTGAACTTAAATTTACCTGTTATTTCATGGAAATATAAAAAAATAAAATCAGTTTAAAAGAAGTTGGGAAAAACTACTAATATATTTGGAAGAGCAAATATTTCCTATTTTTGTGTGAAATAGAAAATATTTTAAAAGGCTATTGAAGAAAATGAAACTTTTACAACTTAATTTAAAAAATATGTTTTTTTGTTGCAATTCTTTTTAATAGGATTCATAACGAGGATAATTTTTATAAAATAGTTTATTTTGTATAAAACAAATTCCTCGATGTTCAAGTTCACTTACTTTTAAAAGTATTTGATTACGAATTATTAGTTAATTTTACTATGCTTGAAAGTTTACTTTTTTCTTTCATTTATTTATTATTTTTCACACACACACACACACACACACACACATATATATATATATATATATATATATATATATATATATATATATATATATATATATATATATATATATATATATATTTTTTTTTTTTTTTTTTAAAGTCTTCAAAATAATCTAAAAAAATTTTTTTTTTTGTGCACGTCTTTAGTTACACTTATATTAATATCCTACAGACAGCAGTGTAGTTTATTGACATTTGCTCAAGAAAAAAAATAAAATAGAAATTCACCAAATCTTGAATGCCAGGAAAATGACATATTAGCTTAGAAGTTTAAAAAACAATCATTTTAAGTTAACAGTAAGTAACTCAACTTAAGCCTTTATGTTAGATGGACCATAAATTGCTTAAATTAATTCTTTTTATCCACTGCAGAAAGAATCAAAAAATTTTTTGTTGCAGATATGTACAAAATAAAATTGTGTATAATAATCAATCATAAAATAAATAAATAACTTTGATTTGATTACATCCAAGCATATTACAATCATACATAAACTTGGTATTAGGTAAATATTTTCTTTCCTTCCTTACAGTATTAGCAGTTAAAACTAATTTCTAGTAACACTTCAATGTCCTGGCATTCATAAGCCAGGATTATGATAAATTCGGCATTTTATAGCATATAACTTTAATTTAATATTTTGGCCGAAGACGTTTATATTCTGCAGAAAACAACAGAATTACTTAAATGAACTCAGATAATTCCATGTAGTTCATGTTATTAATGATTTCAAGAAGCCAGGAAAATGACAACACAAAAACCTACTCCCCCTGAAAAAAATTTTGAAATAAATTTTGAACCAGAAAATTAGTTCTTTATTCATGCAACAAGACATGTTCATATAGGAGGGTATCTAATCAATCTATAAATATAAGATATTGATTACTGGCTCAATTTATTTCGGTTATAAATCACTAAATAAAAGTAGCCAGGAAAATGACAGATTTTCTTGGGACAAACAAATTATTGACGGAAATTTTTTTTTTAAACGAAGTTTTTGTAAATATTACCCCCTGCGTATTTTCTAGAAATGCTTACAGCGGTGAAGATAAAAAAAAATTAGACATAGAAAAATTTATGGGAAGTTTTAAAGCTAGTTATTACTGAAAACATTGTTTGGGACATGCCAGAAACATGAAATTTTGAAGTTCAATTAAATTTTTTAACTATGCAAAACAGTCAAGGCTAGTGCAAAGTCATTTTAAAATGCTAACAGTAATGCTATTTATAAATTTTTTTAAAAAAAGTTCTTTTAGTATTATAGTATTAGATCTTGGAGCAAGGGACAGTGAATTGTCATATTTCGTGAGAATCACCCATATATATATATATATATATATATATATATATATATATATATATATATATATATATATATATATATATATATATATATATATATATATATATATATATATATATATATATATATATATATATGTCTGTGTGTGTGTGTGTGTGTGTGTGCGTGCGTGCGTAACATAAAAAGCTTAAATTAATCCTTCTATGTTATTCCTTTCCTGTAAATCCTTTTTTTTAAATTTATTATTCAAAACCGAACGTTTTCTCGCACTTTTAAATTCACAGCCTGTCTTTTAATCTTTTTTTGGTTCAAGTATTAATGAATTAATAGTAAGAAATTCTTCCCTTTGCTCTTCGAGGGAATCGTGTGACCTATTTATTAAACCAATTATAATTATTAAGCTTTCCCTTATTCCCTAAAACGAGACATTTTACAGATTTTCTTTGCAAGATTTTCCCTAAGTCAATTATCGACTAAGTCGAAGAGAAATTTTTGTGAATGACATTATCTCTATAATATTAGGTCACATGGATAAGTAATAAAATTGATTATTAAATCTATTGTTACTTATAAAAATACAAATTTTATTCCAGTAAGAACATTTCTCATGGACATTTTCCCATGGTATGCGATTGTACTAAAAAAATATTAACCATAGTAGTATAGAAATTCCAAGAAGAACAAATATCTAACTTCACTGATAAGCAAAGCAAAAAAAAAGATATTGTTTTCTCACTAAAAAACTTCATTAAAAGAGACAAAATACTTTCTGCTGCCTCATCCCTACTTTATGAAAAAAGTGAGAATTTTAGAACAAGAGTTAGCTCTTCTTTGATGACTTTATTCAAGTCGTATTAAATCTTTAGCCAGCACACTTGGCAAGAATCTTAAGCTAGAAAATATCTAAAGCTATGTATAATGATAAAGCAATAAACAAGTTAATAAAGCATCTGTTCCACTTTATTTGTCAGAAGGTCAACAGTGCATTTTTGAGCAATTATAGGTTTGTGGCACAACAGAATCTCAGTCAGAGACCAGTAAACTCTTCGTTTACGCTACGTGTTTTTGGATCTACAGTATACTATCACGTTCCCAAAGCTTTAAGACACAAACTTTCTATTCCAGGTAAAAAGGGTATTATGTTGGGATATTCGAACGAAAGACGAGCCTATCGTATTTACGACACTGAGAGAAATAAAGTAATCGAAGAGCGTTCAGTAAAATTTATTGAGAAATTATTAGGTAGTAGTAATTTGTTCAGTGAGGATAAATCTAATGACATCGCTGAATTTTTCAATATCCAAGCTAACGTGGAAGACCAAAATACAAGTTTGGAATATCCACTGGATTTGAAGGATAGCCGAGATTTAAGTGAAACTAAAACTCGTGGTCGTCCAGTAGGTTCCGCTAAAGAAACAGATAGGGAATTAAATGAACAACGAATAACTGAAGACGAAAACAGGTTACTAGAGCTAGGTGTACGTCGGTCAGATAGAATAAAGGCAAAAGCAAGTTCAAACTTAGTAACTAATATTCCTGGTAATTTTGATGAAGCTAAACGTGATAAAAAATTGGTTAAAATGGGAAAAAGCAATGAATGAGGAATTAAATTTTATTCGCGAACATGATGTTTGGGATCTAGTTGATAAACCTGAAAATTTAAAAATAGTTAAGAGTAAATGGGTTATTACAATGAGAGAAAATAAATACAAAGCCAGGTTAGTAGCAGCAGGTTTTAATCAAGTATAAAATCGTGATTACTTAACACGGGAGAATAAGACTCTAAATAGAGTCT